>CAXAMN010022695.1:1263335-1292718 GCA_963970005.1 Durusdinium trenchii | reverse complement strand
GACCGGACATGAACGTGGACCACATGATTGGAAAATCTGCATATATATATATATGGGCCATGGGTTCTTTGGGAAAGTCGCTTCTTCAAACAAGGCTCCCTGCCTGAGGGCAGGGGAGCTTCCTTGAAGAAGCGCTTGCACGAATGACGCGGTTCCTAGATGTCTAGGGAAACTAAAACCACCGTTTGCGGGGTCAATCCGACTCACAAGCCAACTACCATGGGTGTTTGGTGTTGAGATGCAGTGGTTTCCAGCAGATCTCTCTACTTCGCCCTCGAGAGAGGGCCTTTCTTGGGGCTGCAAGCAAGAAGATCGGTTAAAAAACCATGAAAAAATAAAAGACATGTCTTTTCTACAGATTTCTTGGTAACTTGGACACCTCCAAATCGGAGGTGCCACAAGGTGGATCTTCGCCCTGTGCGCCTTTTTTTCATTTCGTCTTCCTGCTTGGCGAAGCCCATCTTGCAGGTCGCTTGGGGCCTGGAGAACGGTGAGACGTGTGGTGCCCAAGTGAGAACGGTGATCTCGTTCGGATCGGTTGCACCAAGCTGGTGACAAATCATCAGGGAAAACATCATCGTTCCGCTTTCGTCAAGAGCATGGTCAATCCGAAGACCAAGCAGAGGGTGAACTCCACTCCACTTCCATGTGAGTTCCAGGGAGAGTGAGTGAGTAGAGTGAAACGTCTGAAAGTCATGCGGGGTACTCGGGTCAAACACACCGAGCGTGTATAGGTTACTATAGGACCTGGTCAACCCCACCGGGGAGTAGGTGTTTGGGGTTTTAATCCACAGCCAGACAAAGCCAGAGAGTTTGGCAGATGTTCGGGAGTGTGTCATGTGTCATGTTTGGTCATGTTCACCTGGAAAAGGCGCGAACAAACACCACCCCTTGTCACCTTGTTGGACAAGGTGTCAGATAAAAACACATGTTGAGGAAGAACACGAAGGACTCCTGAACCAGCTGTAGCTTTTTAGACATCCATTGATTATTTTGGGGAAATACCCCAGGTACATGGGTGGTTGCGAAGCGTTATTCGCATGAACTGCGGCAGTGTCGTTTTTTCATGTGTAAATGTCGTCGGTTCTGGGTTTCCCCTGGTGGTGTCCAAAACTTGGGCCTAATTGTTTCGCACCAGCTAGGCTTTGGGCGTGGTAAGATTATCAAATATGCGGATCATCCTATTGCAAACCTCTTGCTGGAGCTCATGTGTTCAATGAAAGCGATATATCCTTTCTATTAACATATTGATATACTGTACTCTTTCTATAGGAACTGGAGCACTGCGTTTCAGTGTTCGTTGCGTGCATTCTGACCGATGTTCTTCAGAGAGAGATTCAGTGAAAAGCGCACACACTATATGCATCATGACATGTGCAGATCCAGAGATATTCAATACATGTGTTTCACCATCCTCGAGCTCTTTTCTAAGTTCTCATGATATTCACAAGCAAAGTGTTTGAACAGCGTTTGATGGCGTCAGCAACATTCAAGTAGCCTAGCATCTTTCCCTACGGCCATCGGTCTTTAGAGGGTCGTCCTCTTCGGCGCCCAAAGCGGTTTGGCATGGCCAGCACACCGAGTGAGAGCCTTGGGGGCTAGGGGTTTGAGGGCGGATCAGACTATTGGTAGATCAGAAGTAAGCCTCCGATGCCACCCCAGCTGCATGATTCAGCAGGTGTTCACTATTCATTGTACAGCCATGTGAATTGGCTCGATGTTCTTGCGCTTCATTGTGCATCTATGGCCAGTTGTCCAGCGATTGGGAACCAGACATATGTGGACAGCGGAGACCAAGGAAAGCTTCGGAGACCCCACATGGGTGGGCGCAGAACATGGAAAACCCACACCCTGACGACTCATGACCACATGGAAGTGCCAAATGGATCCAAAGGAAGACGACTTTCCTTTACGAACAGGGGGTGAACTCCACCACTTCCATGTGATGTCTTCGTCGGATCCCTATCCCTCTGCTCGACACTCGACACTCGATATCACTCGGTGTCTCCAAGTGACTCCGATGAAGTCCAGTCGAGCACATGAAATACAGCATCCTTTGCACCCAAGCAACGATGGGTCGATCATCCTTACACAGAGACGGATGAGACGGCAAAGAAAGATGGGTCTAGGAGTCTATAGGGTATGGGTCATTGAACCATCATCTGTGTGTTTAAGGTGTTATTCCGTTATTCCGGTTTTACCGGATCATCCATGCACTTTGCCTTCGCGACTTCGGAATGTCTTCGATCCATCACGGCTTGACCTCGCAAGGCTTGACGCCCTCGCTAGGGCCCCAGAGGGATTCGTGCCTGAAATGGGAGAAAGGTGTGCTGGTCATGCCTTGAAACGTGTCAGACCAAACCGGATCGCACGGACGTCACTTTGGTTTTAAAAAGGCCCAGATCCAGGTCGCCTGACTGGGCAAGTGGCTTTGAGGACCAGGTGAATTCAGCGTTGACCTTTTGATGTTCATTGATTTTTGCTTTCAGGTGGGGTCGGGTAGCAGCCACAAGCGTAAGCGTCCTAAGTCGGAGTTTGCGTCCTCATTTACGCAAAGCACCAGTAGTTGGAAAAGGATGGAAAAAGGTTTTAAGCTGCAAGCGCTTCAATCCTGTTTTTTTCTGGGATAATGTTGAAGGTTTCTTGTTGGGAATACCAGCTAGATCGTTGTTGCTTGAGCTGTTGTGTCCATGCGTTTGCAATCTCAATAACCATAACTGCCATAACTACAAGGACAAACATATCCTGTGAACACCGCTAGCGGCTAGACAAACACAACAACACACCTTAACAAACCATGCAGTGCATCATGAAGAACCCAAAAGCACAAACATAAGACACCTCATCATGAAGCACTCTTCTTGAATTCGATGCATCATTGTTGAAGAACTGGCACCCACCGTTGGCCAGCGTGAGGCGCACCCCCTCGCGGAGTATGACACCAGCCAGCCAGGCTGCCGAGGGCAAGTGGGACGATGGGATTGATTGGTTTCATGAATGTATGACTTATAGTCACCTTTTTTTGATTGATGGCTGTACAAGGTACACAGATATGAATCTGAAACAAGCTGCTATTTCTTCCATTACAAGGGACGAGTTGCCATTTTCTCCGCGCCATTACCCCGGACCAGACGGCCAGACCACGGCCAGACGGCCAGGGACAGATGGATCAGCCGATCTTCCCTCCTTTGTTGATGGACCGCGCAGGGTGCCCTTCAGGCCCCGTGGCTCGCTGGGACAGGATCCGCGTGGAAAAAAGGGATCGGAAAAAGGGCTTCAACCGTCCATGGGTTTGGAGAGAGTTTCCCAGAAGTGTTTTCTCCAGTAACATGTTTGCTACAACCCTTCACTAAGAGTTTGTGGATGTGTGCCGTTTATAGTCGGGTCTTAGCTATGTTCCTTCCCAGGGGAATGACACTTTCTAGCTTTACTCACAGCCCGTGGCATCGGGTTTCAACACAATCCAAAATGGGGCGGCTTCCCAATCACTCAGTGAATTTCTATTTCCGATGTCAAAGACGAAAACAGCTGGTCACGAGCACTCTGGCCTTTTCTGGGCTATTGTCAACACCTTGTTTCCAATTTGCTCACCCCAAAGTTATTGTTTTCTGAAGGCTGCACAGTTGTTTTGCTTATTCAGTTTGTTTCTTGCCGATTCTCTTGGGACTACTAAAATATACTTGTTGTTATGTTCATGTCGGACCACTGCAGGTTCTATTTAGAACTATACCTGGACCTTCAAAGGGGTGCTCAATGGAGATATCAGATATACTAGTAGTGTGGGGGGCTTCCATTGGTAACCCCTTGGATGGTGCTGGTATATATAACCAATTATGTACAACAATATATGCTAGTATACAATACTATACTATATGTATTATATATTATACAAAAAACATCACCTCTCCTTCGTGAAACCATCACCTCTCCTTCAATGTTCTTCTGTTCTTCTTCACGTCTTCGTGAGTTGCGAGCGAACCGAGCTACGTCTTGAGTTGCGAGTTCCGTGCCCATGGGCTCCTCCCAACGGTCCCAGAAAGCTCCAAGCACCTTCTAAGAAGGTGGGACTGGAACTTGGTTTGGAGGGTCCAAATACCTTCTGAGGAGGTACCCCACTAGCAGAGGACGTTAATGTGGAGACCTTGGATTGGACAATTGAAGGCAGGAAGATGCAGGATTGTTGGAGGCACTTCTCACCTGAAAATGGCTCCCAATCGACGATGAGCAGGGAAATCTTGAGCTTCGCAGCCTCAAATTCCCTGACTTGTCCTCCCAGGCATTCAATTCCGCCCCGAACGCAGGGCACAGGACATTGGGGCCCCGATGTTCACGGTTCGGTGAAAAGCTCATGGATCCATGCAACTATAGTGACTAGTCCAATCGATCTGACCAAACGCAAGCCCTTGCGAAGTCGACCTTGAACATCTCTGAAGCAGGTCGGCGATTTTCATGCGGCCGAGCCAATGGATTCACTTCATGTTTGAGAGTACAGGACCAGCAATCCCATTGAGTGCAAGATTAGGGGCATTGGAAAAGCAAACAACATATCGTGCTATCTTTGTCATCATGCCACACCAATTGCCAGCGCTCCTCACCACATCCAGAAAGCGGCTGGCGGCTGCTGATCCCTTCAAACTACCCAATGAAAACGTGATTCGGCGCAGATAGAATTCTGCTGAGTCTTGTGTGAAGAGGACTTATTTTTTGGGGGGGAATTCAATGGACTTTTCTCTTTCTTCATTCTTTGGACAATGATCTTGATCTTTGGGAACTTCCTGGGGCTCCAAGGATTCTTCTCTTCACCTTACGAAGCCTTACGTCCTCCCAGTCACGTGCGAAATCGTGCCGTGCTCCGACCACTTCTGATCATCCTTCAACCAGGAGTTCATCCATCCCTTCCTTGCCAAGCCGGTCTATCGGTCTGTGCCGATGGATGCCGGGGAGCCTGGGAATCCAGGAACCTCCTTCCTCTGGCCGACTGCGCGAGCTACAACTGGGGTGGCCAAAAAGAGATAATTCCATGAAGATGGCTCCCCTGAAGAAGAAGAAGAAGAAGATGGCTCCCCTGAAGAAACGGTTTCCACTGAAGATGCTAATCTTCAAAAGTTTTGGAATGATGGCGCCCCTGAAGAGGAAGAAACGGTTTCCACTCGAAGAATAGCACTTCTGGGGGGGAGGAAAGTGGGGAAAGTGTGAAGGGATGGCGCAAGTCCAATGACTGCAGAAACATGAGTGCCACAACCGTGTTTTTGCTGGCCCTGAAGTTTACACTGTACGTACTCTGGCACAATGTGGCTGCTTGTTCAGGTTTGAGGTCGTTCACCCCATGTTTTAACCATATGGAAGGTAGATGATAGATGATGATATAATGCAGGTCACCCGTGAGCAGCGCACTACATTGTCAGGTATTTTGTCCCAAGTTAGATTGCCCAGTTTCCAACACTCCTCATATGGTCCAATATTGGTGTGGGGGGAACATTGGTTCAAGGGTGTCGGGGTCTTTTCAAGCCTCCGGTGGATTGTGTAGTAGATGGTGGTGGGTCAATAGAAAACCCGCAAATATCCGCAAATGCATGATCTAATGCATGATCTGAACATTTCTCAAACAGTGGTACCACTTTTAAGGATTCTGTCGGTGTGTGAAGAATGGACATATTCGGAATTGTGGAATTGTAGATGGGTGCTATACATTGTTATACTGTTTTTTCTCAAAAAGACTGGCCTCTAAACCACCCTCCCAAGATTTCGGCTCAGCAGGATGAGACGGGCTACACTGGATACATCAAGAGGCGCCGCCTGAGACGCTGCGGTTGGGGGAGTGAAGTAGTGAAGTCATTGGTGTGGAATTTTGATAAATTATACGTAGATCCTTCCATCAGTGTTGTCAAAACTGATCTGGGGTGCTATTCATTTACAAGTTTGAAGATGATCTGAAGGCCAACATTTTGGGTGATGAATTCATAACAAACTTGCAAACTGGGCTACCAGGTCTTGACCCACCAACCTGCTGCGTGAAGGTCAGGTATGTCGATGATGCCTTTTGAGTGAAGGGCTCGTTTTCTTGGAAGCTGACCTTAGGAGTGTTGGCAGTGAAGCAAATTTGAGGAAAGTCTTCAGACATCTTCAGACAGAGGAACTGGACCTCCGCCCACCAGATCGTTTGCCTCTACGCACCAGTGGCTTAATCAGGGTCCATTTTTGATTGTTTTGGGTGCATTAGGATGCACTTCTTGGTAGAGAACCTATGCCAAATACTATGCCATTTGCTGTAACTCGCGGCTGGAACCTTGGAATCCCATCTCCACCTGGTCTCGACTGAAAAGCGACTCGGTCGCGAATCCGGATGGCTTGGCGGATCGCCCCGGGGGGCGCGTCCGAGCGATCCTGAATTCTTCAAGGATTGGGCGCATCTATTGGTCAAAACACTTGGTTTGGAGGAGGAACTGTCCACTCTCAGGAAGTTATCGTATGATAGGATTATGATAGTAGATCTTGGATATGTCAATGGATTTATTGAATCAAATCTTGGATTCCAACCTCGAATCATTCTCATTTCACTTCAAATCCACTTCTCCAGCCCATCTCAGAGGCCGGATCCCAGCCCCATCCCCCGAGACCCGCTGCGCACAGATCCACCGAGGCGCACAGATCCGCAGCTCTTCGCCCGCAGCTATGCCAGGGCCCCCCTGGGTCTCTGCAGCTCCGAAACTCGTGTGCTGTGCTCCCAACTTCGACTCTCGAAACTTCAACTTCCAAAAGGACTCAAAGGACACACTAGCACCACAAGATGTGGTTAGGGAGTTCTGGTTTTGTTGTGATTATAACTGATTATGTCGCTTCGGTCCATCATTTGACCGTTCGACGAGTTTTGCCCTTTGATTTGACACTTCCGTCCTTCGATCGATTCCAACTGTGTTCGACGAGGCCAAAGGCAGCTGGGAGGCGCGCAGGGCACGCAGCGTGTCGGGCGTCTTCGTGCGTGTCTGTCGAGGGCGCTTCAGGTCGACCCAAGACTGCAGAGTCATGGGAGCAACGGTAGAACTATCGGAAGAAAACTATTTGTTTTTGACTTGTTTGTTTCAGCAGGCTAGATGTTTGGTCACCCTGGTCGGAGTCGGGAACCTGGCTACTCAAAGATGGCAAGTAATGATTCATGTTCACTTTGCATCCTTCATCAAGTGAGATGCCCTCATTAAAAGGATTTGAAAGGTATCAATTGCTTGTCGCACAGCAAAAGAACTTCATGGCCTTTGAACACTTCGAAGAGTTTCTGCTCACCAGTTGATGACTTTCATTCCATCTTCTCCATGTCGACCGTTCTCAGACTGCTTCATCCGGACCCGTCTCCATCCGCCGCCGCCCTTGGCCTCGGCCTCCATCGGACCCGTGTTCAAGGCCGCCCGGCTGGGCATGCCAAGGACACAGACGGTCCTCATCGACCCGGCTGGGCGTTTGGGTCCGAAAAGGAACAACGCGACTGTCTACGACCGTGGATACGTAGGAAGGAGTAGACAGCTTAAGAAGTGGGGTATGTTGAGCACACACGTGGAGCTGGGGGTGAAGGTTGAAACACGTGGTTTTTGTTGTGTTGTTTTTTTTCCACCTATGTCCATGTCAATGGAAAGAGCTATCAGCCCATATCAGCCCTCAACGATCCTGAAAGCGATCAAGGTGGATCACAACTGCAACTATACCTGGAACTTCGTTACGGCAATAATGGCGTTCTTCCATATTGATCTCATGGGGACGGCGTTTCTTGATGAAGTGCGGCAGTTTCGGTCAGTTGACGGCAATTTTGGTCCACACATCCATGCGCCTCAAAGAGTCATTTCAATCATGTCGTTTTAGTTTTAGTGCAGGCGAGTATGAACACATTGTAGGGTCTTGCTAGAAAGGCAACTGAACGTAAAAGGCGTCTTATTATATCAGCAAACTCGCATAGTCATGTGAAGTGGAAAGGGCAGCTGATGGAAGTGTCACATGCTGGGTGTTCGTCGGTTTTCGCGGGTAACTCGACCTCTTTGCGCGGCGTTGCAGAAGATTTTGCGTTTAAAGTTACGGCGTTCTTACCCGTACTTGCGGCGTTTTTCCCCGTAGGTACGGCGTTTCTCCCCGTACTTACGGCGTTTTCCCCCTACTTACGGCGTCGTTCCCTTACCCTGTCTAGGGCCACTCAAGGAGGCAGCAAGACTTGTCACAACATGTCACAAGCGATCCTTTCAGCCATTGCATGATCAAAATGTGAACAAATCCTGCCGTGATGTCAGTCGAGACCTTAGACAAGGGCTGCAACATCTTGAGAAGTGCTACCATGAGGCTTGAAAACGATGAGCTCTACTTACAAGTGAAAAAGGAGAAGGCAATTTCAGGGTATGGACGGACCAAAACAATATCCTCTTTGGTAGATCAAACAAAACGGCGATTCTTCTTTTGTGACGGCGTTTTCACTTCTCTGACGGCGTTTTCACTTTCCAGGGATTGAGCTACGGCAGAAAAAATGAGTTACGGCAAAAATCATTGCCTCAACAGCCTACGGCAAAAATTATTGCCTCGGGAGGGTCTAGGTATACACTGACTTGTCTCTCGCCTCAGTCTCGCTGCAAGTGATCTTTGCCTT
This sequence comes from Durusdinium trenchii, assembly GCA_963970005.1. Taxonomy (NCBI): domain Eukaryota; class Dinophyceae; order Suessiales; family Symbiodiniaceae; genus Durusdinium; species Durusdinium trenchii. Next base: position 1,284,101 of record CAXAMN010022695.1, on the reverse strand, counting down.
TCCACGTCCTCGACCCTGAACTAGAAGCGTAACTTGGTTCAGCTTCAGGACCTTGATGCTGAGCCGTTCTGTGCCAAGCCTTCTTTTTACCAGATCCTTGGCCAGTCAGCGTCTTTCTTCCGTTCGTTGAGCGAAGTCCAGGCGACAAGTGTCAAGCGCAAAAGTCCATCAGATGAATCAGAGCTCTTCAGTTTCAGCTTCAAGGGATTGCAGCAGTGACCCTGCACAACCCTCCCATCATATCCATGACCTGGTTATTCTTTATTTTCGCTATGGGTGAATCACCTTCTGGGAATATGTGCTACTCTTTCTCCGTTCCTGAACAGCAAAACCAATGTCAAAGGTCTTCCTACCAGTCAGTGTATTATCAGTATTTACGTTCACGGATTTTGGTATTCTCCGTGTCAACATGAGATTCAACGCATAAACCTGAGCTGCCTGAACTGTCTCATGTGTTGATCACCATCTTGTTTCAGACCCAGGCCCCCCTGTCCCGCTCCGTGACGCCTGCAGTGTCTACACGGGGGTAGATTGAGGAAGATTGTAGACCGGCTATGGCTATGAGTGACAAGTATCAATAACCTGATGAACATATTGGATTTGAGGTTGTTTCCAGTTGTATAAGTGGTCATGATAGATTATAGATTGTCTTTGTGGTTCTTGGTAATTGCCCTGGATGCAAGTGAATTGACACTCACCTTTTGGCAACGATGCCCTGCACTTCAAGCCATTGATAGCCATAGACCATTTCCTGCTCCACCTAAAGTCCACACATTGTTGATGTTGGGAAAACAGTTTCATCAAAGGTGTTGGTTTCCGACTCAAATCCACACGTTGCACGTACTCTCTATGAGCAAGTGTTCATAAAGAATAGCGATAAAAGCCCTCCTCAAGACTGACATATGTGACATAAATTTTACGACAGACAAGAAGTATCCTCTACAAAACACGGATGTTCAGGTTCATTCTGTCAGACGGGGGTGCATTCATATGCATTCATCATGATTGTGATGTCTCAAAGTTGTTTTGCAGCTTTCACACCTATACTGGCGATATGGACGATATTCCCGCTGCTCACAGGATCCCCTGTAGACTGTAGACGTTGGAAGGGTTGACTAATTACGTTTCACTTCAATTTCGAGTTTGTTTGCTTTTTCTACGCATAGGCATAGTAGACTCTATATATCTCTATATTGTTTTGTTTTGGTAGCATTGTCGCGTCTCATTCTTGTGTCGGATTATGGCTTGGCTTTTCCCTGTCCTTTAATACATCCCGAAATCAAAGCAATGTGGGGGGGTGAAAATCAAGCACTCCGGGTGGGTCAGCAAGTGAGCCTTCGTAACAAGTGTCGAAGAAAGACACCCATATGACAAGCAAACCGTTTCAGTGTGGGCTCCATTTCCCGTGTACACTCGGGATATTTTGCTCCTAAACTCCTTTATCGGCAGCATTTCTCCTCGAAGCCGCAAAAAGACTTTGGTTGCCGTTTTCTTGCTGGTTCCACATCTCGATATCCAAGTCCTGCAGCTGCTTGGCTGTACCTTTCCATGTTGCTAGCTTGACACGGATCATGTGGCAATCACACCGCATCCAGTTCTGCACGAGGATTTCGGCACCTGCAAAGCAGGGTTGTAGCAGCTAAAGTGCTGAAACGAATGAGAAAAGGAGTCTGAAGGTTCTGCGATTCCGGAGCAACTTTTCGAGATGTTGAATGATTTTGGCTTTGTAGATTTGACAATTTTGTAGGCCAATTTTGGAAGACAGCAAACTCAATGCTCAGCATAGATAATTATAGATTCTTAGATACATGATACTGACAGGAATCCAAAGAGAGCTAGGGACACCGAGAGTGCAGCTCTTTAGCACTCTCAATGTTGGGTTTGATCATCTGACATGTACAATAATGTATACATTATACCTATAATGAACCATACCCATACCCTACAGTATGTTGTTGTTGGGATAACTTGAACCTCTGATGGTGTATTTTCCATTGCAGATCTTGCTCGGCGAGGTGATCTATTCTCAGTGTTTCGCATCCCATGTTTGGAGGTCGCTGGACCTGGAGGAAAAGATGCGTGGCTCACGTTGTAACGTGTTGAGGTTTGTTCACTTGGAAGTGGTGGGTTCAACCATATGGCGGTGGGTCAAGACCAGGTCATCTTGGTTGACCTACCTGGAGGGTCAAGTTTCATGGTGGACCAGGGCTCCAGTTTTGACCCATCCCCATATCGAGAGAGCCACAATGCTTTTGTTTGCATTTCTTGCGTTTCGTGAGGCAGTGTTACCGGCAATGAACCAGAAGGAACACGCTTGCAGACTGAAGAACCGATCCTTTTCATGGAGGCTGGCTGGCCTCTAGAGGAAGAGTGTTGATGAAACAAATCCTCAACCCTCCCCCCTGCGTGTTTCCATTATAAGGAACGATAAGGAAGAGCTCCACCGTGATGGAAGACATCACATGTTGAAGGATTTATAATCATATATTCGATATATAATATACACAGACCCTTTTTAGTAGTTAGTCATTGCAAATCGGATAGATGCTATCTAATTTGGCCTCCTCACATGCACTCTCCAAGCTGCAGATGATCCTCCAAGGCTTTTCCTCTTCCAGTGGCTTGGACGGTGTTGGTGCCAGTGGTGCTCCATATTTGAGCGCTAGGTATGTGTCTTTGTGGAGAGTGAAGTTGCAGCTTGCCCAGACAGTTATATTTTTTAGATGTTGAGATGTGCATCAATTTGCAGAAAATTACCACATGAAATCGTCCTGAGTTAGGTAGGATGCTATGGGCAGTGTGGTTTCGCGACCATTCACACAAATGACTGTTCGGTGCAGTAGTGAAACTAAACCAGATGGAGTACACGGACCACGCAACTACCCATTTTACTTTGTGCAGTGGGAATTGGCGTTCCTTCCCAACAACGCACCAGGACCCTTCACAGGGTCTTTATGAACTGGATCACCTTCACCAACCAAGCAGTCTTAGCAGATGATCCTGAGCCTAAAATGTGGATGATCCGAGCTCCGGTGCCAATCTCGCTGTCCTCAGGTGTCCCCAGCCGCGAGCCCTTGCTGCGGGAAACTCAGTGATACTTGAGGCTAGGAATCGGAGGTAGATCCACGTGGGTGTGTATTGAAGGCAGACCTGCCAACGGGCTCTTGTAGTATTTTTGGATATTTGTGGTATCTCCTTATATTGTAGCACATATCCTCATGGATCTACCATTCCGCGTCAGGACTTTGTGGATCCATCGACGGCTGCAACGTTTGGCTGCCTTTGACTATCGACATTCCATGGGACTCGAAGATATGCCGATCAATTGACCTATAGGCAAAACCACCCGATCATGTATAGGCAAACATGGTGCACCTCACAGGTGGTCACGGTGCACCTGGCAGGTGGTCAATTTCAAACGCTTTTGAGCAGAAAAGGGATCAGGGTGCTTTTCATTTCCCAGGGTGCTTTGATAAGCTGGTAACACAAAAGAGTGTCTCAGCAACAACGAGCTTTTCAGCCGTGCTGAAGTGCTGATGTGAAGATCTTGATGTCGAGGTGGACGGTGGTGCCTGATTTGTAACATGGTAGAGGTGGTCAGTCATGGCTTTTCAGCATTAGATCAGGAGGAGTCAAAGCTTTTCAGCTCCACGGTGCCTTTCAGATCTTTTCAGGGTCCAATAAGAGCTTTTCAGCTGGGTATTTTTCAGCACAAAATCGGAGACTCACATATGTAGGAACCGCTTTTAAGCTTCAACCCCTTGGCACTTTCATCAACAAAAAGTCCGTCCACTTAAGACTGGTAGCGCCCCAACTTCAACAAGTGGACCTGCTTTTCAGCCATGATCCTTATATATAGTGGGTTCCAATGTTTTTATTTCGGCACCCCAAATCAAAGGTGAAATCTATCTTGCCACCTATTCCAAAGACACTTTTCATCTCTAGAATGCCGGCAAGTGACCCCAGTGGTAAAGTACGGGGGATATTGGAACTGTCCAAAAAGCATGACCAGACCAGTGTGGAGATTGCTCCCACCAAAAAAGTGAGATCCTATGATCTCATATGAACGAAAGGTCACAGAACCGTTTTCTTTGCTCTTCCGTCCCGCTGCCGTTTTCGTTTGGCCCGGTGCCGCAGAGTCCTGGTCGTCCACCTTCGTGAACCGCGTCCACGTTCTCAGGTTCACCCCAGGGCCTTTGACGGTGTCGGGTCCGGTGAAACAGGCTTGGCCCCTCAGCGACACGGCGCGACACGGCGCGAGTGGTCGGCGTGGTTCGCACGGTGTCGTTGCAGCAACTGCAATGCAGCTTGGTGTGTTTTGGTGTGTTTTTGGTGGCCAAGCCACTTCCCACCTCCTAGTCTGGGTGGCTTACAGACCACCCTGGCTGCTGGGAGCTGGAAGATGCTCCAAGACCCAAACGTTTGACAATGGTGCTGACGTTTACTACAAGTTAGAATGAAGAACGAATAGTCGACATGACATAAGCCGGTGTACCTAGCAAACTGGTGCATTTTACAATGCGCATCACAGACAATCGCAGAGTCCTCGCCTGAGCCTATAACTTTTCCATCATCCGCACTGTCCAGGCCATGCTCGTGGACTATGGCAGCAGAGACAAGTCGGGACTCGTCTGGTTTTGGTCGTCCTGGGAGGTCTTGGTTTTGGAAAGACTTTAAAGAAGCTGGAGGAAGAAGATGTACTAAGACCCACTGTCGGAGTGGTCAATGGACACTGGACACCCCATTTTCTTTTTGCGGGGCTAGGCAACGGGACTCCTGGCCTGGTAGAACTGTTAGATTTAAAGGTGTTTGCATTCATGTTAAAAGGTTTGTGTGGTATCCGTGGTATCAATATGCATTTTTGGGGATTCTCTACTTGTTTGTGGCACTGAGTGTGCCATGTAAAAGGCCCACCATTGGGTCTGAACAAATCAACAGCAAAATCTGAAGAAGTCAGAACACGTCGTCCCATGCACCCTCTCTCATGAACCGCAACATGTTCGAGACATGTCCCTATCATCCCTCACTGTGTTTGCCAGATCCAATCCACCGCAGTCAGCATCCAATCCACCGCTGTTGGGACCTACTCCGATGGGAGCTCCTAACAGCCTGGCGCGCGCCTCTCGTCTTGTTGGCACTGGAGGCTGTTCTTAGACGCGGTGCTGGAGGTGCGGGAAGGCCTGCTGCAGGTCGCCGGCGTCTCGAAGGAGCTGCAGCTGCGGTGGTCCAAACGTGGGGTGCTGTGTTGGGTACTGAGTACCAGGGGGTCTGGCAGCCAGACACTTTCGACATGTTGCATTGTATCATTTGCACGTGATGGAATCATGTGGAATCCCCAAACGCCCCTCGTTTCTATCTCAAATCATATCCTATAACCCATTATCTAAAAGCTGCGCTCGAGAGCTTACTTGCATTTATATAGCATGTACTAGCCTCTTTGCATTTGGGAGTTATTTGGATAACTTGATCGCTTCCGTGCTTCGCAAAGTGTCCCCCTGAAGCACAGGAGAAGGGCTACGAGTGCGTGCTGATGCAGGTCACTCGAGCGAGCGCTAGGCTTCGTGTCGTGTTCATCTACCTTTGCTCCGAGCGATCCTCCACAATAGATAAAGATTTGGTGCTGATAGGGGGTCACAAAAAGGTGTTAAGCACCCTTTTGACCGAAGAAACATGTTGTTGTGTGTTTTCAGGGGCTTTCAAACCTTGTGATGTGTGTTTGTGTGTTGTTTTGTCTTAGTTGCATCACGTTGTATCTTCAAAGGTTGAAAGGTACTGTTGCATTCTACTGCTCCATACAGCATTGGTATTAACATTTTAGACATTGCTCCATTTCACAGTCCATTTGCCGGATGCTTCGAGAGACTGGACCAGAACACAAGTGGATGAAGTGGTTTCATTGTGCAGATCCCAAAACGGCACAGGCTCAGATCTAATTACATAGTTAGTTCCAGGGGACCTCATGAGCCAAATAGTTACTTGATTAGTACAACCCCCCCATTTGGAGTGTAAAGCCTTTGCATATACGTGGTGCCATTGATCAACAGTGTACATTATATTAGGTTCACAAATGGGGTAAGAGTATGTTCAGTCCCATGCATGCGTTGCAGTTGTACGTGAAGGTTCCTTTGCCTTTAGCACCCTCTCCGAAGTATTTTCGAGATGCGTATTTGCTAGCTAACCCCACCGAAGCATGTTTAGAATTTTAGAAGGTGTTGGAACTGGGTAGTTTGAGGTGTTATGTACTTGGAAGTCCTTTGTCACAATAATACAGTCCCAGCTCTAAGCCACAAGATCTTATTTGAGCAAGTAAGACTGGGAACGCTGAATGCATCGCCAGTCCGGGGTCATTCATCACAGAAGCAGCTAACTTCCGCCAGAAGAGAGTCATTCATCAAGTGGGTCATTTACTTCCGCCATTTGACTGAACATTCCTTGACAGTCACCTTCAGTGGAGTCATGTAGGAGCAGCCGGCAGGTCGAGTTCTTGTCCAATCATTGGTCCAATCACCCTTTTTGGGGAGATGGGATTCCTCACTAAACATCACAAGCTAGCTTAAGCTTAACCATGTGAAAAACCTTGGTTTTTCTCTTCGGTCCCTGAACGGACCGAACCTCATCGTCCGTTCCGCCCCGGGCTCGCCAGGGCTCCGGCACGGCGGCGGTGGAGGCCATGCTGGGCACTGCCGTGCCCAAGGATGGCAAGGCGGCGCTTCGAACGGGTCTCTTTTCACGGGGTGTTGGACTGGGCGAAAGCAAGGAGGGGTAGCTATCGCATGCTCGGTTTGACTTGGTTTGCAGCGGTTTTATGCCATGTCTTGCTTTTGGTCTTCGAGATCTTGGTGCATGTGAAGGACGGTTCCTTGTGTTTACTCAACTCACCTAGCTCGCTAGGTCTCGCTGAGTAGTTAAGTTGAGGATCATATTAAACGTTTCGGGTAACTTTTCGACTCTGGGACCTTGGACGACCTTGGACTCTTGGACCCTCGCAGATCAATCAAATCAAAGACTTGATGTAACCGACAGGTTGTGAATAATCTATAGATATCTATAGACATCCCGCTTCATAGACTCAGACCGTATACCAATGTTGATAGGCTTAGGGCATTTATTCCGTACCTCAATATGAATAATATGTGTTCTTGGTTCAATTTGTTTTGGCATGGAACCTCAGTCAACCAGTGGTAGTTCAAAGTTCAAAGTCTTAAATCCCAGCGTTTTCTATGTCAACGGCCATTTCCTTTTGTGAAACTCTGGGATGCCTGGAGCTCGTGGGGGTAAGTGGCTGTGTGAAGAACAGAGTGCCCCACTGATGAGCGATCCTGGTGATGTTCTGGCAATCCCAGAAAGGCTCGGATTGACCAAGGCCGAAATGGAAGATCGACTTCCAAAACTGCAAGTCCTTTGTTTTCCGTTCGGTTCGTTGGAAGAATCACAACGAATTGGCATGAATTGGCTCCTGGCATCAAACCCACGTCAGGTCCTGCTGGTTATCAATGGGGCCTATGGCCATCGACAGACGGCCACTTGAGCTGAGCAGTGAGAAGGGTTCTTGGAACATGGGCCAAGGTTCAGAGGAGCAAGGTTCAGTGGACAGTCAGGTTGTAAGGTATTCAAAAAAGGAACCTAACTGAGAGCGCCGGGCACCAGTTCCCATGTGGATGCCGTTGTTTTTTTTCAACCACGGACACTTGTTGGTTCGGTGGTGGATCTCATCGGAGTCACTCCGAATCGGGTTTGTGCATGTGTGTGCTATCTACAGGGCATGTAATGTAGACGTTTAAGTAATACAACCCACCCATTTGGGTTGTGAAACCTCTTCGCACGGGGGGGTTATTGATCGATAGTTTATATTTAGCATGATTTGTTTATATGGGAGTTATCCAAAAGGTCCTTGTAAGGGTTTTTAATGTCGAGAGCCTTGGATGACATGATCGTGGGTCTCGCGAAAGTATTTTTTCGAGTTCGCGAATGTTAATGTGTTTTTTGCGAAAGATTCGCGAAAGTATGTTTTTTTTCAGCAGCTTCAACTTTGGAATCCGTGTGAAGCTTCCTTCCTGTTTCATGTAGTCCACCCTATGTTATGTATGCCGTAAAAACCTCCAAAGCACAGTTTTTTTTTTTTGCCAAAGTTTCGCGAAAGTCTGGAGAAGGTTTCGGCGAATGAATCGGCTCCAGAGGAACCCCGTAGCCCATAGCAACCCCACAAACTTCATCATCCAACGTCCTTGTGCAAATGCTTTCTCTAACAACATGTGCCAACGAAATTCTGCTCCAACACCACTTTCCTGTCTGTAGCATCCTCCTGCTGAACCAAAAACACTCCGTGCACTTGTATTTTTAGAAATCGAGTCCCTACCAGGTTAAATGGTTTCATGACATGGTGAACCCCCGCGAAAGAAAAACACAGGGTTCGCGAAAGTTTCGCGAATGTTAATGTGTTTTTCGCGAAGAATGGCCGTTTCAATAAACAAGAATATTGGACAACCACCATATAGCAAGTATTGCAAGTAGATAATGCTGTCGTTCTTCGCTCGGGCACTGGATGGAAAGCAAACAATGTGTGTGTGGCTGATTTGTTTGGCTTCATAAAAGGAACTCTAGCACCTTTTTGCCTGAGAACATTGTGTAACATATATATATATAGTAAAACCTTTAAAACTTTAAAACGTATGTTTACAAGACTGTATATAGCTGTAAATCTATTTCATTGGAGAGAGTCCGTTTTCAAGATATCAAGTCAACATAGTAGTCGGTGCCAAAAGTCAAAGTCCAAAAATAGTCAAATCAGAAAGTATCAGAAAGTAAACGAAACGTCAATTGGCCTAGATCCGACCGCTTTTCTTTGTTTCGTGTTGTTTTCTAATTTTGACATATGTCCGACTTTTTGTTGACTGTTGTTGTTTTGCTTTTATTTGACTTTTTGGAGTTGCATTTTGACTTGTTTTTTTCTGGCTTTGTTTTTGACTTTTTTTGGAGTTGTTCTAAAAACTGTTGACTCTTGTTTGATGTTTAAAAGAGAATTGTTTTGACTTTTTCCGACTTTTTTGACTCGTATTTGACATGTTTGTGTTTCTTTTGAGTTGTTTTCTATTGTTGACTTGCTTTTTGTACTTTTGTTTGATTTTTTTCCGACAAATTTGGACTTTTCCATTTGACGTTTTCTTGAATTTGACTTTTCCACTTGACGTTTTTTTGACTTTGACTTTTCCACTTGGCTTTTGTTCGACTTGTTTTTAAACCAAGGATCCTGGCCTTACCATATGAAAGAATTTTACAATTATATAGGCTTGCGGCTTACATTTGCCCAGTCGCTCAGGAAGAACAGATCCGCTTCGTTTGTCCAGGAGCTTTTTTTGTGGGATCAAACCGCAGAAGGGATTCCTTGAAGCACAGGGCCAGTGTTCCAAACACGACGAACTTCAGCTTATATAGGAAGTCACCAATCCCTCTACTGAATAACGGGGTCAGTGTTCCAGACAGCCTACTTCAAAGAAACAAGTGCATGGACAACAAACCAACAAGGGCTTCAGAAGAGAAGGCTGCTATATCTTTGCTTTTTGGCTGACGGAAACCTCACTGACTCATTGCATGGGTTCTACAATCATCCTGACCCGATAATCAGATTCTCAAGTTGATCACACTCACCAGACTTCCACAAAAGATTTCCCATGTTTCTTGGGTGACCAGGTTTTGGGGATTGTTTTACACAGTTTCTCCTGATCAGATTCCACCAATCGATCAGATTGTCCCAAACTCTCCTGGAGTTTCCTTCGTTTCTTGGTGCCACCAGGCCATCTGCAAGTACGCTGGTATTCCATACGAGACCTTAGTTTTCGAGGACTGCTTTGCAAGGAGTTTATACAATTGGATCTGGAAGATCCTAACAGTTTAGCATGTTTGCAGTCTGCGTTCACCCTCTTAATCTCTTGGAGTGGAGGATGTTCACACATTTTCACACTTGTTCTGCTTGAAGGATCTTGAAGGGTGTTTCTCTCAGGTTGGCACACCAAGTGATGGTGAACCAAGTCGTCGAAGAGTTGTTGGGTGATTCAGGCTATGGCGAGCAATACCCATCGACCCTAACCATCATCCCTCAGGATTGAGGACAGTTCTCCGCCCGGCTCTATTGGGATTGATGAAAAAGCTACGACCTACTGGTGCATGTCCAAGAATCTTGCCTCTTTCCTACGAATTCCTACGACCTACTGGTTGTTCAATCTCTTTTGCCCGACGTTTGATGTTCATCCATTTCTTCGATCAAGTGATTCTTACATATATCAGGACACGGATCAAGTACATATGGGTGGGACTTCTTCGACCCCACCGGGCACCCGGTCAATGCCGCTCCCTCTTCTCCAGGACTCGGAGCCAATCACGGTGGACCGCGTGCGGCAGACGCTGCGCGCGAGCCGCTGCTCGCACGTGTCGCTGGTGCACCACGAGACCACCGCTGGGGCGACGTGGCGAAGAGGAGGATGAAAAGCACCCAGCTGTGGCTGCCACGAATGGACCAGTGGACCATGAGTAAGGGTCCATATGAGTCATATACTTATTGTTCTTAAGGACCAGGCGACAATTGGGGAGGGGACTCCATGAAACTAGGGGGCCCGCAGCCTGTTGATGGATTTTGTTGATGGTACGGTGTGTTTTGGAGGTTCCTTTGTGGGAGGGGACTCAATTCTTCAGTAGGATCCTTGGCAAGTTTTGGATCTCACTCGAGTTGGTGACTTGAACACAATTGGATAAGACCTACTTTCTTTCGTAAACGTCGTCCTTTTGTATCATGTGTTTATATCCTTTTCTGTCATGTTCTTTGTATAGCCGCAGAGCCGAATACATACTAGGAAGTCGGTATCCTCAAAGGAAGTCCATCGCCACACACCTATGGGGTTACATGTCTCGGTGTCTTTGTGTGTCAGCCAGACCTTCCGGCATAATATGCTTCTACAAAGGGCGTCACACTTGGGTTCTGCAGCCATTAGCAGCGATGGATATGAAAGGACACACTGCAACAGTTAGCCAGTTGTTGGGTTTCCAAAGACCGACTAATTACCATCAGATATTGTTTGTCTATTATCAACCCGCAGCCCAACATATACAATATGTTTCCCAGGTACCCAGTGGGAAAGGCATGCTTCTCCCTTTTCAACATATAGGCGTGGCATCTCACATGTCTTCTCGCCCTCGCGCAAACGAGGTGATCAACCCCCTGGAGGAGCTGGTGAAGATGATGAAAGCCGAGTTCCCAGACCTGAAAGGCCTGCGTGTCAACCGCTGGGGCCGGCGACCTCACGAGATCCACCTGTTGGAAGGTGACAGGTGACCGGTGGGCATGTGAAATGACCGGTGGCCAAAGAGCGGGCCAGTAGGCAGATAGAGTATTTATCCGTCCTATACCATGGTTTTGAGTGTGTTTGTGCTTTTCTTTCAGGTGGCAATGACGCATGAATGGAAAGATCAACATTGAATTGACATGAACCCTTTCCGGTGGTGCATCTGTGAGCTTTGTGGCTCCTCCCTGCGAGAGAAGCTCTGGATCCTCGGGTGGTGTCGGCAGGGTCCTTTTTCGCACCGCAAGCTGCATGAAAAGAACTGTCCACCACGTTCCAAGGCGTTTGACAAAATTTGACTGTTGTGTTCCAGTGAGTGGGGTTCGTCACACTGGAAGGCAAAAGTTGAAAGAAGACATGCCATGAGCATAATTTGCACGACCAACGGAATGCACACGACGGCCACCCCCACACCTTCCAAAACAGTACCCCAAAAACAGCACATTAAGCTAAAACACACGCACACCCACACACACGCGCGCGCGTACATGCAAATGTACGCTGTGCTGTTCTCGCCTGGCGCGCGCAGTGCTGGTGGACTCGATGAGTGGCTTCGGCGCTTACGAGTTGGACATGCCCCTGGGAGCGACGGTCCCACTCAGTGGGGGGCGGGCAGCCAGTGGTGGTGGTGGCAGGCAGTTTTGGTTGCAAACTAAAAGTGTTTGGCATCTAAAGGCGGTTTTGGTTGGAGACCCAGTTTTCAATCAAATGAGCCAAGTGCACAGAGAGGCAATGTTCACAGCGTGGAATGGTGGGGGAGCAGCTATTCTTACTGGACAAAACTTCTACACATCTCTTCTGAAATGTTGTCACGAAGCACCAGTTCCTCAAATGGGTGAAAAACAAACAGACAACTTTCTGGGATGCCCTTTTCCAAGAGAAACGCCAGTTCCCAGCTCTTTGACCCAGCCGCGCCCGCGCCCGACCCAGTCGCCCGACCCAGGACCTGGGGGATTGACTTTGCCGTCTCCTCGGCGAACAAGTGCATCGAGGTTCGACTCACGAGACCCTGGGGGGTTCGACTCACTGTGGACGACTCACTGTGGAGTCAGAGTCCAAGAAAGACCACCCGCCCTGTTCAGAACGTACAAAATAAGGTCTTCCCTGGTCTTCGCAGGTCTTCCCTGGCAACTCCGGAACAAACAAGACTGGACATCCCTGAATCCAAGACAATGAGACAACGGTCATCAGGAGGCGTTGCAGTCACAACACATATTGGCAAGAACGCCGAAAATCACAAATGGGTGGATCATTGCCCATGAGAAGGACATTGAATAAACATGGATGACCTGTTTTTGTCGGGTTACGAGGTTGGATGGTCTCAATATGTCTCAATCATGACCAGCTCCGATTGCAGCAGTGCGTCTCTCAGGGGGGTGCCTGGCTTCGCCTATGTCCTTTGTGCCACTGATGCGCTCAAGCAGACGCAGGGCAACGCTCGGAGCCTTACCATGGACGCTTGGTACTATAAGGTGATGTATGTTTTTATTTTTGACTCAGAAGACCTGGTTTTGCTTAAGGTGATGTTTTATACTTTTCCTATGGGTGAATCCCTTAACCTGGTGAAGATGTTTGTGTTTTTGCCGGTTCCTGGACAGCAAATACATCACATCCAAGCGAGTTCGTGTGAGGATGGGTCGAAGGAAACGCCGCAAACCGAAGGCACCGGCTGAAAACTGACGGCATTTGTTCGTGTCAGCACCGGGTAAAAGAGATCGACTGCACACATGCTCTGAAACACGGAACAAAGAAGTCCCGGTGAGTCAGGTCTCTCACTGATCTTTTTCATTCCAGTTTGTTGATGCAGTGGGTGAGAGCTGCATTTTAAGGTTTCCTTCGGTGATTTAGAACCTCTGCGGCCCTGTCAGCACAGCCATCACTGTGTTTGAATACATTTGTACCCTTGTGTATCCTTGTGTACACTTTAAGATTTCTACTGAGGACATCTTCGACCAGTGGGCCAACATGGAATCCACTGGGTCACTTGGCGAAGACACAGAAGTGGCAGAACTGGATTGGCAGTAGAGGAGCGTTCTCCTGGTCTCTTTCAAGAGAGTCCCAGTCAACATGACAGCTTTGGATCAGGAAGCAATGCATGCATACATATGACTTCTGCCGTAGGTGAGAATGTTTGCACGAAACTCCTGCGGCCACGGGCTCGTGTAGGGTCTCTACGCGGCGCATGGCACTCTGCGCGAAGTGTCGCCGCGCCGCGCCAGCGGCTGGCGACGCTTGGTGCTTGGGGTGCTCCGGGTGGGAGGCTCTCGGGTCGGAACTCTCGTTCTCCTGGAGCCATCCCGGACTGCGTGCGGTCGCCACTGACATAGTGGTGAGCGCGGTCCGCCAGGTGCGCGCCTTACGCGTCACTCGGGTCACTCCGCCCGTGGCGCAGGCTGCACGAGGCCAGACCCGGCCACTCACCCCGGAGCGCCCCCCCTCCTACGGCTGGCGTTGGGTCCGAGCCGAAGGATCCTCGAGCTCCGCTGGTGCGATCTCCCCGGCCTGAGATCCCACCGGCTACAGAGGAAAAGGCCGACAAGGACGAGGAGAGCTCCTACGAGTCTGACGAGGACGACTCTGGTGAGGCCTCGGAGGCCACTATAATACAGGACCCAACCAGGCCTGTGAGCACAAAGGGACTGTCCGCGAAGGCAGCGCCCGCTGCTCGTCACGCTGCAGAGCCGGCTGAGGAGGTCAAGCAGGAGAAGGTTGAGAATACTGCTGGTGAGGCTGGGTCCGTGCCCGTGCCCGCCGGTGAGGAGGCGGCAACTTCTTCGAGGGGTCATAGACACCCCAAAGGTGAGCATTCAGTTCGCCATCGAGGACGCGATCGTCGAGGAGACGGCTTCAAGAAGAAGAAGAGAAAGAGAGACAAGACTCACAGGGCAGGTAGAAAGCACAAGCGGCTATATCGAGCAGACGAGAACCCATTCCTCACGATCCATCGAAGTTTGGACAACTCGTATTTTGAGTTTGACTCAACAGCCCCAAGGGAGGACGCGATTCCTGGGGTACCCCCCCGGGGAAGGAAGCAATGAGGGCAGGCGACGAACCTGGAGTTCCTGGTCACGGAGACGACGTTTTCGGGGTCTACGATGTCCGGGATTTTTTCAAGGTGGAATATGTTCGCACCTCAGCCGGGCAATGTGCTGGTAACTGCCGTGCCCTACGAGGTGATTGGTCAGGACGAGGTGGAAGGCTTTTTCTTGGTGCTGGGCTCAACCCTTGCATCAGATGCCAGTATGTTGGTACAGGTACGTGCGATTGGGGCCAGTCGAGACGATGTTGTCCCAACGCTCAGCAGTCTTTTCAACAGGCGCGCTGGTGCTCTTCACATTTGTTTGAACGAGGGACCGTGCGCGATAGAAGAGGGAGTTTTCCATGTGCGTCGACTGGAGCTATGGAATGGATCCGAGTTCCCCTCAGGTCGACTCACAGTTGCAGGTCGAAAGCTGCTCAAGCAGGTATTAGCTCCAGGAGGCACTGGAGACGAGATCGAGGACGCGCTCCAAGCCGAGGACTTAGGCGAGGTTGTCGAGCTAGAGGGCCCAGGAAAGGAGAGGGGAGTGAAGGATCCCCTGACAAAAGGCAAAGGAGGAAAACCACCAGGCGCTCGGGCTTCAAAGCGGAAGGCCCCAGGAGAGGGCCAAAAGGCAGTTTCGGGCCGTACCGCGCCTGGCATCCTCAGGGACAGGCTGGAAAAGGTCCGTCAAAAGCAGCAGAACCGGGGCCTTGGTCGACGAGTCAGGATCGCTGGAGAAAACCAGGTGTTCGAGGAGGATGGAGATGCTTCACCTGCTCCGGCCGGGTTGACTACGAGTTCGAAGATTGGCACCACTCGGGAGGCCGCTGGCGCTCGCCGAGCCGGCACCGAGATCGCGGTCAGGGAGCCAAGAGAAGGTATTATGAAGAATTTGAGGTTGAGGAGGCAGCAGAATGGAGGAGTGGTCGCCACCTTGACATCTCAAGCCGCCAAAGCAGTTCAAGACAAGAAGAGGAGGCCACGAAAGAAGAAGGGCAAGGCATTGGATGCCTTGAAAGTGCTACTAGGCGGCAAGAAGAGAAAGAAAAAGAAAAGAAAGAAAAGAAGAGGAAGAGGGGCGACGATCCCGATGGCGACGACTCCGGGGGGCTCTTCAGGGAGCTCAGGAGAAGACGAGAAGTCAGGAAGCTACAGCGAGAGCGGGGACAGCTCAGAGGAGGAAAAGTCCCTTTTGCCCCCCTCTCAAAAAGAAAAGCGAGAGAGCGGAGGGGTCAGTGCTGGAGCTCCTCATCACGCAGATAGAACAACGCCTCAACGAGTTAGGTGGCGCTGCAGAACACGAGAACCCGGTGTCACACGGCACCAAGGTTCTGACCTACTGGCACTCCCTGACCCACTCCGGAGGTGTGAGCTCCCAGACTCGAGACGGTCGCGAGTTGTTCTTGATAGCCAATTGCATCGACCTGTTGCGTGTTGGCCGACTGGGCCGGCTAGGGGATGCCCTCGCGGCTCGCTGGCTGGCCCTCGAGCAAGCGGGGCTGGACCAGAACTGGTCCGCTGCCCGGCATCTCGAGATATTTTCGCCAGACCATGCCACAGCGGCGGGACCGGCGGTGACGTTAGCGGCCAGGAAGTTTTCGAAGCTGATGGAGAAGGTCACCGACCAGGACAGCAGGCCACGAAGCAACAAAGGAGGCAAGGGAGATGCCGGCTGGGGTCGACCCGATCGCTGGCAGGAAAAAGGAAAGCGAGGCAAAGGCGGCAAGGACGGCAAAGAAGACCGAAGGCAGAACTGGGGAGGCAGGGGCTCCCCGAAGAAAGGCCAGTGGAGCAATTGGTGGCAGAAGCCGAAGGGGCAGAAGGAGAACAGTTCCGACAAGGGAGACAAGGGAAAGGAGGAGTGATGGAGCGGCATTTGAGACGCTCTTGGTTGGACGAAATGCTAGCCTCTGCTGGAGATCTATCCGCGCTGGGGCTCAGCGTGTATTTTGAGCTTTTCCGGAGCCCGGCGATCGATGGAGGTCGCCCTTGGCACTACTTCCGCGCTTTTGCTGCGCTGAAAAAAGTGTGTCTTAGCTCTGGCCAGCTATCACGAGTGCTGCACTCTAAACGTCAGGTTTTCCCTCTCCCTTCTTTTGTTTTCCCAATTTTGTCGAACGTCGATGAGTTTTTTTGATTTTGAGTCCTTTGTGAAGAGGGGTCAATGTCGGGCAACCCTTGCTAGGGCCTGCTGGTGTGAATTAGTAGTTCTGTTTGCTAATCATTTGGCCTGTGGTAATGCTACCCGTGCGTGTTCACGTCCTACGGCGGTGCAACGTGATTTGATGAGCTCAATCCGGGCTGCTGTTGACAGGATCTTGATGGATGACAGTCACGTGCTTTGGGGGGGTTTCAGAAATCAAAGAAGATTTTCAGAAAAGAACCGTGTCCTACAGCGGAGAAATTTGCAAGGCTGAAGCTTTGAGCCTAGCCAGAATCAAACCTGGACTTCCTCCTGAAGGTCACGGAGGGTCAATTGAAGCTGTCAAGTGGGTTGGAGGCAGGACACGTGAGCTTCTGTTGAATCCCCTCGGTTGCTTGTGCCCGGATGTTGGGCAAGATCTCCCAAGGTTGCAAGGAAAGGTTCATATAGTGCGAGAAGAGGCTCTTACTGTGGCGATGGAGCTGGTGCGACGAGGCATTTGTCGTTGGACCCACTCTTCTGAGGTCGTCACCTATAGAGGCCAGAAGGTTCTGAACGGACTGTTTGGAGTACCTAAGAGCAAGTTGCTGGAGAGTGGCGAGAGTGTGCTCAGGGTCATCATGAATTTGGTCCCCATCAACTCTGTCCTACGTGTCATCCCTGGTAGGGTCGCCAAGTTGCCTAACATTACCCAGTGGCTGAACGTTGTTTTGGAAGAGGGCGAAACAGTCCGTCTAGCTCAGTCGGACATGACTTGTGCTTTTTACCTTTTCGGCATGCCAATTGAGTGGAGCAGACTTCTGTGCTTCAACCTTAGTTTCGACTCCTCCACGTTAGGCGTTGAGGCAAGGTCTAACTCGGAAGACAAGTGGTATTTGTCATGTGCCGTACTCCCGATGGGTTGGAGCTCAGCTGTGGGCGTGATGCAAGAGATCGCAGAAAGTGTGTTGCTTCAAGGTGGAGTGGATGACCAAGGACAAATACATAAAACCTGCCCCCCTGCCCAGTTGGATGATTAACAGTACCTCTGAGGGTATGCGTCAAGGCCGTCCTTGGTGGCATGTCTACCTAGACAACTTTGCTGGGGGTGCAAAGGTAGTTGAAGGACAGCCGAAAGAGCTCATTGAGTTGCAACGCACGGCAGAGGCGCTTTGGGGCGAGGCAGGTATTGTAGTGTCAACTGACAAGTCAGTAGTGGCCGCTGAGAGTGGAGTAGAGCTGGGTGCCTTTATAGGTGGCTCCGGTCAGTGGCTTGGCGCCAGTTGTGAAAGGATGATTAAGATCATCAAGAGCACATTGTGGCTTATCCACCAGCCCAGCATCTCCAAGAAGAAGCTGCAGATCATGATGGGACGGTGGTGCTTCGCTTTGCAATTCCGCCGACCGGGTATGTGCCAGTTTGATGCTGTCTGGGCCTACATCAGCTCCAAGCACCCCCCGTGCTAGGCAGATTGAGGAGGTCAGGCAGGAGCTACTTTTTGCGGTTTTAGGGACCCCCCCTTTTCCATACTTGGCTAGGATCCCGGATCGATGAGGTGATTACCTGCAGTGACGCGAGCCAGAAAGGAGGTGCCATTGCCATCTCGCGAAGTCTCTCAATGGAAGGAGAAGGGTTTTTGGAATCTCAGAATCAGAAGAACCACCCTTTGGCCATCCCGGTATTGGTGATATCCCTTTTCAACGGGATAGGGGGCGCAGCGAGGTGCTATGACGTGGCAGGCGTGAAGGTGAAAGCCTATTTGGCATGCGACATACACAAACCTGCAAACCGAACTATGGCTCGGAGATGGCCAGACACAATCTTCTGGGATGACGTGAAGACTTTGACCCTGGACAAGCTCAGAGAATTGTTGGAACATGTGGAGGACTTTGAAGAAGTTCACTTGTGGGCAGGATTTCCCTGTGTGGACCTCAGCAGCGTTAGGGCGAACAGACTGAATTTGGAAGGAAAGTCCAGCGGGTTGATCCGTGAGGCCGTGAGGATTTTTGATGACACCAAGTCTCTTTTTCCCCAAGCTGCCTTCCACTTCTTTGTGGAAAACGTGTCTAGCATGGACTACAGTGCCAGGGATGAAATTAGTCGCATGTTAGGTGTTCTGCCCTACAAGGTGGATCCCAAGGAGCAAGTTCCGAACTCAAGACCTCGATATTGTTGGACTACAATGAATATGGAAAATTTGGACTACAATGAATATGGAAAATTTGGATGGCCTCCACATCACTGAAAAGCCTGGGTACAAGGAAGTTTGGGTTGCAGGAGAATGGCCAGCCCCCCGCACAGTGGCTCACCCCGGGTTGGGAGCAAGCAGCCCCTGGGGTTATCTATCCCACATTTATGAAAGCAATCAGGCGTGAAAGGCCTCCCCCCCTAGGCCGGCTGGAATAGAGCGAACTGACGCTGGTACCCGGTGCCGGTGGGAGAGCGAGGCCTTTAGGTTCCCTCCTTATCAGTACAAGTCCCAGTATGTAGTTTACAACCCAGCTGGAGAAGGCAGGCTCTTGAATGCAGATGAGCGTGAGCTACTTATGGGCTACGGCAGATCCCATACAATGCTCTGCATGTCTGCCTCGGAGGCGAAAGGACAACCCACGTCATTTGAAGATGAAAGGTGCAGCTTAGTGGGGGGACAGTTTTTCTATTTGGTCTTTTGTCTTATTTGCTGGTGCTGCGGTTGCCAAGTACACTGGTATTTTTAAGCCGGACCTCTTATTTTCACGCATGGGTCTCCCCCCCGGGCGCTGGCCTGCACCCGGCCTTGAGCTGCCCACTTCAATTTGGCTGCCTTTTCCCTAGTTTCTCTGCGTCCCGAACGGTTAAGCAGTTGAATGACCACCTCTGTGCCCGCGTAAAGCACACAGGGTCAGACATTCGTATTACCACAGGACAAGTTATGAACCCGAGCGCTCTGCCGCGGCAATCGGTTCAAGCCAGTTGGTGGAACTGGACCGCCGTGTTTAGCACGCGCTGGAGTCAAACTGAGCATATAAACGCCCTTGAAATTCGGGCAATATACCTCACTATTCTTTGGAAAGTGATGAACAGGCAGTTGGTAAATCGGCGGATGTTTCACCTCACCGACAGCTATGTGGCCCTCTCTATACTTTCTAAGGGTAGGACAGGGAGCGCCAAGCTCAGGTATATTGTGCGCAAGATCAACTCCTTACTTTTGGTGAGCCACTCACTCCTTCACCTAGCCCACGTTGATTCCTACGAGAATCCTACCGATGCCGCGAGCCGCGCCTGAGCTGCTACGACGACAAAGGCTGCGACGCCGAAAGGGTTTAAGCCTTCATGACCGAGCGGTGACACTGAAAACCAGAATCAGGTATTTCGTTGCTGTTTCCGCCTTATTGCCCGCTCTTGAAAAGACAAGGGACGACATTGATGATTTTCTCATCGCTTGGATTGACCTCCAATATGTCCAAGGCGCCAGTATCACTTCCGTAGCGGATGCCCTATCAGGCCTGCACCATTATCTCCCATGGAGCCGAGGTAAAATTCGTGGAGCATGGAAGCTTTATGGTGTTTGGAGAAAGTTGGAAAAACCCAAACAGGCACCCCCATTTCCTGTCAATGTCGCGGAAGCATTAGTTGGACGTTGTGTAGATCTCGGTGGTCGCCGTATCATTAAAAAACTCTGCCTGGGGTTCTGGGGAATGCTGAGGACTGGCGAGATCTTTGATGTCAAATTCAAACACCTCTTGCTAGGAAAAGAGAACATGATTGTGCGGCTGGGAGACACAAAAACCGGGCTGCGCCGACAAGTCGATGAGAATGTTATCATTGATCATGTCCCCACCATGATGATCGCTCGGACACTATTTGATATTGGAGTTTCACGTCACGAACATGTTTGGGGGGGAATCAAAAGAGCAATTTCGAGAGGGCTTTCGTCAACTCCTGAAGTTCTTCCATTTGAAGGCCTCTTTCAGGCCCTACTCCCTCCGTAGGGGGGGTGCTACAGAAGATTTCCGCCTTCACGGCTTGATGGAAAGGTCACTTTTACGTGGTCGCTGGGGCTCGAGCTTTGCTGCAAGGCAATACATACAGGAAGGTTTGTCCATGCTGACTAAATTGTCCCTTCCCCCCCCGTTCCCTGCCCTTGCTATCCCACTATCGTTCTCTTTTGGCCCTCCATTAATTCCGGTCCAGTACTGGGATCGTGGAAAAGTGCTTGGATAAAGGCCGAAAGCTTTCAGTTGGATTCATTTGTTTGGCTTACTCACATGACCTGCCAATATGGTCACTGGCCCTTTTGAGGCACTCAAAT
>CAXAMN010022695.1:1224296-1263325 GCA_963970005.1 Durusdinium trenchii | reverse complement strand
GCAGGTGACCTTAAGGAATGTTAGGCCATGGAGGCCTTGATTTCCACCAAAGGTATGTTGGTGTGAGACACCAACATTTGAAACCTTCAGATAGCTGGCCGAAAACAGGAGTGTGTGAGTGCAATATATATATATATTAATATATTTATATATATATTATATACAATGATAAATATAATGCATGTGATTCGAGGTATGAATCATCCTCAAGTTGAGATTCACCCCAAATGTTATATATATACACTATGTCCCCCAAAAGTGTAGTCTATTAATGCCCCAAGTCTGACTCTTCCAAAACCAAGCGCTGCGACACCTGGATCCTGCTGATGTGCTCACCCATTTCTTGACTTCCTGACATGACATGTCCTCAAGCTGTCGCAACTCTCCAAGCTGAGGCAATTCCGCTACACGCCCCCCCACACATGCGATCCTAGCCTTCAAGCAGGCTCGGTCCGTGGTGATCGAACTTCATGGGCTTCATGCTTCCCATCATGATCACTGGACAGTGTGTGTTGATATGTGTGGCGTTTGGCCTGGGAACCACCAGGCCATGGGGGGAGGAAGGTGGCAGGCTTTTCCATTTAAGCATCCCTGCACCGATCGGTGATGGTGACATCAGCGACTGCGCTATACTGCGCAGCGTACCTGCGTACTGCTAGGCCTTGGTGGAGTTTCATGCAGAGGGCGGCATGGACGCGCGCAAGGCTCGATACCGTGCCACTGGTCCGAAGCCCGCGCAGGTCGTGCGACGGGGGGCGACGCCCGCGATGCGAGGGACAGCGATATCAAGTGGTTTTGGACTCCCAAGGATACATGAAGACGAAAACTAACATAGGCCCTGACGTTCTGACTTCTGGGTCAGATGGTTTTCCTCTACCAACCAGTGGTGTTCAGGGTCCATGCTAGTCTACCAGGGTGTAAACGACCTAAGGACTCCCAAGTCGGAACTTCGAAACGAGTCTCATGTAGAATTATAGACACACAACCCGTCACCACGTTGCAACTACGTAAGTACCGCGGTCTCCACCCCCACACAACTTTTGGGATGATCAATTATCAAAGCCTTAAAGACTCGTTCTCCCGTTTGAATCCGGCAGCCGATTGATCAAGGATGCCAAGGATCCCTGTCGTTTTGATGTGTTTTTCTTGTTTGAATCCGGCAACCAGCGGCAACCATATGTCTTTTCCCCCAAACTGCTTGTTGATCTCCCACACTCCCATGTGTGTTTCCCATTCGTTGCGTCTTTGACATGCGGCTGGACCACAGCGGCGCAGCGGTGAACGCAGCCAAAAGCGATGTTGAGGCCAATTATGAGGTCCTGGCGCCCGGCACTGAGCTGCCTTTTGGGTCAGAATGACTCCTCTCCCCCTTTCCCCACCTGTATATATATATATATATGTTTGTTTGTATATTTGACAAGTACTGTGGGTCTAAGTCTGTGCATGAGAGCCTTGTAGTTGGCTCTAGTTGGCTGCCACGGTGCCATCCTTTTGGAACTGAAAGCAAAACAATCAAGTTCGACTTGGATCAGATAGGTCAGATACTGTAGGTGATAGGTCAGACTCATGCACCAGCAGACGAGAGACAAGAGATGGAGATGAGAGTTTGGGTGAGCACATCCACAGTTAAGACCCACAGGTCACGAACTCTCCATGAACCCTGAACTTGACCGAAAGATTTTTTTTGCTACAACCCACTGGTTTTGAGAGTCCATGTTTAAGACGTGGAGGAGGGTAAGACGGAGGCCATGGCCTCTTGGTAAACCATGCAGGACTCTTCTATGTTCCTTTCACGGTCTCTTCCAAGGGAGCTGTCCCATTCCCAGACGATGCGTGGCTACGCAAATATGGTCTGCATTTGGTGGTTTTTGGTGGTGAAGCTCGGTCATATTTACCCATGGATCGACTGGGATTGATTCCGAAAGATGTGATTATGTCGGCTCGGGCTTTGGGAGATCACAGGGGATCACTGGAAGGTTGGTCGGCCAGTCTTTAAGCTAGGAGCTCACGTTTTAGAAGCTCCCCTGAAGATGAACAACTTGGAGTTCCAAGTTGGGATGGTTTTGAGACTCATCCTGTCAGTGTCATCCCGTGAGTGGACAACAATTGCACTACCATCCAATGCGCGCTCCTTGGACACTGCTGCCAAGAACCCACAGTACTCAACAGTAATGAAGATGAACACTTGAAGGCCATTTCTTTGGTCATGTTGTTTGTGGTTGAGCAGACCTGCCCCAGGCGTGAGATGCAGAAGATGGGCTTCGAGTTCTATGTGCCGGAGGCGCAGGGCGGCGCAGGACAGCGCAGGGCAGGCAACTTTGACTCGTCGCCCAGATGTGAGCGGGGTGTGAAACCAGGTGGAGTGATCGATTGATTGTATGTTCAGCTGGACTAATTACAGCATTCTAAAAGATAGATATAGGTAATAAGCGAGCTTCTGGAAGCAAAAGAAAGAGTGTGTTTTGTCTTCCACTAAGTACTTTGGGGATTTGGGGTACAAGTCCTATCTCTTGCTTGTACCGACAAGTGCTTGAAATGTTTGAAGTTGCGAGAAGCTAAAACATGAAAGTAACTCTTTCTGTGGAGGATCCAGGACAACTAACAAATGAGAGAGTGCCCAAATCAATAGATTTGGATAGATGAAGCAGCTAGCAGCAATGGCCATGGTGATGTCAGATTGGGACTGGTGTATAATCCAATGCTTAATATTCTTGGATTGTAGTGGCACATTGAATCCATCAGTATATACCAGCAGGTATTTTTTGTAGCTGCAGGTGCAGCAAATCGGTATGGCCGCTGGTAGAGCAAACAGTCGGACTGAAGGTTGGACTCGCTGGCATGACAAAGATTGCATTCAGGCCAGCATGATGTTTTATATAAAAAGGGAAAAAAACAACAATCACCATTGTACAGGAAGGACATATTACAAGTAACTCCTAAGTCAATCTGACTTTAACCACATGGTGTCGGTGAATTGAATCACCTCAGAGACTGTGGCATACTGTGTCAGGCAGTCAAGATAGCAAAATACAACATATTCTTCAAGCTGGGGATGATACTCGATGCACCCAAACTGGCAACTGCAGTGGTTACTGACTGTTTTTTTTTCTCAGCTTGCAGGGTTCCGCTGCACCACCACCTGCAGGGCTGTGGGGAAGAAACGACGCCAGGCTTGCAGGTCCTATTGCATTTGCACCTTCAAGACCCCGGAGCATCCGTCGCCCGTCGGCTCCAGCTCCGGCGCTCCCGGGACAGACGTTCGTTCGGCGCGCTCGCTGGCTTTGGGTGAGAAGGTCGCACCGATGGCGTGGCACCGGAGGCACAGGTAGAAAGTCATGTTGACACAAGATTAAGTGCTATCCCTGGAACTCTCCCATGTTGGTTAGACTTTGGAAGTACTCTCCCTAAACCCTGACATGGAAGTGGATGGCACCACCTGTTTGTAGTGGATTTCATGGTCTTCCTTTCAGGGCCAGTCCATCCACATAACCATGTTAGTTCCAGGGAGTGTAACCACCCCCTATTGATCAAGCCGAGCTCCAGGCCCCAACCAGGGGGGGGCGTTAGACGGTTGATGAATCAACATTCCCTCATTTGGATTGCACAACCCCTTGAGGCCCACCTTGGGGATGTTGAGTCAGAAACGTTGAGTCATGTTGGGGTGCGCCGGTTTGGGCATGGTCACCCAGAGTGAAAGCCAGGGTTTGTCGACAACTGGGCGGGGAGTTCAGAGCTGGGAAGGACAGGAACGGAGAAAACTCCAGAGACTGATGCTGGCGTTCTAAGCAGGAAAAAAGAGACCAAGTCCTCCAGGAGTTATATAAGGGATATACAATTGGTGGTTAGAACGGCGGTACATGTTGAGAACACCAGTCACAGCCATGAAACGGCACATTTGCTAGTTGATTCCAAGTGGTTGGCCTTGCCAGCCTCTGCATTGCTTTAGTTTGGGTGCAACATAGTGGACCGTTCTGTACCCATTTAAGATCAAAACCATTGAGACCTAATCCACTGTTCTTTCAGCTGTGAGAGGAAAATATACTGTTGAGTCGTGTTCCTCCATGGTAGTAAAGGGCATGCTTGGTGCATTTCAGGTTAAGAGGTTTAAAGTTTATATATGCCGAATGATTATGAAAGGGAGCAGATGTAGAACCAACTCTTGACAGTTCCTTTTGACGGCAACAGTAGCAAATTCAGTTTGTCACGATTTGGAGGTATCTACAGTAAAACAATATGAAGAGGTATCCAATCCAATCAATACTATGCACTGTAGTTCCGTGAGGAGGTATACTGAGACGTATCCTGCCTTTAGGAAGTGTTTTGGAGGTTTATCGATCTCGTTCAAAGGAAGTTGGTAAAATTCCTTGAATGACTGACTGCTGGCGCAGCTCAGGAAATTTCATTTCCAAACCTTCTACAATCTGCTGGCGGAGCAGGGGTAGAGCTCTCAGCCTGAAGTATCCCTTTTAATTTTGGTGATGGTCTGCTTCACAGCAGCTTGGGGGTAGAGGTGTTTGCTGATGAAAGTCCTCTCTACAGGCCTTGCAAAGCTTTTCCCAGCTATACTTTTTGTGGTGACGAGACTATGCGTCCCTTGTCAGAAGCAGCTGGTTCCCGTACTGAATTCACTCGTGCATCTCTTTTTTTGTGTTGTGTCTATTTGTTCCAGCCTGTGCTTGGCTTTTGGTGAGACTTCTTTTGCAGACATTGATGCATAGCCCAGTGCATCCCAGTTACCACTATATAAGGAACCAGGGATTCTAGGTCTATGGCTTTAGTCTTTGGAACCACTGGTTACCAGGTATAGTGGTACTGCCGTGCAGCCCTCGTCCCGTGCAGCAAGCCGCCAGATGGCTTCTGTAGGATGATGTGGTGCAGGATTTGTGGGTTCAGGTGTCATTTTCTGCGATGAAACCTGGAACTCACAACTTTATTTGTCAAGGCATGCTTTGACACACTCAAAAAGGGCTCCCATAGCTACCAGCTATACCATGAGAATGCTCTCAAGTTGGCAGTATTTTTTTGAACAGATGCAGGTCTTTTGTTCACGATTGGCAGGATCCAGGGCCACATGGCCATCTAGATTTCCGCAAATTGCGGGCGCTTATCTAGATTTCCGCAAATTGCCCTGAACTTCTGGCTGTCCGCCACCCTTGATCAAGGTCATGTGAACATAATCAACTTATATAAACTTTAAAATATATAAACACAGTCATGATGATTTGAAAGACGACGTGAACGATGAGGGTACTGACTGACGCCCTTTTTTTTGGGTACTCACAGTCATGCATTGGAGCTTCCGCGGCTTCGGCCTCGAACGACGGAGGTTTGTGATCTATCCAGGGAAGTTGTCAAAGGGCAACTCCTTTAGAATAGGTCCGGTGGCCTGGGGCTCACTCTTTGCGTCACTCGCCCCGCTGACCGAAACCAGTTAGGGTTTCTGCATAGGTCTTTTCCAGTTCTGAGAAGCGAGAGAAATCCAAGCAAGGATTCCGGATTCCCTTCTTGGTGAACATGTGGGCAATTCTGACAAATTTCTTTGATTTCCACTATATATAGTCCTTATTGTTCAATGTGTTGGTTTTGGGCAACTCATTTAGGTGATTCACCTGCGATTGTTGAGACGGATCAGTGAGAGTGATCAGGAAAGACATGTAAAGACACATGAGGAGGCAGGCACATGAGAAAAGGCAGTGCATTTGTATCTCATGACTCCAGAACCCTTAAGCTGCAAGAGCGGCTCCCGGCAGAGCAACCCGAATCCGCATTCCCGTCCTGAAAAGCAGAGGTCGTGACAGCGGTATGAAGCTCGAACTCACCTCTGGTCATGACAGCGTATTTGGAGCCCCGAGATGGACAGACTTCAAACTGAACATCGAAAATGATGTCCAAGTTTTAGGACTCTCTCGCTGCTTAGCTTATGCAGAACCACGTGGATGGTTGATCCCAAGACTGGATCACTCCCGGATCGCCTGAAACGAGGGACTCCACTCCACCCTATTGACTCTCCGGTTTCAGGCATCATCGGCCGACTCTTCCCCAAGGACAGATCGAGAAGAAACGGACGGATGGGGATGACAGGATCTTCTGGAACCCAGTAAGTTGGTAGATAAGGGCAGGGAGCCCACCCAAAGTCACCAAATCTTTTTGGTTCTATACCAGAATTAGATAGTAGTTGTTTCATGTTTGTGTTTTTGTTGTTTTTTTCTGTTTGGTGTGGTTCTATCATGGCTACTATGGCAGACCATGGCAGGGAATCTTTAGGCTTCCAAATGATTTAGACCCAGGCAAAGTTGTGGTTGTAGTTACTTGTTTGGTTTTACAGATTGCACCATTGTTTTCTAGATAGTGCGGTCCTTCCGAATCCCTATTTCAGCCAGTGAAACACAGTAAGCAACGCAAACGATGCAGCATGGGACAAAAGTTCCAACTGAGAGGAGTTGCAACCAATCCACATGGAACATCTCAGCCACTCATGGGCCCTTGAAATCCCTGTACGAGTCGTACGGTATCACCCCTCGACTTGGCCAGTCAGTTTCAGAATGGACATGGTGATCATGGACCGGACCGTCCATGGTGTCTTCATGGTGTCTTTTTGTTGTGACCGGACCGGATCAGGACCCGAGATGTCTCGGTCCGTATGGGCAGAAACGGTCTGTTTGCCTTGTGTATCAACACGCAGACAAACGCGATGGAGGCAGAATCCCGACATCTCTCGCAGGCTATACTTAAAACATGTGAGAAACCAAACAATCTCTACACTCAAAGGCAGATGGCCTCAGGCTTCTTCTTTTCCAAAGCGCTGCTTTGCCCCAGGACTGCGAGCTGCTGTGCTTGTCGGTCCGCAAGGCCTGCGAGGCGCTGCAGGTGCCACTGCCCCTAAGATGAGCTGTGCCAGTCCTGCGAGTCCTGCGACGCGGGCTGAAGCTCGGTGAAAGAGCCCCAAATCATCCGAAGAACGGCCACATACAGTCACGGGATCCTGGAGCTGTGGATGTTTTTTGGGAGAGAAAAGAGCCACATCACGATCTAGAAGTGTTGAAGAAAGGATAGAAGGATCCTTTGTGGTAGAAGTAGAACTTCTGACTTTTGGTGTCAACAGTATAACTTTGGAGAGTCTCCTTTTTGGGGAATCAACATTTTGGTTTCGGATCCATATTGTTTGATGAGGGATGGCCATCAGACCTTGCAGTGATAGCCTCGACTTGATCCAGAAAAGGACACTACTGGCCTTTTGTTTCATGGAGGATGCTCCTCCAAACACCCGGGAACGCTGCGCTCTCCGAGCGCGGAGGAAAATAGAAACGGGTGCGTCCCGCTCTTGAGAAGTTCAGGTGACCGTCATTTATTTGTTGCTTGAAACAACAAATTGATGCCGATTACTGTAAATAGGGCTTCGCCCAGGACTCTAACAAGCCACTTGCTAACAATATCAAGCAAGTAAAGTACATGAGTGCTTGTGTTGCAGCAGAAGGGTGATTTCCAGTGTCCCATGCTCAGGCAGGGCAGTGAAATAAGTGCCAGATAAGGATGTACAATACAGACCCTTCTCGATTTTGATCCATGACTCCTCAAACAAGTTGAGGCTTGACGGCCTCAAGTTGAAACTTGACACTCCATCATGTGACTAGGAGATGGGGATTCTACACTTCCGATTTAAGAAAAGTGATCAAAGGAAACCGGGGCTTCTCTGCCAGATGAGACTCCCGGTCGCCTGAACTTCGCTCCGGTCCCTCGTGTGCTGCGTCTAATCGGGCGCGAACTTGGCACCGGGAGCTCCAAAAGAGATGCCGTGAAGCAGACCTCCGCAGGAACTGGGAAGAGCCTCACCAGCTGGGGATCAGCTTGTTGCCCTGACGCTTCTAACATGCTTCAGCCAAACTGTGGTTTAGGGAGGGAAGAAGATGGAACAAACCTGACCTGTCTTCTCATGGCGAAAAATGGCCACGCCAATCACCCAGGTGTTGAGCACCGTCACGCCGAGCTGGGCGGTGCTGAGCAGATTCTTCCACTGGTAGACCCAGCGCAACTCACGAGTGTGTAGACTTGCTCCAAGGATGAGTGTATTGATTCAAAGGCACATCCCCACCCTGTTGTTCGTTTGCATTGGAAGGGTGTTCTTTCTCATAGATTGACCATCTGTGACTGATCCTTTTTTGACCTCAACGTAGTGCCGTTGACTTCGGGTAGGTACTGTAAATCTTCCGCAGGGATTGGTTGCAATGGAGAGGTTGCAAGGACCATCAATCACAAGCCCAAGCAAGTCTTTTGTGTTTGTTGGATGTGGGTCCATGCAAACTATGAGCTGGGGTGGTGTTGGATGGTTCATTTTGCCCGCATCCATGTCTCACTGGGTTTGAAGAGGAGCAGGACCAAAGCAAGTCCCGGAAGTACCAGGCATCCCATAATGATCCCAGAATAAACTCTTGAAAAGGTGCATCAATGTTTCAGAAGGCAGGAGAGATGCAGAGGAAGAAAGAAACAACCAGATAGAAGGATGGTGAGTGCCTGTGATTCATTTGAGCATCTCCATGGCTACCAAGAGCAGAGTCACAACGCCGCACCTCCGGCTCGCGATCACGTGCTATCGGTGAGGCGACGGAGGTGACGGGAAGGATGAAACGAAGAGTGGCCCAGCATTGACAAGAAGCTATTAAAACTATTTTAAAATTAATTAAGTAAGGCACTTGTTACTAGTAGCGTGGCACTTGTTTCTACTAGCTTCTTGTTACTACTAGTAAGGCACTTGTTACTACTAGCGTGGTACTTGTTACTACCCCAAAAAAAGATAAAAAAAAGCACCGGTGACATATTCCGTTCATTTGGAGTAAAGACCTCATGCACTTGACTTTTGTCTTTGGTGCACTCTTAGAACCAAAAAAGCCCCCGGTAATTTACGAGGGATTTTCTGCTAAATTGCAAAAGGCTTAAGCCTTTGGCATGGCATCTAATCACAGGCAAGTAGAGTTTGTGTGCTTTATGACCCCCCCCAAAACGAACACCGTCGCCGAAATCATAAAGTTCGAGGTGCTTCAAGACTGTTTTAGAGAATAGAAGAGCCCTCTAAACCTTACTCCAAGCCTCAAGACCTTCTTTGCGGTGTCCTGTATGGACTCGACAAACCAATTTAGGGAATACCTTTTTTTGGGGGCAACGCGCTGTGAGGACCATCGATCCACTTTCGGCCACCAAACCAGCTTCTGAAGACGTCTTAGAACATCCAGCCGCTGGAACGCCGCGCCGGCAGCGGCAGCTCACTCGCGTCACTCGCGCCATGGCGAGTTTCGCGTCACGCGCGTCATGCGCCATGCTGCTGTGTGGCCTTGCTGCAGGCGATTTTTTTGTGGGATCGGCAAAGAGTTTTGACGCAACAAAAAGAACATGTGGAACTGTGGAACGCATGTTCTTGCAGGGCTCTCATGTTCTTTTATAACTCCTGGGATCAAAGCAGCCATGCCATGCACAGTGCGAGACGGTGTCATAAACCGATTTGCCCAGTGCCCGCACTCCGATCGTTTTGTTCCAAAAGCTCAGCCAGTCGTTCGCGCGTTATGACCGTTACTTGCCTGTGATAACGACAGCGGGTTCTTTCATGTGCTGACGACCGATATTCTTTGGAGACATATGTGATGGAATCTGAAACTCTTAGAACCTAGATACTTCTATTGTGAATATTTTATAGTATAGTAATGTATAGTATAGTACTAGATAATTACTATTGCGTTCTTTTTGGAAACTCCTAATTTGATTGATTCTTCGTTATTTTACTTGCCTATGAGAACCCAAGGGGTTCGTAATATTGGGAGATCTCTTAAGTCGACACCGGGGAACTGGTCTCCTGTCGTTCTCGTCTTCTCACCCTCACGTTGGTGCTGTCTGTGATGTGTGGATGGGGTAATGATGCCAAACTGCTATGAATTCATGTTGCATGGGTTACAGTACAACTTCTTGAACAATGACCACTTAGTTAGGAAACAACCATGCGTTACCAACACACTCCCTATCTTTGGTTGTAGTAGAGTAGAATTATAGTAAGCAGCAAGCTAACCCACTGTTCAAGTGGTTGGAAGAGCTTGGAGTGCTTGGAAGACGCTTCTTCTCAAACCCTCCCCTTCCAAGGAATCACTCCTCCAGTTGGACAGGGGGGCAGGATCCGTCAGACTCAGATGCTTCAAAGGCTGCATTTGAAGTCCCTGCGGTGTCCTTGCTGCCATCCTCAATATGTCAACCCTGCCTGGCTCTGTCCTACAGGTTTTTGTGGCTGTCCCTATGGACGAAGATCAATCGGACGCTTCCATGATTGCAAACCTATGGCAAAGATCTTCCAAAGTAGGAACTCCGAGTCTCAATCAACTGAGAGTGAGATTCGCTTGCTTCCAACGCTTTCGCTTCCAAGTCGTTCACACTCCATGAGTTCCCCAAACCACTCCATCTTCGCACCCATCGCTTTCGTAGATTTGGGTAACTGGTCGCAGGTGGAGTACTGGAGCAGTGGTTGGAAGATCTTCAGGTGACGCTGCCCAAGGGCACTGTGCCACCGGTCGAGGCGGGTTCCGGAGACGGGTTCCGGAGACGGCTGGTGAAGACGGAGACGAAGCCCGGGCTTAGTAATATAACTATCATATAAACTATAATAACATTGAAGTGATATATTGATAATTATACATACACAACAATGTAAATTGTGAGTGCACATGAACTGGGGCTCTAGAGCGCTGTCTTTTACATCTGCAACGGGTGTGTTTGATTCGTGGGAAGTTCTGGGGACTTGGTGAGGGTGATGGGATCCCTCTTTTAGTCTTAGCTTCACCTTCCCGCGCCAATCCAGCTTTTCTGCAGGTACTGCAGGTCGGGCGCTGCTCCTATTGACCTCAGACCAACCCAGCTTGACCAAGCTTTCTCGCGCGGCGTCGATCGAAACCTAAACAGGCGGATGTGAAGATCTTCTTGGCCACGGTGCATGTGAAAGCCACCTTGGATTCCTTAGCTGCTCGGAGTGCACCACCTGGGAGCAGATTGCAGACTGGGAGAGGCTAGGATCAAACAGGACATGGGTACTCAAACAGTGACTGAAAACGAGCAGTTCAAGTACTTGTAGCAGCTACGTCACGACTAGTGCTTGAGCATTTTGGTGTTGTAGCCTTTAGGTGTGTTTTGGAAATTACTTAGTCAAGATTCCAAGACACATGTTCATGGGGATCGCTTCTGTGTCTATGTCTTTAGTCTCTTACATGATCCAGGTTTGTGCCTTTCATCAGAGCCCACGAGAGGCTTCGATCAAATTTGGTATGCACACAGATATCTGAGTATCTGGAATTCTGGAGGTTCATGGGGTTCCTGGAATGCTCGTTGTTTTATGTCGAACTTCTCCAAGGTTTGCAGAACTCTGTTGGCCTGGGCAGAAATTCGTTCAAGGGGTGAGTCTGGGTACTTCATTGGTTTTGTTTTTACCTTGAGGAAGAACAGAACATAACAGAACGTAACGATATGATTCTGAATCTGAACCCTCAGAGATAGGCATGATATGATTTTCCTTTTGTATATCCTCCCTTTGTGGTTTCTTGAGAAGGACACGCTGACACCCACTGAAAGGAAGACATCAGAGACCAAGCCAACTGAGATGGAACACGTTCACCAGTCAACGTATTTTGCCTTGGACTTTAGGCCGAGGCTGGGTTCCCAGTATGTCCCCATTTTTTGAGATCCTTGAAATCACCATGAAATCTGATACCAAACAGCAAGCAAACGCAAATTATATTTGTTGCGTTACTGTATGTTCTTCCTTCCACACAGCAGGTTCTGGTACAAGCCAACACCCAATGGTCTCAGCACCAAGGTTTGTGAGGGCTTCCAGGTTGGACATGTTGACGCTTGGCAGAGACCTCTTGAGTGGTTTAACCATTATCAGACACTGCACGCCTTCTGTACCAGTGCCATACATAATAGATGTTGATATATGTTGTATACCTGGAGAAGATAGAATATGAACCAATCCGAAAGCACGATCAGTCGTCCCCCATTATGGATGTTCATGTCATTTATTCTATCTACTCCAAAATAACATGACTAAACTTATAGCAATATATAATTCATTTTGTTGAGCGTGCTTGACCGGGCCTGCCTTTGGTTCAACCCAGGTATGGTCAATACGCCATGTGAAGTGGATGACATACCCCTAGACTACTACTGTACTTGGGTAGCTTTTTCTGTAACCGTTTGGCTGCATCTACTATAGTGGATATTTGGAGCACCAAACTGTATTTTGATCAGCCAGTTCTGAAGACAATGTAAGAAGGTGTTTTTGTTTTGATGGGGTGCAGTGACCTCCGAGAAGACCAGAACAGTTCAACTGTGGTTCATCTTGATGCCCATCGGTAAGTTGACCACCTATGTTTGGCCTCCCTCTGGTCAACCTGTACTTTCGAACCCCCACGCGATATACCAAGGCCGGAAACATCCGCTGGGGCAAGTGCCAGTTGCAAAAAAAATGCAAAAAACGAAGACAAAGAGGAGCGGACAACAAACAAAGCCGGGTTCTTTCGCCAGGAGAGCACACCACATGCTGCCAAAGAGGAGCGGGTGCCAACGGTGGAAGAACGGCAGGGACTGTTGTGTCGGCGTTCCAACAAGAAGCGAACGTAGAAACAAGTGCCACGCTAGTAGTAACAAGAATTGCCACGCATGGATTGCCACGCATGCGGCAGGCCATCACCAACATTCAGGTCAGGTTATGTCAGCAGCCCAATCAGCAACAATGAAGTAGGGGGGATAAGGGGGATTCAAGAGTTCTTATGACCTCTTACTGGATGGTTGTGTTTCTTTAGGCAGAGCCCGGGCATGCTGAAGAAATCAAATAAATTTCATGAATGTTCACGGCATTTTGCATGGGTGCCGGGTGAATTTATGTGGCAGCGTTTTTTGTGTGTTTGTATTTATGCGTTGGGTAGGTAAATTTGGTATGTTAGAGCTCTTGGTCACAAATACATGAATGCTCATGCGAAGCATGCAATCGTTGACAGTGAAGATTCAAAGACCATGAGGGAAGTGGTATACGGAATGAGGGAAGTGGTATACGGAAGTGATTTGATCAGCAGTTGCGAATCAAGGAAGAGTAAGTATAGGCATCCGAACCAAATCACTTAACATGTTTTTTCCCAGTCAGTCACTATAAAACATGTTTCGGAATAGTTCTGAGTTCTAGCAAAACGAATGTTGGACCCTAAGCCCGTAACAACACGAATTGCTTCCTCATTCCAGCCCCATGTTCTGCTGCTGAACGGCAGGGCCTGCAAGTGTCAGTGCAGACCCAGAAGATCACGGTCTTTTGTGCCGGGGAGGCTGGCTGAACCTGGGACACGGTCCGCAGGATGGATTCCATTTTTTTTTTCAGGGAAAATCACCTTGTCCCGACACTGCAAGAAGCCTCCGCACAACTGCACCACCCTGTGGGATGCTTGGATGTCAACAGAAATACGAACCCCGTGGGGGGGCTCCATAAACCGTTCGAACTGGGTTGGTGCTGGGGGAAGACAGTTGTCTTTGGGGGGGGACATGGAGGTCTCTTGTTCCGCAGCAAGTTGCCCTTGTCGTTCTGTCACTCCACCTGCACACATGGATTGCTGGTGAAATCTGACGGCGAACGTTCCTTGGGTCATCGCCCTCCAAGCCAGAATGGACCAATTGTCTTCATGATTCTTCATGTAAGGATTTGGCGGAGTAGAAGTCATTACTGAGCCGCTCAACTGTGTATATAATATATACTGTATCAAGAACTGTCAAGAGCCACGACCCCAAGTCTGCTTTGCGAATAGAAGTCTATTCCTCCAATAACAGCCAGACATATCTCTCGTATTTATTCTTTTGTACCGCTCTTGGTTGGACATTTGATTTACGCCCTGCCCTTGAGGGGTTTGCCATGTTTTTTTCCTTTTTAACTATTTTTTTCGAACAAATCATGACAAGAACTTCTGGAGAGTGTTTGCGTTCAACATTTAGGGGGCAGAAGCCTGACTGTCGACCCACTTTGGGTCGACCCAAGTCCCAAAATCTCAGCCCATGCCATGGACGGTTTGTCTTCAGAGTTGAGAAGTGCTACCAGACTGGTGTGTTTGGACCACCAGACCGGTTGGAGGCCGCCTTCGGCTTCGAAGCCGACCCGAAGCCGACCCAACACCCCACAGGTGGAGTACTCCACCTCCGTGGGCTTGTCCGGCGTCGCCGACGCGCAGCTCCGTTCCGCGGGCGCCGCGGGCGGAGTGGAGCTGCCTGGGAGTCTCAGGCGTTGGGAGTCGAGGTGCGAGGTGCAGCACAGTCCTCCCAGAGGGAGGAGGGGTTCAGTATGCTTCGGTGACCGAAATAGGGGCCTGAAGGGGTTTACTTTGCTTTCTGAGAATTTCCTTTCAGGTGGATAAGAAAGACACCTTTTCTGAGACAAGACGTGAGTGCCATAATCTGAGCCATTAAGTCACTGGTGGCACCCGACCCATTCGTCCTAAGATAGACCCCCCCACGCACATGGAGTTGGTCTCCCAATATACTTCTCGTGTTGTTTGTAGTTTACTCTCATCCTGTGAAGGTGTAGGAGGACAAGTCATGGTCTTGGGCCATTCCACCTGCCTGAGTCCCGACGCTGCGACGAACAGCGACGCCGCGGTGTCACTGTTCAAAGATGCTCCTCTACTCTACCGGCTTCGATGGCATCGAAGCTGGATTTCCACAGCAGGTTCCACAGCACAACTGCTAGCCGAACTGGGCAGCTCCGCAACTGACATCGGGTCGTAAAGTCCTCCGCAGAACCTTCGAACCGGAACCGATCTGTCGGGAACCGCTTCGCGTAAACTGACGACATTGGCCGAGGTTAGTACCGCCTTGGAGCCTAAGCCAAGAGGCTGCCCCCGAGTAGCTTGGAGTGACCCAATTGGCGAAGGGAAGTGTTGATCATGAGATCAGGATCAGGTGGATTTCATGGGCAAAGTAGGCAAAGTTGTGGATGTTCGTTTCAGTGCATTTTCAGGACAACTCATTTCAATGCATTCACAATTTTGGCTAGTTTAGATTCAGATGCCAGTTTTGAGCAGGAATGTATCAGGAATGTAATGACACAAGATGACACAAGAAAACAACAACTTTTTGGCAACCAGTTGGCTAAGTGGATGTGTTGTAAATTCAGCACTCACCTACTGTGCAGCCCCCCCATGAAGTGTGCTTTCCTATTTCCTGGCTGCTTCGCAGGCCATCCATGCTTCTTTTACCTTCACCCTTTCTTTGTCTAGTCTGAAAGTCCAATTTTCGAAGTTGGAAAGTGCTTTCAGAACTTTAAGCCTTCAAAACAACTTTATCGTATGGCAGATTGGCATTAGAACTTCTACCTACCACCACGGTGACACGACCAAGCAAGTCCAGCCAATCGTTATTTTTGTTGCCGGCCTTAGGGCGTAGTTGGAGGGGGCAGCGGATGGTAGCGGTGGCAATTGATTTGTGGTGGGCGGAAGCTTGATGAAACTCATCAAAATTACTGTAGGACACCTGGTATACAAACCACACTGAAAGCACCATACAGGAAATATCCCTGTGGCTTTGCTTTTTTGGAGGAGGGTAGATCGTCCGTTCGTGTCCTTTTATTTCCGGCCAATCGTGCAAGGATTGGCTTGCTGAATTGCCAGGGTGTCTTGGCAGTGGTGCAATCCCTGAAATAAACATGGCAGTGATGGAAGTGGAAAGTAATTTGATAGGGTTGATATTAGGATTTCACGGTTATCCAACATCGGGGTCAGTATCCCATCCACGGTCAGTTAACCGTCATGATTTCTGGAAGACTGGTAACGTGACCTCCAGTGACTTGTGGACCCCTCTCAAACGACTTGTGTTAAGAGCTTTGACTTTTGGACGGGTGGGCAGATGTGGGCTTCCTGTGAACATCTTT
This sequence comes from Durusdinium trenchii, assembly GCA_963970005.1. NCBI lineage: Eukaryota > Dinophyceae > Suessiales > Symbiodiniaceae > Durusdinium > Durusdinium trenchii. Next base: position 1,247,403 of record CAXAMN010022695.1, on the reverse strand, counting down.
GTGACTGAAATCTGGATCCACTGGATCGGAGTCAGAATTTCAGGTTCCATGTGGGTAGTACTCAAATGATTCAGATGAATTTGCTGTGGATGAAGAGAGTTCATCGCCAGAAACCTGCCTAGGGCCGACTTCTTGGGGATGGTAGCACCCATTTGGTATGTGGAATGAAACTCAAACGGCCAGAGATTGGATTTGTTAGATGTAAACGTCACCCACAGATATTGACACTGAACCCAACAAAGAAACTACAACATGAAAGCAACAAACAAGCCCCATACACTCCATGTATGGAATATATCCCTACATTGACCCCCCCAAATCACCCCAATGTAGGTAAATATACCATACATGGAGTGTTTGGGAGCGTTTGAAGCCATCTTTCATCACAAAAGGCCAGAGGTTGAAGTCCTCAGCCTTGGTCCGGTCTTCGTTCCATGTGCGGTCTGTTCCAAAAGAATGCGGTCGACCGCTTGCACCGAAAAAACAAAAGACATGGTGTTGAGGCCGTGGTTTTTGCATCACCCGTCGCATATTTTTTCATCACCCGGTCCTACAGCCACGTGGACTCCGCTCAGCCACGCCGAAGCTGGAGCTGAAGATCACCTCGGGTAGTTTCTGGACGCAGTTCGCCCACTTCTTGCCCCTGGGACAGAGACAGACTGAAGGTAACCCCTCATGCCCCGGGCGCGAGGGCAAGCGGTAAGTATGAAAAACTGGCTTAACATGATCACAGAGTGATCCACGATCAAGGGACGGATAGGTTGTTGCCCTATCGGGATCTGAGCAAGGGACGTGTGATATCGCCATCGCCTTGAGGGATTGTGGGTTTTGAGTCCGGAAAAGTGGATTTGATGGCTTGAAATTGAGGGAACTGTTGGAATACTGGCAGTTCCAGTACTACTCTTGAACTTTTTTTGTGGAGCTCGTGGCTCTTGGTCTCCAGCTCCTGTTTTTGCTTCCAGATGAATAAGCAAACATGAGCTCACAAACGTGATTTGGTGTCCCTGAGGTCCCAAAACCCAAGAGCACGTGGAGGTCACGCAAGACCCACAAGATGTAGATGGTTTGTGAACATCAGCGATCACACTTGCAAAAACATCCACAATATGTTTATCGCGAGATAAGCCTCCGGGTTTAATCGAAAGATACGACTGTCAAATAATGATGGACCTCAAATGACAAACCAAAATCCGACCTTCCCATATTTGTTCACACAAAGCTTTTCACATCCGATGCCAGGCCCCCCCCGGCAGTCTTCCCCGGACCAGTTCAGTGTGGCGATCTTGGCATGTGATTTGTTTGGTACAAAGTCCCATACCCATTGGCGATCGAACCTCTCTCTCCCTATGAACATCTCTCTCTCTCTCTCTCTAACTCTAACTCTCTCTCTCTCTCTCTTTGCGCCTTGTCATTTTAGTCCACACCTGCTCGCCCCGCCTGAAAAGAAACCCATCGAATCGACCATGAGGCCGGGGGTGATTCAGAAGATTCAGCGCCTTGGAGGAAGGACATACACTCGCTTCACTCCCTTGAAAGTCATCATGGACGTGGAGTGAGTGAGTGAGTGAGTTCACCACCTGGACCTGGTCAGACGGGAAGACTCATGGGTCATCCGAGTCTTCAGTACTGGAGATATTCTGATTATTTCAAGCAGTGTATGTTTAACTCAGTTGCTGTGTCTCCAAGGAGTTGAAGGTGTTCTGATTGGCGAGAATTCGGTTTGGGGATGTTGTACGTAGGATTCAGCAAGTTAGGAACCTATGTCTTTGGGACTGTTTGGGATGATCCTTGATTGCTTAGATCGATTTCAATGGGGAAACCAGAAAAATTTAGATAGTGGTGCTGGGTCTTTGGACCGAGAGGGTTATTTTTGTGCTGCATAAAGAAGTTTTTGAGACGACATACTCCCGGCCAAAGCAGCTTAGCCACCTTTGCCTGCAGTCATTTCGGACACTCCTGATCAACTTTTGCAAAGGTTTATCGCGGTAGAAAGTCGGAGTGACTCTGCCAAAAAGCGGCCTTGTCGCGAGAGAAACCATCGGCCTTTGTTGGTGCACAGGGCTAGAAGTTATTTTGGTAGATGTTGGCTCGGTAAGTTCTTGTGTTATTTAAGGTTTGAACATCCTAACATCCAATGATTCTTAGCAGATCGCCGGGCATGACATCGCTCATGATCTGCACATTGGACCCCTCGACCAACATCAGAGGTCTAAAGGGGGGTGGAACCTTCAAAACAGTTGATCGTGAGCACACCAAATCATCAGGATCATCCACAAACCTTAACCACCAGCCTTTTGAGTGCGAGGGGAACCTTAAACCCTTCTAATTCACATCGATCCAGCAACCTCAACCTCTACACTTCAAGATCCCTTCGCAGACCCAACGACTGTCCACCGCGCGGACACTGTCGGCGGGCGGACCGAGGACCTTGACGAATCAAAAGGTCTCGGAGTATCTTTGCAGCCCCGCCTCCTTGGAAGCTCGGTGGATGCGGACGAAGTCGGAGAGAAGTCGGAGGAATCCAACGAAGTCGGAATCAGTTGTTTTGGGGGCTCCAACTAATGTCTTGATGAAAAATCCACCCCATTTGGGATTAATTATAGAACCTCTCCATATGGGGGGGGGGGTTATTTATCGAGAGTCTACATGACCTTCGTTTCGATTCGGTGGGGGCGTTGTCCAGTAGAAGAGGAAAGCAACGGCTCGGACGAGTAGAGCTTTTGACGCGGCATGCTTGGTCCTCTCTGTGGAGAAAGCGGTGGGGGAAGGGAGAGTCCAGCTGCCTTGTGCATGGTTGAGGGCCATACAAAAGCAGAAACCTTCAGAGGAACTAAGCTTCCCATCTCCATTGTGGATACAAAATGCTTGGAACCACTACAATTGTATTGCCCAATGCTCAAGCACAAACTCCATGATACAGCGGAGTTTTGAGCACGTACCCAGATATCAACTTCGAAACATGGCGAAGTAGCACTTTGCACTTTGGGAACTGAGACTTGAGACACTTGACATGCCGATCTTGGGCATTGAAGGCACCATGAAGGCACCTGTCCTTTTTGTTTCGGGGTTGTGTCTCCAAGACACGGTGCACAGCACCATGTGCAAACGTGCAAACAAAGAGGTGGTGTTGCCTGGCGTGTCGCCTCATTGCCCGGATGATGTGCATATTTGATGCAAAGGGTTGCCTCCCTTTCATCAGGCTTCTGCCCACAAGTTCATTCACGAGTGGATGCAGAGGTGGGTGGAGCCAGTGGAGCTGGGGCTTGAGGGGGGCTGGTGTTCCAAACATGGTTGAGGTGGTTTTCAATGGTCTCACGATGCGTCACTTGTGGATCCTATTTTTCAGAGTGTTCCATCATTTTCCATTGATTTCCAAATGAATCGAATTTTAAGAGAAGCAAGACAGACAAGCACCGGTTTGTTCTTTGTTTCTATTTGGTCTTTCCCTTCAACACCAGTTCCGTGCTTCGACTCCAATCTGTGGGACGTCCATCGGCACGTGACGTCCATCCGAAGCAGGAGCCTCACGTCGGCGCGCACCTGGTCGCTTGGAGTGGAGTAATGGACTTGTTTGACGCCCAGAAGATGGACGTAGATGCCCTTTTGTATAGAGGTTTCAGGGGGGCCTATAGATGCTGAAGAGACTCCATCCAACATGTGGACTGAGGAAGAACATGGAATAACCATCAGTAATTCCATGGCTTTTGTATGCTTCTGTGCTATTCATGTGTTTGATTTTTCCATATAGTATTTGGCACTCTTGGCTATAGTGAGTTAGAGTGATCCACAGGCCTTCATGGGTGACCTGGTGCCTTCATTGTTGAGGAACGTGAGCGAGCCACCGGCACTGCAAGCGAACTGGGTCGATTGGACGCAGCACACCTTGCAGCTTGGTGTTGGAGGAAAAAAAACGGCTTCAGTGAAATGGAATGAATGTATTCTTATGCACGTTTGTAGGGCTGACCATGGCTGACCACTGACTTCCTGTTGTGGCAACAGGTCGAACCCTTGGTCGATCCCTGACTGTATATATATAATATATAACCCCCCACATGGTTTCAAAGGCCTCTGGAGGCTCCACGAGGCACCCGGCGGCTCCCCTGCGGTCGGCACCCCACCCCACCCGTTCGGAATGGACCGGCGCTTGCGACGCCGATCCGAGCGCCATCCCACCTTCACTATAGAGCAGTGGGAGGATGTGAGACAAGAATCAATTCGTTCAACTCAGGCAACAGATGGCCACATTTGACCGGCCACAACTGGTGTTCCAGTGATGTTGGAGAGGTCCTCTTTGACGTGACGTGACAACGTAGAAGGGTCGGAAGATGTCTCGACGTAGAAGGTCGGAACAGAGGTCGGTGCTAGTGGTAGGTAGCTTAAGAGCCAATCTTCTAGTCTAGTCTCTGTAAGCTTATAAGGCTTCGTTCGTCTGTTCCGAACGAGCGGAGATGAGTGCATCAGTTGGGATCAACCGACCTGCCTTGATTATGTTTGATCTCGGTGCTTCCCATCGGAAGAGCGAACATCTCCAGGTGCTTCTAGGCAGCTGCAGGTTGTGCTTAAGCAGCCCGTTTGGAAGAAAAGGCACCTCGAGAGACGAGTACGTGCCGCTGTGTTTTCGCAGCGGTGATGCAAAAAGTGGATGGACTGAGGACCAAAGGAATTGTTCAGTTCCAAGAACAGTTTCTGGAGCCGACTGGAGCCGCTGGGACAGCTTGCCAGTCCTTTTTCTGCTTCTTTTCGTGGGAGGGCGGCGGGCGGTGGAGTTTTCGAGATCACCGGAATTCCAAGCTGGACAACCAGACAAATCCAAAGTTTGGCTCAAGGTTTGGGGTCCCCTCAAAACGACTTTTAGACTGGAGGATGGAATTATGTATCAATAAAATCAACAGATTGGCTGGAATGCTTTGGATTTCCAGATTTGTATTTGCATGTAGGATAAATGTCGGATAAGGGATGAAAAAAACCTGTGGGACTGTGTTAGTTGTGGATTTAGTGATCTTCTATAGTTCTAACGACAACCACCCTCAACCATCCCCCAAGATCTTTGCAAATGTGTCTAGAAGAATGTAGGGCTTACAGAATCGAAGCCCCTCCATGAAGCAGTTGTTTAAGCTCCATTGCCATAACCCATGTGGACAGCCACATTGTGACATGACCTTTGTTTTGATAGGACTTCTGAATGGAAGAGACCAGGTCTCTTTTGGGTGGTTGGTATTCCAACAGAACGAGGTCCACGTCCACGGTTCGTTCGGTCCACGTGTCCACGTGAAAGCGCCCCTGTCGACCCTCCACCGCAGAAAGAGGTCTACAACTGGCTCATTGCGCAACGCTGCTTGGTGGGCGCAGCTACCACCTGCTTCACCGCGCCGGCACGGTCGGTTTTGCGGTGCGGTCTTGATGGACGGTTCTGTAGGGAGGTTCTGTGAAGAAGGCCATGGCTCACATGACCATTTGCTATCCCACCGACAGCTTGCTGCGTACAGCTTCCATTCGTCTAACGTACTGCCCAGAACATCCATGAACGAGCTAGCAGTGGTTCCAATACGCAATGTCAAACATTGGAGTGGCCAAGAACCATCAGAAGGAAAGTTCACTGAATCCCAGGTGTTTTCTTGATGGTCGGCCTATTTCCATGGCAATACGTGCCTTTCTAACACGTGGAACAGTTATTTCTACCTGCAAGGAACCACCGCAATCGCATGGCTTTCTCACAGCAGAAGGCAGCACTGCAACCCGACATCCTGAGCCACATACAGTAAATTGCAGCGACACACGCAGCTGCCGCAGATTTGTGTGCTGGGCAACAGTACGAAGAACTGCGCAGCTCCGAACGGAAGCTTTGGTTTGGTCTTGCCGGAGATGCGGTGGAATATGAGCCCCTTGGCGAGGAAGGATTCAGAACCCTTTTCTAGGGGAGCTGATCAATACTTATGTACGCATGTCCGGATAGTCGGATGAACTAAATTCTGACCATGATAAGGATGATCCTTCAAGGATAATTGCTCAACCTTTCTCTAAGCTACAGAAGTTTTGCAGGATAGCTTGCAGTCGCAGACCACTGCAAGCTCAAAGTTAAACAAGAAGTGTTGCAGGGACATGCAGTTTCGTACTTTGGCATTTGGAGCGTCATGGTCATCAGGTGTTGGGCGGCCGCGGATGACACCGCGGTCAGCCCGTTCCAGGGGTCGTTCTTGATGAGGGTTCGGTGGATAGTAGACACCCCATTGAAACGACTGGACGATGGAAATTCCCCAGAGGTTCTTTGCGTGAGCTTTGCGTTATGAGCCGAGCTTTTTGCAATGCTTCTTTTCCCGGTCACTCAATTGCCTTGTCGTCGAATGTGTTGCTGTTAATGTTGTTGTTGCGGTCGTCGCCATGCATATGATATATGAATCCCAACAAATGGCCTGATAGATCTACTTTCTTGTGTGGCGATAACTTTGTACACAGGCCATAGATCTTAGAATAGATTGAATTGGTCTTGAAGGCGGTCCTATGAACAATTGGATGTTGATTGTCCAAGTTCGGACAGAGGCGACTTCCTTATCACCCCGCTGATGTTGCAGAATGCCTCCATCGCGCCTGGGATGGATTGTTGGCTACACTCATTCGAAAGCAATTCCACTCTATTCGCAGCAAAGCGAACCAAGATATCAACATTAGTTTGCCATTTAAACACGATTTTGGACACTGCTTTGTTTGCTGGAGTTTCGAGATCTACTCATTTTGGGCGTTTTGGCTACCTAGTATGGAGTGCTAGAGGTTAATATGTCTTGCAGATCGTGGAGAAACCTCTCTTAAAGCTCCCGGGGCAGGACAAATCGGCCAGGAAAAAGAAAGTGAAGACCAAACTGCCAACTGCCCTCTAATGGTTAGATTCCCCTCTTGATGATTTCTTGCTGGCGCAGCTCTCGGACGGCAAGTCAAGAAAGCATGTTGATGGTCTGTTCTCAGTCTGGCTTCCCTTACTTCTGTCCCCTTCTTGATGTTTCCTTTTGCAGTTGCCATCGAACAGATCGAACATAGTAGAACGTGCTAAGGCAATGAGTTCAAAAACAATTCTGTTGGAGGGCTTTTGCATGGATTCGGAGCTATGGGCTTAAACTGGAACGGAATTGGGACCAAGCAGGGTCAATGGAATTGGTTAAACCAGGTGGATATGTCGTTAAGGACACAGTTTGCACAGATCTCACAAGGAGACTATCGGACGTTCCACTTTTCATGATCTGCTTCCATGTTTGAGGCATGGTATGCCCTTTTGGGGACCAACATGGAAGCACCTGGAACCCCCACCGGAGCAAGCGACAGAATCATTCAGAAAGATTGCGGAAGAAGGGATGTTGATGTTGCCTGAATTATCTGGATTTCTGTAAACCGATTGGGGCAAACCCCACTATTCCGACCCTTTTCATTGAACAAAAAGTTGCCAGACAATATATATAACAATATCCAAAGCATTTCAAGGCCACACCTTTATTTCTTTTGCCCAGATGCGACCCTGGACCCTCATATGGAGCGGTCAGGGGTGGCAATTTGCTAGGCTTCGGGGACCAAGGGCTGTTTGAGCGTCTGGTTGGGTAGTAGGCGTCTTGCGCCACAATACTCCCTCCGCCACTGAATGAACATACTTGTCGGTGTTTGAGTTTGTGCCCTTTGTTCCGTTCGTAGCTTCTTGTTACTAGTAGCTTCTTGTTACTACTAGTAAGGCACTTGTTACTAGAAGCGATGCACTTGTTACTAGTAGCTTCTTGTTACTAGTAAGGCCAGGAGCTACGTTCGTAGCGTCCTTGTTCCTAGTAGCGATGCCCAGTCTGAGACATCGTAGGACCCGTCCCAGGCGGCGAACTTGTCTGCTTCGCGGTTCCACTTGCAGCCCACATTGAACATCACCTACATGCCCAAGGGCTTGGAGCAGTTCTTAGGCGGCTCAAACAAAAACAGCAACCATGTGAACAGTTGATGTGCCATGCGCCAGTGCTCTCAGTGAACTGAATGCACCACCTGCTTAAAAATAAATAAACGTTTGGGTTCATGTTTCTCGGGGTGTCTATGTTTTCATACTTCCCTCCCCAAAAGGGAGTTCTTATTATAAGTGGATGAACAACACATGTCCAGGACGATCCCAGGGCATGCGATAATACGACCGGTCTTCGGGATCGACTGTGGCAGGTGGCACTCTGCAAGGAGCCTTTGCCGAAGCTGTGGCTGGGCCGATTTGACGACCGGTGAAGTTCGGTGAAGAGGGACGAAGCAAGTCGTGAGGTTCAAGACACGTGTAAATGTTCAGGGCTCTAAGAGCCCACCTCAGGTACTTAGACCATGTTAGAGAGGGCCTGGAACCCAACCCCCAACCACCTTCCCAGGATGTAGTTTGAGCCGCAATGAAACACTTTGGAGTAGTTGGACTGAACCTAATCGAATGAGGTGTTGAAAAGGCAACAAATGCACACGACGTCACATTGGTGTTTGTGTTATATTATATGGCTTATCCCAAATCTATCCACTTCAGAATCTTCAGATTGATTGCTGGTAGGAGAGCTTCTCGAGCCTAAAGTATAGACTTAAAAATATATATATATATATTATATATATGCCGCCAGTTTAGATGGTACAATCACTTGGCCTGTGTTCATCTCATTCAACGTCTTCTTTAGGACTCACTGTCATGTGTTTGACCTGACGTCTTGGTGTAGCGTAGCTGGTGATCCTCAAGGTATAGAAAACAAAACGCGGGTGTCAGTGCATGCTTACCAACAGCGCATCATGCTTGGGGGTCACAACAAGCAACATCCCATAGATGCTTCTTGGCACAGTGAACCTCTATGCGCCTATAAAACCAACACCAAGTGTCATCGTTTTAGGTCAACCAATCCAACACCAAGGTTGCAGTGAACTTGACCTTCTCGGCGGTGCGAATGGCGGTGCGGGACCCGATGGACCTGATCTTAAGCAAACGGGGCAGCGGTTCGCCGGACCCCGCGTTTGCCGGGGCAGCGGTTCCTGCGGTGAATGGATATTTTTGTAGAAGAGTGTACAGGAAAGCCATGTTTAGGTTCTGCTGTTACAGAGCATATCAGCATTCATGAGGTACAACTATTGGTGGATTTGAAAGCAGATGGTCTTGGGAGGGCTTACCATATCCCAAATTGTTATTTGGCGAGATGGGGCGGAGTGAGGTTAAGCTACAGTTTCTTGACTAACCTGACACCGAGCTAAGGATTTAAGTATTCCAGGAGTCCCCATTCTTGCTCACAAAACCTAACTGCTTGCACGACTCGGTTCCTGCCACCCAATTCACCCAGTACCTTCTTGAGCCTGTTGGAGGTTTTACTTGAAGAGGTCCGAAGCCTCATTTGTGGTTTTACCTTGGTTTTTTCAATGTTTAAGTTTTATCACACGTTTTTCACGCCTCTGACTTCCCTGCCCAAGAGCTTTCTCCCATAATAATTCGGGAACCAAACATGATTTCCGCTCGAACTTGTGGGGTAAGTTTGACAGTGAGGCCAACATGACCCTGGGAGTGGATCAGGCAGGCTTCAGCCAAGTGCCCAGTTTTCAGCCGCTGGGACGAACAGGACGTTCTCATGCAGGGTGGACGTTTGGAAAGAGGTTCTGTCTCCCAAACAAAAAAAGGCATACCACAACAAGCATAAACTGACGTTAGGAATGCTGCGACGTTGTTTTCGCTGGGCCACCGTCAACCGTCTCATTGTTTTCCGTTGGTGGTCTTTGTTGGTATTGGCTGCCCTATAGTCGAATAAGCAATGGCTTTCAAGATTTGATTCGGAGGTACTAGATAACTCCGGGTGGTCATTCCACCCACTGAACTTTCCCTACATGGCCCTACATAGAACGCAAAAGAGTGGTTTGTGTATGATGTCCTGTTGTTTTCATTCAATCTGCAAATGTTCAATTGACGTGGGGTTTAGAATGGATTACACTTCTGCCTCGGCCCAGTGGTGAGCGCGTCACCGTCCTGGGTTCAAATCTGAGGTACTTGGAGAGCGAATGCCTTGGGTCCCATACAGAGGCTTTGAGCTTGACACGTCAGGAGGCTCAGTGAGATTTGTTCATTTGAAACAACATAAACCTGAGCTCTATTCTAACTGTGACGCCGAATGCTATTCTGGTTCTGCGAGGGGACGCGAGCTGCGGCGTGGAGGGAGTGGAACGCGCGTTCGTTGGTGGAGCGAGTGGTAGGGGCGTTGGAAATGAGACGGATGGTGGATCGGGGGAGGATCAAGCCAGTGACTTTAGCACTGCAAGTGGATGGCTTTGGCCACTGGATGGGGACATAAGGTGCACGAATGATTCGGTCCGAAACCATTCATAGTCCCAAAACCAATGGTGGATGACACTGCTTCCGTTTTGGTCCCTCACGGCTTAACTCTGCGTTGTGCGGGGCTCGGTCGTAGCGGTGTAGTTTTTCAACGGGGAGACGGGTCGAGACGACGGGTCGAGACGGGTCACGGATGGAGGGCCCAGAGGTGAGGTGAGTGCCGATGAGTGCATCACATGGTTACGTGCATGGCATGGTCACTTGGAGGACTAGTAGTCCTCTACCAGGGGAGGGGGGGTTTTCCTCCACTTCCATGTGATGTGTTTGTGAGTGTATATGGAAATGGTCCACATGTGGGCTCCAACAACTATAGTTTCCCAAGACAGCCACTTGAAGATGTGAAGAATCTCAATTGCCATGTTGGAAGAACAAGGGCCACCTATTTATGATTGATTGATGTAACAGTTGTGTATTTTTTGGATGTTCAGGGCTTGGGAAGGTTCCGAAGTTCCACCCCATGCAGCCATTTAACCAAAACAGACACATCCATCATGGGTTTGGCATCTTAAGTCGATCAGTTGGGGTGATGTTGAGATGTTTTTAAGGGTCAATGATCAATCATCCAGTCCCCTTTAGTCTGTTTCGGGAGGACCACTTCAAAAGGAAGACCACTTCCACCCCCGTTCCGATGGTTTGGGAGCTTCCAGTCGAGCAGAAGTCAGGCTTCCGCACCTGGTTCCAGCTGGAGCAGATCGCACTCTCCAGCGATGCCAGGCGTGTTTTTTGTCGCGTCCGGGACGTCTCAGCGTTCGTCTCGGCGTCCAGGACGTCTCAGCATCCGGGACGTCACAAAACCCATGGCTCACTGGATGGGACAAAGACACCACCCCACATGTGACCTCTGAGGTTTTTACTGTTTTTGTTGTGACTGCTTTCTCCGTTGCTTGAACACTTCAATAGGATCTTTTGGTGAATTCATTCGGGCTTACCAACGAGTCCTTACGAATGCCTTAAAGCAACAACGGTGATGGTTGTGGATCGTTTGGAGATATGGATCGATAGCTTCGGCCTTTTTGGTATTTAGAAATTCGATCCATGCAGTTATAATATGCCTCTGTTGAGTTGCTAGAGAGTTGGTAATTAAGCTATGCTCCCTGCATATCCTACTTTTCATCCTACATTTCATCTTCCAAACTGCTTCGAAACTCCAACCAAACCAATTCCAACCGACTCCCCGCAGGTATGTATCCTGCTGGTCACTGTGTGTCGGCAGGTCGCTGCTCGCGAGCCTTTTGACGCTCAGTGGGCAGCTTTTAGCGCCAGCGGGCGGCTTACAGAATTTTAGTGCCGTGCTCTTAGAAGGCGCGACGATGTGGGTGAGGGGGTGGCGTTTTCTGGTCTTCAAGATTTGATGATTGATGTGCTTTTTTTTCGGCATTATGGTGCAAAACCTTGAGTCAGGGGGGCTTTTCGGGGGTATCCCTCGTTTGAGCAGCTTGAGTTCACAGCACATCCAGCAAAAGCCATCAGCGGCCGATGATCTTCAGGAATGACGCATCATGCCTGGAGCACCGGTGTTGACTATAGCTGTGTTCCACTCCTTTGTCGTCATCGCCAGGCTTCTTTCAGAATCAGTTCGCTCCAGCGGTGAATCAAAGCGCCTCGACATCGCTCCGAGCGAGCGGCGCACCGCTCCGCGCCGTGGCACTGTCCACACCGCAAGGCTCTGTTGGGTGCTGTGATATCGTCTATCACATCCAGATCAGGCAGCTGTAGGCTTTAATAAGCTGTAGACGACTTATGACGACTTTTGCATTTTTTTTGGAAGATTAATCATGATGCATCATATATAGTGAGTTCCATGGTGTTCACCGGAGCAAGTACGGGAACCATTTTTGCATGTCATGACCTCAGGAAACTGAGTTTGCATCGATATTATTGAGCTTATGTGGGGGGGTTATACCAGATGCCCGACTGGCCGGCAGCTCCGCAAGCTGGAATACTATAGCTATGTATCCCAGGTTGTTTTTTCAAAAACTGAACAAGTTACGGTCTAGTCGTGAGTTGATGGTGCAAAAGATGGCAGTAGATGGAGCTACCATCTTTGGGGGATTCCTGAGGCAACGCCCTTGTGCCATGCAGTTCATACTGAGTCTTTCTCCCAACATCTTAGCATGGAGAGTCTTCTTCCAAGCCACTCATCTGGTGCCATCCACTATTTCATACTACATTCTATATCTATATATATACTATTTACGTCTATATTTATTATAAATACGTCGGTTTACAACGGCGTACTCAGTCGGTCACCAGTGGTGAAGTAAGCAAGGCCTGACCCCGAAAGTGGGAGTTTCCGGAAGGCCTTTGTGCTTGCTGCATCTAAGAGATACGGTTTGTGCTTGCCTCACGCACGGTGGAATTCCACTGATGTCCTCACTCCACCCAAGGCATGGGCCATTGGCTCACGAAGTATCAGCACCAGACCTGTCCTCTTCCCAAAGGCCAAGGCGTTTACGATCCCACAGGCCGCGGACGACGAAGAGCGGCAGCGAGCCGCCAGGACAGCCAATGGATTTAGAAGGTCGCCCAGTCTAGTCGTTAGGAACCTGTTTGCTTCGAGGAACTGGCGATTTTTATGTTGCTTCTTCAGGATGAGCAATAATATGTTTGCCGATTTTCAGAAGGGTATCTTGATGTAGCTATATATGTATATATGCTTACCAAGAGGCTTTGAAGGTGGGTTAGTGGTCCTTTGTTGGGACAGGTCTTACGCTAAAGTCCTGTGCAGAGTGCCGGCGATGCCACTTTCAGTCTTCGACCCATGACAGGGCGCATCCTCATCCGGCCCACCTTTGGAAGAGTTTGCTTCTCGTTGGCAGTACAGGGCCTGCATGGGCCCCATCCCGGGCCCCCCCCCTTGACCCATGGTTGCTAAGTTCATCCAACATGTTCTTCAGTTTGTCTATAATTCTTCATCCGGAGGAGTCCCAGGTCACATGGCTTTTCCCCATAAAACGGTGCCTTCTCGCTCCACGAGGCCGGGGTGGTCGAACAGGGCCGATTCATCGGGAGCATCACACCAGCTGACCCTGAAAGAGGTGAATGATCTGTGCAGGTGCCGTGATTCGTTGAGCGGGGATCTTGGAGCACTCGAAAAAAAATGCGTGAGGAGGAACTAATTAGTTGAATTCCCTCAGCGACTCGATAGTCCGAGGAATTCAATTCATGTTGACTGTGAGAGACTCCCCCTATAGCAGAATGGTTTCACATCTCCACTTTGGGGGGTTCCATTGATCAACAGTCTCCATGATTTTCCTGATACCGAACCACTGCGCCACTCCCAAGCTCGTCGTCGATCGGGTTTGTCCAGCCTGTCCTTGCTTAAAGCTGCGGGGGGGAGTTCACTCCAGGGTGTCATCGCCAAGCTCCCGAGTTGATTCACATCAAGATTGAAGCTACTACCGTAGCTAGGACTAGTTCGGCAACAGAAAACAGACCTACTAAAAAGGTTATCAATTGCTGTTCCTTTTGTGGCCACTGTCCAGGCTGCTGGGTGGCCCTGGGCACAGCTGTCTTGGCCTTGCTCTTGGGCGCTATCAAGCGAGGTCCAAGGCGAGCCAATGGGCTTTGGGGGGACTTGGCACAGAGCCTGGTGCACGAAGCACTGAATGCACCAATGCGCGTGGTGAGAAGCCCTCTTTGATCCTATATGTAAGAACATGGTCTTCTCAGAAACCATGCCATCCACTTCCATATCTTCCATGGAACATTGTCGTTGTTGTGAGTGTGCCTGGCTTGGCCCTGGCAGGAGCTATTCCCACTGGTTCTCCGGAGCTCTGTGTCAATGTGAAACCGTGCCACGAAGCCTAGCGGCGTCTTGACTGAATGAGCTCAGTTCAGCACTGAGGGTGGAGGGTTTTTTCGGCTCAGGGATCCTCACTGGGGAGAGGGTAGTGTTTTTTATCAAAGGTAAATTTGTTTCTGAGAGATGGGTGCTGGCATGTGTTGGCTCGATTATTTACGATTACTTATTGATTTATTTCTCTTGTTTGTCGTTGCTCAAGGCAGAGACTGTGATGAAAATACATGCCTAGGATCCCAAAGAGCCTGGTGGATACTTCGGCCATCAGCCATAGTTGGAGTACCACGTAGACGTCAGTTCTGCTTGGAATTCGACATCAGATTTCCCTTCTGCACGTCGCTCGTGCTTCATCGCATCGCTTCTGTACATCGCTCTTCAGATCCAGGTCATGCTCCCAGTGCTCATCCTGGCGTGTTTGTGCTTCCTGCTGGGGTGTGGGAGCACAACTTCCGCGTGCCACCGGTGTTCGAATGGCATGGACGGCCAGCATGTAAGGACAACGGCAAGAACTGAGTCCGAACTGCACAAAACATGTGCTGTCGGCTTGCTTGTAAGGGTCCATTTATGAATATGGGGTCAAAACCCCGTATACAACCATGGTTCACCGTCGAAGATGAAGAGAGTCCTCTGCATGGGATATCAACCGACCATGGTTTGTAGATGTTTGTAGCCGGAAATTCCTCCGGATCCAGGTGAATTTATTATAGCATTCACTTGCAGGTCGAACTACCTCTTGATGGCGCAGACCTTCGTGAACCTGGAGCAGGTGTCCCTGCTGCCATGGTCCCCAATGTCCGGCTGTGGTGGATCCCAGTGACAGATGCGGGGAACGAACAACGTCAGCCTTGGCTTGCAATGTAGACTGTAGACTGTTGATTGTATTTCAACCCCCGGATTTTTATGATCTAATGGAAGGTGTTTTGCTAATCAAGAGTGATTTACATCAAATGTGGCAACAACTGCCTCTCTAGCGTTGCCCAGTGGACATAACTCCCATTCCTACAGAGGCAGAACCTGACCGACCACCAACCAGTTGTTACTGTAGTGCGTTTTGAGGTTTTCCTTGCATTGTCATGGCTTGGATATTCCCCTTACATAAGCCAACCAAGAATTTTAATTTTTTGGGATCTTGGCAGTGCGAATGGGACCTACATGAATTTGCTTTCACCTTGCGAGGCGCCATTCTTTGTTTGGAACGCCTACCAGGCACGAATTCTTTGGTCTTCGCGCGTGCAAAAACGTCGAAAAAGATGTTGTTTTGAAGAAACGCCAGCAAGTATATGGCGCTTTGGAAGCTCCCCTCTTTGGTTTCCCTTCTGAGCGCCAGGTGATGGTCTACTCGCTCTTCTATTCTATCGATGCTCTTTACTACGAAGCGCATCTCCAGGCATCGACGCCATACGTGCGAAAGAAACAACGAAAGAAGAAACATATGAAAGTTCGCGGGACTACAGACTAAAATATAGTCCTACCAGAAGCATGAAAGCACTCTTTATGAGATGCCAAATTTAAGTGTTTTGTTGAATCGTGTTTTTTTTGTTTCGGCCGCCGGGTGGCACGAGGACCACCAGAGAGCGGGTGCAGATGGACCTCACCAGGGTACTGAAGAATGATCAATCATACTTCGACCACCGAGAAATGAACAGAGTCCTCTGTAAGTGATATCAACCTACTACCATGGTTTGGAGAGTACTGCTTTTGACCCACAGCTACACAAAATCAAACAAGCGCTTCTTCAGTCACTCATCCTAGCCATTGACATCATCACAAAAAGTACAATAAGTCCATCCTCAAGAACCCTTCCTCTCACCAAAACATGGGGGTCTTGGCTCCGCTTGGACCAGGCGATGTCCTGGGTGCTGCTTTGCTTTTCCGCGATTCTCCCGCAACTGGGCAGGATTTCAATTTCGGGGAGAGAATAAAATCTCCTGAAAAAGTAAGGACGCATTTGAGACAGGAAAAGGCCAGAATTCAGAAGAATTAGAACTAAAATCCTGGGTTGAGGTGACTTAAGCCTCTAAAGGGTCACTTAGGGACCCTCATAATGTCACGTTTGAAGCTGTAGAATGGCTTTAGGATGTTTTAGGTCTATGCCGCCGCACTTGTTGAACAATTGTTTCGGATGACCACACCTTTGACATCTCGCGACTTCGACGTGCAAATCACAGACATCTTGCGGGGGGGCCTTCTGAAGGTATGTTTTCAGTGCTGGCCGCACCCGTGCACTCGTGGAGCAGCCGTGCTCAGGTATGTGAAACTGGTGATGATGTTAATTTGTTGGTTGACGCCTCGTCGACTCCTTCCCCTACGGCTACGAAGCTGGATCGTGGCACCTGGGACATCGCCTGGGACATCGCTGGGTGGAGAACATGTTTTGCGAGTTGCGAAGAAGGAACGAAAAGCACCACCCAGAGTTGTTTTTCCTGTGAGATTTCGGAAGTTCCATCTTAGATGGGTGAGAATGAGTGCGATCTTAATTGTGTTTGTTCAGCACTTGATGAGGTAGGTTGGAGCTTTTTCCCGAAACATGTTTCCCCAACCGTGGTAGTTTGCAGTCCTGTGCACCCACACCACCAACACTTGAAGTTGCCCCCCAAAGGCTGCCGGATTTACAGGCCAAGATCCTTAAAGGATGTCTACAAAGCCATTGTTCCAATATCATCAATGTCAATATCATTATATATATAACTTGTTCAGATTCAGATGTGACATTGAGCTACTTAAACAAATCACCATTATCTCATCTTACTTTGTTCCGCATTGCCCTTGACATAAGAATGTATATATTTGTTGTTGATTGGGGAGGGTGACCAAAAGCATCGCAACAAAATACATGTCCAGTGCGACTCATGTTTTTATTCAATCATACCAAACCAACTACAGAGAACCAAGTACATCACATCCATAGCGCCCCACAATTTGAGGCTTGCGGGACCCCCCTTGGTTCTCTCTAAACCCACACGACTCACTCATTGGAGCTCCAACCAGCTTGCTCCAGCTTGCATGGACCTAGCATTTTGTCTCGCGTCGCCAAAGCAGACATCGATGAGGTCATTATGGACGACATTGGCAAATTCTCGCCCGGGTTGCCCAAACTCACTCCTAGCAGAGGTAGTTGTGACATGTGATCCTGAAGCTAATCCAACGACTTAGCCACAACTGTCCAGAACTGGACCTGCAGCCATGCACGGGAAGTAGCTGCTCCTGCTTTTGATCCTTGGCAAATTTTGATCCTCATCATAGGAGGCTGATTGGTGGCCGATTTCAACCTCCAGTAACGCAGAATGACGACGGGCTGAATCAGAGCAGGGGTGTGGACACCGTGCGAGCAGGACAGCTAGCACCTAGCACTGCCTGCACGTTCTCCCCTTCGGACCGGGTCGCTTCCTAGGTCCGGTATGCTTCCAAACACATTCAAAACCGCTCGAGTGGCTCACACAAAAGGTTAGGATGTATCACGTCAAAAAAACTGGCGGGAGAGCGAATGGACTTCGATGCTCTGCCCGGATGGAGCCCTTACTCTGGGCGAGTTTTACTATTTTTTCTGGTGCCCAAGTGTCCCTTGCGTTTTGTGTTTGTACAATTCTATTTTGGTATATGTTGGTGTATACTTGAGATTTTGTATAGCTGCCAGGTGTTCAAAGGAGAAACGCTGGTATGCTGACAGATATGGATCAATATAGCCGCTTAGCCAGGGGCTTTCGTTTTGAGTGTAGTATTTGGTTCCAATATATAGCTGTAAGTGCTACAAGATGTTACACGGTTTGTTTAAACACCCGTATGTAAAAACTTCCCGAACACATGATCAGAACAACAGTGATGACGTTATGAAGCAGGGAATAATGTTCAGGAAATGCCCAGAGTTCAATCACTATCAATCACTTGTTGCCAATAATTAATCATATCCTTCCCACCTATATCGATCCATGCTTGCCGACATGATCTGCAAATGATCACCTGGTTGCAAGCCGTTGCAAGCCATAAATATGAGTCCTTTTCGTTTAGGCCCGACACCTTCTGAGGCTGGTAGACGTGTTCACCGTCCAGTTCTTGAGCGGCGTCTTCCATATCGAGGTGGACGGCGTCCCGCGTGGGACGGGCCACAGCTTGGACACCGCTAAATCAACAGCCTCAGCCTGTGGTTTTGCGGTACCTGGATGCTTATTTAGTTTGTCCATGTCTTTTTCGGGGTGAAGTCCTGTCCAAAAATGACAAGAAAACACCTGTTCGATGTGTTTTGCCGGCTGAAAACAGGGACGTTCGCTCGTGGACAGCTCATTCGCGTCCTTCGCAGCATGGGAGGCGATCCCAAGGATCGGTTGAGGCTGAGCGAATCCAATGGATTTCCAGGACCCCCAAGGGCTGTCGGAGCTGAGACGGACTTCCCGCCCGCCCAGAGGTCTCTGGGGTCAATGGCAGCGAAACAGCGCCGCTGCGGATGGTGTTGCGGACGAATGAGGAGCTGGGTCGGAAGGCCCAGCGGAAAGGGTGAAAGCTGTTGGACGAAGCAGATAATTGCCCATGGGGTGTTGGACATGTTCGACCCTGAGCCCTAGAAGCGGTAGAAGGTTGGTGGGGTTGCAGGGATATCCGGTTGAATCAGTGTTGCAAGTTATTGTGGATTCCAGGTTTGCTCACTAAATATGCAGAGGGAGGGATTTCAGTATGCTTCAGACTGGAGACTCAGAACTCTATAGCAGCTACCATCTCAGTTTGATTTGTCAAGCACAGGCCTCATTGGGTGTCATTGGCAAATTGGGTTGTTACAGACAACCTAGGATCATGCGGGCTGGTGTTTGATGCTCTTATTGCTGCCACTTGTTTTGGCCATCTTGAAGTCTAAAGCGCTTTGACACAGTCCTGGATTGATGTCCACCAATCGATTGTGCCCAAAGCACTACCGACTAGTCTGACAGGGTTCCAACGACCAAAGCCGCATTTTCGACCTACATACACGATCATACACGTACATACATCACACACTTCAAGCTTCCATTCATTGTGAAAAGTAATCCAACAACCTATAATTCTCGAGCTTCTACCCGAAGCCCTTTTTGGGTGCTTGTTCGGTCTTCTTAAAGATTGTTCTCTACTCTCGCTCTTCACCCGGCATCCCACCACCCGACAAAACACGACTCTTCCACCAAGCGGAGACGCCACGGAGACTCTACCCGAGGCTTTGCCGCCTTTGTCTTCGCCACGGTGGTCTCCCTGATCATCGGACACCTCTGCAGGTGCCTGGGCGTCCCCGCGACGTCGAGTTTGGATCCTGAGGGGAGACGAGTTTGGACGCGTCCGGACGCGGCCGTGGAACACGGAGACGCACCGTGAGCAGGGGAGAATTTTGTTCATGTTGTGGATGATATGCCTAGCAGAGCCCAGACATGATCCCTAGATATCCCTATAGTGTTTGATAGGAACAGATCGTATTTTTGATGGTCGGTGGGTGGTCCAAAATAGAGGCCACGATCCGGTCCTAGGCTGCAGGCCACTCGATCCTGCGATCCAGCTTCGGGGGCTAGATGGATTTCGCTGTGGATTTCCGTAGCGCCTTTGGATAGCACGGCGATCCCGATGCCCATTGAGGCACCATATACTGCACACAGCAAGTATGAGCAAGCAAAACATCAAAGAACCCGAGGCAGATTTACAAGAGCAACATCAATTTTATAACAATAACAGCAACAACTACAACAACAACAACAACAACTACTACTACGACTACTACTACTACGACTACTACTACTACTACTACTACTACTACTACTACTACTACGACTACTCCAGCAGCAGCAGCAGACACGTCAAATCCCCACACTGGAACACCGATCTATAGTCCATCGCCCTCATTAGCAACTGAGTGCCCTCATAGGGTTTGTGATATGTTGCCTCTTGCTTCGGGGCCGGAAGGAACTAAAGTAGGGAATCATCATCACATAGTATGGTACAAGGATGTACTAAGGTTTGGAGGCTGGGTATTGCTGGGTCATGGTCTATCCATGTCTATCCATCACTCACTTAGGTGGTGCGGGGAAGTCTTGGAAGATGGGGAAGGCAGGTCTTGGAGGCACAAAACGGCACGAAAGCAGACGGGCACGCCATCGTTTGCCCCCAGCTTCACTGAGATGTGTGTTCAACAAGTCTTTTTCACTTGCCTCATCTTGTTATAGTCAAGACTCCCACCCGGCCATCACCGGGTCGGACTTCACCAAAAAAGACTCACCACTTGGCCTGGTGGCCACGAGACATGGCGCCCAGTGCTCGCCAACCATCACCACGAGGCACTACCACCAGACCAGTGCCAAGCACTTCTTGAATGCCGCCTGCAATCTGGGTGACGTGGAACTCCAGGAACAGGTGGGACCGTGGGACCAGACGAAGGTTCCCACGGGTTTGAACGAACCAAATGGATGGGAGAGGAGGTTGATGGATGCCGGGATTCACGCGAAACCTCGTTGACAGATGTGTGTATTTTGGAGCCTTCTTCGCTATATAATGTTCCATAATGTGAGAACCACAAGACACCAAACCGGTTGTGTGTGGACGGGCGCAAAGTCAAATATCTATGAGTTTCAACCCCCCCAAGGCATATTTGCACAAGATATGCATGTGATGCATCTTGAAACACTATGTTTTGAGAAAGCAATGATGGTAATGACGGTATCAATCAATTCACGAGCTTGTCTTTGTTTCAGCTGCGTTCTCCCGGTGGCTTTGGGCGAACCCAAGGCCCAGAAGCCCCTAATCTGATGCGAAGGTGGTGGCAGTGGCGTGGAAATGCAACATTCTCCATTGGCCACGTGCCACTGCAAAGAACACAGGCTGCGCCCACTCGCTCAAGTGCTTTTGAGCCAAAGTGCCGGCAACTGCGTTCCCGTTGCGCTCAGTTTTGTAGATGTCATGAAGAATCTGCTTCGATCTACAAAATGGAACATTGGGCACCTTGGGCAGGCAACAATCTCTAAGTACTTCGGTTTGATCGAGTGCTGACTCCTCGGTTCCCCACCCACCCGACGCGACAACGGTGCAGACCATCCGTGAATTGAATGGAGTGGGCATCCACAAAGCGCATGCAGAGGCAGAGGCTGTTTGCCGCACTTTGCGGCAGGCCGCATGCAGCGATCAGCCCTTGGAGAAGAAGAAACCAACCCGATGCCAAGCGAATTTGAGGATTAATTAAATTCAAGATCGATAGAATTCAAAGACAACCCGGACCAACGCTCGCATTACTATCGCTCAACCTGCACAATAATTATCACTAAATCCGGGTGGTGGATGGGTGTATTGAGATTCTTTAGTGATGCTAGAAATGCACATTCAGCATCAGTATGTGTTTAATCCACATTGTAGTATTGCTGATGCAATTTGATATTATAGTGATACATGTTTTGATGGATATCCGTAGCATAATGTACACATCCAAGTACACTCCGACTGACTAGAATCAAAGTTGACAAAGCCTCTGTATGTTGTGAGTTGTGCACTTGGGTTGGTGAAGAGCTCGTGGCACATTTGTCGAGCTTGTCTCTTGCAGATTTGGGAGGCTTTGTCCCCTCTTTCAAGTAGATATGCGTGGCTGGTTGAATTCCCTTGACTTGATTGATTTCTTTTGCCATTGTGTAACTGTCCCTTTTGAACAAGCATCAAACCTGCTTCTTGATTCGTAGGATAAATGCCCTCCAAGCGCCTGTCCACACGGTTTCGCCAGGTTAGCAGCCTGGGCATGCCGCTGTCAGGCATCGCTGGTGGTAGCATGTTGAACTGTGCTTGTGTCATGTGTGAATTTACAACCAAATAAATAAGGGGCATGCAAAGTTGGATCAGGTGCTGTGGTATTTTGAAGGTAGCGACAAGGCACGTGACCCAGAAAATTTGTTTTGCCCAGCAGGAGAAGAGGATGGAAATGAGGCATCTCAAGAGCCATAGAATGTTAGACATATTCTGGATAGCCACTCCAGAATGACACTAAATTTATCGCACACCCATGGCCCAGTTCCCCTACAATATACAGCAATAATTCCAATAAAACACATTAATTTATATATTTCAATAATAAGGGCTTGGAGGGTTCGGACATGTGGTAACACCTTCTGTGTGAGTGCGTGTGATACGCCTGCTTCTCCGTTGAAGAGATGCTGAGCTGCTGGAATCCGATCCAAGCCTTTGTGAGCGAAGGAGGTATCCGAAGCAACATGGCAAGTGGGAGAATTTTAGTTGTACAGCATTAGATTATAACCACTGTTTCTGTCTTTATGTATATACAAACTACTAAGAGGGTGAATTCGTTTTTGGTCTCGTTTTGGTACTGGTGGGATGTCGACAGGTGTCGAGGCCAGCTCCTCGCGGCGATCGCGCTGGTTCCGGGCGCCCAGTTCTTCCAGTTGCGAGATCCCCGGGCGAGTGTTCCGATAAAGAATCGCACAACAGTCCGAAACAAAAAACAAGATCTATATGTTTGTTTTGTTTGGTAGGGCCGGGGTTACTGTTAAACGTAGGTGGTGGGGGACATGTTGTGCTATAAGACTTTAGGCATACGTGGGGGCAACGAAAATGAGCCCATCAAATGGGTTTGAATGAAGTAGACCTGGAGAACATCCACGATGGCCGGTGATTTCAATGCTTTTCGGGTTGGAAGAACTTCCCTTTGTCCAAATCGGCTTCGAGTGGATCCCACGCTCAAGTAGTACAGGTTACAAACTCCTTGTAGAATGAAAGGCCTAGGTACTTGTCTAAGTCATTCACCTCAGTGACATGCAAGTAGCACGCATGTGAACCAGGCTTTCCCTGGAATTGTGTCTTTTTCAAAACACTGTGCTGCGCGTGAGCCCAGCCTTCGTGGGATTCCTGCTTCATGTCATTACTAAAGACCAGGAGCCCCTAATAGCGTCTTTGCTCCTAGTAGCGATGCCAGAAGCTCCTAGTAGCGATGCCCTTGCTCCTAGCAGCGTCCTTGCTCCTAGTAG
>CAXAMN010022695.1:1192338-1219560 GCA_963970005.1 Durusdinium trenchii | reverse complement strand
CTGAATTCAGACAGGATATGTTCAAATTGCTAATTGTGGTCTGCGCATACGCATTTGCGTAGATGCACATGCAACCATGACAGCATGCGGACGCCGCTATGATAGCATGCCTACATCACCACGCATGTGCCTGCTTATCGGGGTGAAACAAGCAAGATTGTTCGAGAACAAGTGAGCATGCTTGAATACACTTCACGCATGTTCAGACAAATGCTTGCGCAGTGCTTTGCCAGTAGCAAAATCAACAAGGCTGAAATCAAGGCAAGACATCTTTATATTGCAACTGTTAATTTCTTTGCGCTTATGGATTTGCGTATATGCGCATGCAACCATGACAACATGGCGCACTCGACCATGCAATAGCATGCTTACATCACTACGCATGTGCCAGCGTATCGGGGTGAAACAAAAAGATTGGTAGAGAATAAGTAAGCATGACTGAATATACTTCAATCATCTGCAAACAAAACCATGCGCGTGTCCGAATCAACAAGAGAGTTCAAGGGAGGATACGTTCATATTGCTAACTGTGGTCTGTGCATACGCATATGCGTATATGCGCATGCAACCATGACAGCATGCGGACGCCACCACGATAGCATGCCTATACATCACCACGCATGTGTCGGCGTATCGCGGTGAAACAAAGAAGATGGTTGCAGAATAAGTAAGCATGGCTGAATATCCTTCAAACATCTTCAAACAAAACTGTGCACAGTGCTTCGCAAGTGTCGGAATCAAAAAGACTGAATTCAGATAGGATATGTTCAAATGGCTAATGCATGGTGGTCTGCGCATACGCATATGCGTATATGCACATGAACCATGGCAGCATGCGGAGGCCACTACGATAGCATGCCTACATCACCTTTTGCTTGCGCATCGGGGTGAAACAAGCAAGATTGTTCGAGAACAAGTGAGCAATTTCACACTTCACACATGTTCAGACAAATGCTTGCGCAGTGCTTCGCAAGTGAAAGAATCAACAGGGCTGAAATCAAGGCAAAACATTTTTTCTTTGCGCAACCATATGACAGCACGCGCACGCGACCATGATAGTATGCCTACATCACTATTCATGCGCCAATTCTTTCACATCCGCGCCAGCAGCCTTCACAAGCTTGGTCTGAATCGCATGTTGTTTGCAGAAAGGTCGCCAAAGAAAACCCTTTAGCGCAAATAATTTTCCAATGCCTTCCCTATGCAAGCGTCGGAAGTTCTACAAACAGTCAAGGCTGCACGATTTCTTCATGATGTTGTCAAAGTGGATTTCATACAGTCAGGGAACGGAGGGACTCGCTAGCCATTGAATGACGTCGGTGCGCGCAAAAAGCACAAACGAAAAAATGCCTGCAGATCTTCATGTTTTACCTCTTCTTTTACTTCTCGAGGCGAGGGGTGGGGCGGACGAGACGCCAGGAAAGCGAACCCTTTTGTGACATCGCAATATAATGGCCTCCAACGTATAATAGCTTCAATAGACGTAGAAATATTGAGCGATTCAATAGCAATATGCAATTATTCGCCATGCTTTCTGCATGAGTCGCGCGTGTTGAAGTCGCGAAGCTGAGGTCAAATGCGAGTTGCGCGGGCCCGAAAAGAACCTACTAGCTTCTTGTTACTAGTAGAAAGGCCAGGAGCTACTAGTAGTGTCCTTGCTCCTAGTAGCGATGCCCTTTGTTACTATAGCGTCTTTGCTGCTTCCCTACGCAACCCTTCCGGGAGATCGCGCGTTCGAATCGAAGTCGCAAGTAAAATGTGTATTACAGATACGCTCGCAATACCCTTGGCGAGGAATGCGTGTGTCGCTCCTGAATCCCCGACAATAAGAAAGTGCGAGGTCTCTTGCCAAAGCGTGAAACCGTTTACACAAATTTGAAGCCAGAGATTGTCAACGTGTGGAACTTGCAGCAAAAATGCATCAACGGTGGAGGTTTCAATCCCGGAACAGGAAGTTGAAAAGGGGACCAAGGTTCTTTGCAACTTGAAATGTGGCATTTTCGGTTCCTCAGCAATAGCCTGCCATGGAAGGTTTCACATACTGCAATGTCTACCAGTTTCCCTTCTTACATCTTAGGCTTGCCAAGTTCAGACTTGTCAGGAGTTTGCACGTGAAGAATCGGCAAAAAGCCCTTCCAATACTCAAGTGCCTGGCAAAAATAAAGGCTTCTGTAGTAGCTGTCGCCTTCCTTCAGGAGACGGCTCCATTCAAATGACTCCTCAGAACATGGGGCTGGCCAGCCATGTTTCATTGTGTTCCGCTATGTAAACTTGCTGGGAACATCGCAAGTTGCCCCAGCGAACGCAAATAATGTGATTTCATTAGAAACTCATGATATCCCACCCATTAAGAACAGAACACACAATGGTGAAAAATTGCGAAATCATTCTCCCCAATCATCCGATTTTGCGCCGGTACGCTCAAGGTCAAAAGAGGGTTAAACGGAGTGGACGTTGAGAGGGTCAACTGGGCAAACGAACGTTCAAATTTTAAGCTTTGCGTTTGCAAGGGGCGATCCTTCCAGCAACACTATATGGTGCTAGTGCGGGTGACAGAAGAGGATGATCGTTTTGAGGCCTGGATAGTGAGCTGTTTTGTTTGAAAGGCACAGCGTTTGGAGAGAGCTTGGCGATTCAAGGAAAGAGCATCCGACCAGAAATCGAAACGTCTCTGGACAAGCTGATGTTCAAACAACTTCTCTGTTCTTTAAAAAATCGACAAAAGCTGTGTCATTCCACAATTCAAATTCATTTTGTCGAAGCAGATAGAACATGCGAAATTGAAATAACTTGCAACCAGTAAACGGAGGATGTTGGTTGTATCGAAAAAATATGCTATAAATTCTTTCATGTTGCAATGGTTCAGGGTAGCCGCTGCAGATTGAACTTGAAAGGGTCCCAAATATCGTGATCAGGAAAACTACATACAAATTGCAAAACAGCATGTGAACATAAAGCAGCGCAAGAAGTGCGATTCAACCACCCATACCTCACTCCATACCTCACTCCCTACTGCACCCCATACCTGACTCCATACCTCACTCCATACCTCATTCCCACTCCATACCTCACTCCCTACCTCACCCCCTCCCTCCCTCCATACCTCACTCCCACCTCCTCACTCCCTCCATACCTCACTCCCTACTTCACTACCTCACTCCCTACCTCACTCCATGCCTCACTCCCTACCTCACTCGCTACCTCTCTCCATACCTCATAGGCGGCACATTAAGCAAAAACACTGTTTGGAAATATCTCAACGCCTCACTTTGTTTCAGAAGATTGCTGGCCGAAACGGCGTTCAATTTCGAATTGCAACCCCTGGACGAAAAAGCTATACAAAAGGCGTTCATGGCAAGGGCAAACAAATCCATACCTCACTCCATACCTCACTCCCTACCTCACTTCCTACCTCACTCCCTCACTCCATACCTCACTCCCTACCTCACTCCCTACCTTACTCCATACCTCACCCCTACCTCAAGTTCATGTCAATGGCTTGTGCGCGAAGGATGCGTGAATCTCTCAGAATCGCCAAAGATGCAAAGAAATGCTGCCAAATTTTGGGTCTTCCAAACCAAGCATTGTCAAAAGTGAGCGCCGCATGCAAGTCCGCTTTTTGCTTACGCCACAAAAGTATGCATGGCAAGCTAGCGTCAAGTAGCAAGAATCCAAAGTTCACAGCTTGTGTGTAAAACATGAGTACCAAGGCTTGAACCATTGATAGGCCAAACGCACTTGTAGAAAAAAAGGCAAAAAGGAAAGAACTCAAGGACTAAGCGTTTCGAAACTTCCAAATCTTTACAATTGTATATTTTTTTCATGTGGCTCGCCCCCAGTAACAGTTCAACAATAGGTTTTTTTTTGATGAAGTGTGTTCATGAAAACGAGTACCAGCGAATTGCTGGAAATGGCTCTTGGTTTTGGGACATTTGGGTCAATGAATTGCTGGGCTTGACCCAGATTGAAAGTTTTAGATCTCACCATGATCAGAATCATACCTCACTTCACCCATCCCCTGCCCCATAGTCAGTGCCCATCTGTAAGGTGTGTATGTGTGTGTGTCTTGCAAACGATATGAGATGGTGAATGCGTGTCTTGCTTGTCCACCACTGTCAACTTAAGGTCATGGTGGGGTGATTTGACGAATTCGACGAATTCAAATTCGAGCACCAGATTTGACGAATCCCGCTCTGGCACCAGCCCGACCACTGGGCTTTGCGAAATCGAGCACCAGCCAGAGAAATTGAGCACCAGATTAGGCGAAATCGAGCACCAGATTTGACGAATTCTAGCACCAGATTTGGCGAAATCGAGCACCACCAAGGACCACCACAAGAAGCACCAGGTTTGACGAAATTGAGCGCCAGATTTGGCAAAATCGAGCACGACATTTGACGAATTCTAGCACCAGATTTGACGAAATGGAGCACCACCGAGGACCACCACAAGAATCACCAGATTTGACGAATTTGAGCACCAGATTTGAGGAATTCTAGCACCAGATTTGGCGAAATCGAGCACCAGATTTGACGAATTCGAGCACCAGATTTGACGAATTTGAGCACCAGATTCGACGAATTCGAGCACCAGATTTGACGACTTCGAGCACCAGCCAGAAAGTGATTTTTGAGTTTGAGTTGGATTGTGTGTCTCCGCCCTGGGCAGAATTTCGAGAAAATCAGCACCGGCCAGACCACCGGGTTTTGCGAAATCGAGCACCAGATTTGAAGAATTCTAGCACCAGATTTGACGAAATCGAGCACCAGATTTTGCGAAATCGAGCACCAGATTTGAAGAATTCTAGCACCAGATTTGACGAAATCGAGCACCAGATTTGGCGAAATCGAGCACCAGATTTGACGAATTCTAGCACCAGATTTGACGAAATCGAGAACCAGAGCCACCAGCCCAGGGACCAGCCCATTTCAAAATGAAAGCAGAGCCACCAGCCCAGGCCAGCCAGGGACCAGCCCCACATTTGCAAATGAAAGCCGGGCCACCAGGCCAGCCAGGGACCAACCCGACATTTCAAGGTGAAAGCAGAGCCACCAGCCCAGGCCAGCCGGGACCAGCCCCACATTTCAAAACGAACGCCGACCCGGCCTTCAACGCCAAAGCCACATGCACCTTGCCAAACGAAATATTTTGCAAATTGTTCTTTCAAAGCACAGCCAAGCCAAATGTCAGAGGCCAATCCAAGTTCGCACATACCCTAAGGGCCCCTGAGGTCATGGCTCACGCGCCATCACCCGCAGCCCATCAAGCAGTGATACAGCGACTACACAAACCAGAAAGGATTCCGTGTTTGTAGGTTTTGTTTTTCTCTGTTTGAAGAACACAACTGCAAATGTAGCAAGCAAAACGTTTCATCGCAGCATCCTCCCGTTCAATGATTGCACAAGCACAGCCAAGACGATTTGACAAACATGCTTAAGCATGTTAAAAAATCCACACATATCAACTTTGGCTGCGAAGCTTTCAGGAGCCTTTTTCAGAGTTCCAGGGTTCCAGGGTGGGTTCCAGGGTTCTATAGGTTCCAAGGATCCAAGGTTCCAGGGTTCCAAAATTCCAGATTTGATTTCATGCGCCGCCCTGCCCCCCCCACGTGACCCAAATGTCGGGTTCTAGCATTCACCTTTTCAGGGTTCTAGCGTTCAGATTTTGAGGGCTCCACGATTCCAACATTCCAGGGTTTCAGGGTTCCAGGGTTCCGGTTCCGGATTTTGAGCTCCGCAGTCGGAGGCGGCACCACTCCCAGACCTAGAGATTGAAACCCAACAGTCATACTGCTGTTGGGAACAATGTCTCACCACTTCTATTTTTTTGAACCGCCCTCACTTGCGACTGCTTGAGGAGACCTTTGATGGATGTTGATTTTGTGGTTTTAATCTGCTTCAATGCTTGGAATTGCTTAATTAGTACAGATTCAGGGATTCAAGATGAGACATCGTGCAGGTTACCTTCATTCTCTTCGCGCTGGGAGCCGTGCACCTAGGGACCAGGGTCCGAAGCAGATCAAGAATCAGGTGGTTTGGTCGAGGAAGCTAGCTGAGCATTGTAGATCCTTTAGAGATAGGTGTGAATCAAAGTTGTTGATGGGCTAAAATATGTACTGTATTTTTTAAGGATACATGTAATTACCTGTATGAAGCACCTAGGCACCTATAGCTGTTGATAGGAAACACCTATAGTGCAACCCTGAATGTTGGTGAAATGTGCGCTTTGCATATGCTGTTTTGTTTCCTTTTTGTTGCCTTATCTAGCCAAGCAACACTGAAACTGAGGCGCTTGATGTGCTTTCTGTGCAAGCCGTTTCTTCTGATGCCTCAAAAGAACGCATCGTTTGTGAAAACCCCAAATTCCTCAAATGCCCGGGGTCCAGGAGATGGATCATATTTGTTGCAAGAGCCGACGCTGAGATCCTCAAAAAAAACTATTGAGGTTTTGTTTCCCTGCTTCAAGGCAATCAAAAGGCAATTAATATATTTTTTGTGTGTGGGTTTGTCATCTACGTTTTTTCGCAGGGACGAGGGGCTTCGCAGGGACGAGGGGCTGTCACTCTCGCAATGTCAGGTCAACTACCTTCAGCTCATACTGTTGCTGCTCCTTTGGTACTTTGGGATTGACGTGAGTTTGTGCGAATTCTTCTGCCAAGTGGTGGAATCGGTCCTTTCTAGGCCACTTTCTTCAAGGTCCTAGTGTTTGGAGATCTCTCTCTTGAAACGATGTTGATCTTTGAAGGTTATGTCAGAGACTTGGGACCACGGTTCTCGTCCGTAGAGGCGGTGCCCTGAGACGTCTCCAAGGTATGGCCGTGTTCCCCAATGGCGCGTGACCCGTCACATCAACATTCCGTCGGGGCCTCAAGGGCCTGATGGAAGGGGTCTTTGTTGACAGTGATGTATATAGCAGGACACCCATACCCCGAAAGTTGGTGATCTAAAGGCAGCCCAAGCCCTGCTGCAACTGTTTGTCAAAGGACTGTACATGCCGTGGGATGGACCAAGAAGTTTGCGTTCCAAATTCCTATCAGTCACTTAGTTGATAGATCAGCAAGCAGAGCTCCATCTCAAGTCCTGCCTTAGAAGTATGGCTACTGGTATGCCGATGTATATCCCATCAAATTGCAAGATTGCCTTCAGAAGATCAATGTCCTCCCCAAATCATGTTTTTTTTCCAATTCCATATTGGTTGACCAAAGAGCAATAATCTCTTCACCGGACTCAATACTCCACAACCAGTTTTCAGATTCACCAGCATCTTGAAAGATTCTCTGATGAAAGAAAGGTGCCAAACAATGCGCAGATCCAGTGAAGCTGTAGCGTTCTCCATGGTTCTGCAGACAAGATTAGTGGTTTCTTACTCTCACTCCCTTAGATAAGTTCAAGGAAGGACTGTGGCACCCTGGAACCTCGCATGGTAGACCTTAGGAAGCCTAGGAAGATTCCTTTCCATAGGAAGCTTTGTTTTAACTTTTCGGTGCCTCAAAGGCGCTTATTTTCGTGCCATCCTATGATCCATCAGAAGAAGCATCACCTGGTCTTATGTATGCTACCTAAGGAACGTTCCTAGATGTTCCTAGAAATGGCTTGGCCACCGCTTGGATTTCCGGTGTTTCCCTTGGATGGGCGACCGGACACAGGGCCGTGGCGCATTGCCTGGGCGCCTGGGCGGCGATGGATGTGGCGCTCATCAGCCGGAAAGCCCGGTGGTGGGTGCGTTGGGTGCGTTGAGTCAGGTATGAGTTTGACACGTTGATTCACGTTGATACTTCATGTTCATATGATTCATAGGTTGTCTATAATGATCTGGTGTATTATTTGTTTGACGAGTTACTTCTGGGTTTCAGATTGGACTGGTCGGTGAGTTGGAGTATGCAAACTGGTTGGAAGAAGTGTGTAGATCTCGGTGGTCGCCGTATCATTAAAAAAAGCCATCCACTTGCATGTCGGTGCGTGTCAGTGAGTCGTAGTATCAGAGTATACATTGCTCAGCATGTGGAAGTATAGGTTTTTTTTTTGCGTATCTTTTCACACGCAACTGTTGGAATTCTTGGGGTGTTAGCCTTCTTCAGGTCCTGATCGATTATCGATGGCTTCAACCTGGACAAATTTAGATGCATGTGATTTGACATAGGGGTATCAAAAACATGTGGGATGTAAGTTGCCCGATAGTGCCGTAGCAGGCAATTATGAGCCCCGTTTGGCATCCTGTGATGCTTTGTGTTTCTTCAGCTTTTTGAGTCGATTTGTTTCGGATCGTGGCTGGTTTGCTCAAGGTAAAGATCATGCTGGCTAAGATAGCTGGAAGACAAAGAAACAGCAACATCTTGAACATCAGATGGTTCAGATGCTTAAGTTCCTTCAAGCACTATGAAAGCAGTGCTCTTTTTTGTTATCATCCGCACGGTCCACGGTGGGCATGGGATCATGCATTTGAGAAGCTGGGGGGTAGCTGGGAGCCAGTCAGCCAAAGAGGTCAGATAAGTTTTTCTTCAAAGATACACGTGGTTTCTCAAAGTTTTTTCTCCCAGTGGTTCAACAGTACAAGAGGTAAAGGATATTTATGGATATTCCATGATATTCCGATATTTATTCCTTTAATTACAGACCTGCCGCGAACTTTGAGCAGCAGAAAGTTCAAGATATGGCATATGGTGTAGGGAAGAACTTCCAACCTAGTTACCAGCACCCGTAGCAGAAAAAGCTTCCCGGGCCCAACCACACTTGCACACGGCACGTGCGCGTGTACCAACGCGCCCGGCGCAATGCTGGCGCAAGAGTTGGGACGCTTGACAGCGCAAGCGCGCAACCAGCAGTTTCAACAGGCGGATGCCTAGCAGCGGAAGCTGCTGAATGCTTAGGGCGAAACCTGAAAGCCAGATGTACAGCGTTTGTGTGGTTTGTAGTCCAAGAAATGCAACGATCTTTCATGATGTTTCATGTATGGCCAGTGCAGTTCATGTTTGTTATCGGAAGCCAGCGTGACCCTTAGAAAAATAAATAAATGCAGACAACCCACAACTTGGGCGTAAATTTTGGTGTTCTGGTAGGTGTCATAAACCAACACACACACACACATTATGGTTGGGCTCTTTTGTTCCTGTTTTGTGAATGTCGCTAGGCCGACGCTTGGGTGAAGGACACCGTCCAGCATTTTGTACAGGGCTGCAGAGCGGAAGCGCAGAAGGGTATGGAATCTTGGCTAGAATTACTTTGTCTCGGGGCAGTGCGATTGCGTGTGGTGTTGCCGCAAGGTGGCAGTGACAGATATGGTTGAGGAAGTGGCATGACCACCAAGAGAGGGACTTACACTACAATGCCATGGTTTGGTATCAAAAGACATCCCGACTACCAAGAAAAACCTGCAACACATTTCAATTTGTTTTTTTGTACAGACTTTGCCTGGAATTTTGGGTGATCCACACAAAAGCATGGTTCATATTAATATACTTGGACCTTCAAAGGGGTGCGGTTCGTGGATATCTACAATGTAGTGCATGTGGGGGCTTCCACCCAGGTGACGCCGACCGGTGACGGTGCTCGTATGGTTCATATTGCCACATGTTTCTACCCACAGAAACAACCTCCCAGCACCGAGGAATGCTACACCTTGAGGGAGGTTCGAATACCTTCCGTGGGCCCCTGCATCACTGCAGAGCCTTGGCGTGGTGCGAGCCAAAGCACGCGGTGGTGCGATCGGATTTTTCAGAAGGGGGAAAGGTATTGTTGAGAGCACCAACCCTGAGCCATCCAAAAGGAGAAACATCTCTATATAGAGCTGTAGGGTGTGTTAAAACAAAGTTTGATGTGATCACACACACACTCTCAAAACAACTTGAACTTGCTTAAAAGAATCCTATATGAGGATTTCTGTTTTACTCTTCTTGTCTTTATGTATCAACGTCTTTTCTGTGTTCCCCATTCTTTGTCTGAACTCACCGGGGTCTGGACCGCGGTCCGTCGCCCCAGGACCGCTTAGCGGAGCGCTTGAAGATGGACCTGGACGCCTGTGGCTTTGCCACTGCCTCCGTGCAGCCCCTCGGTCGGGCTTGGGGTGCGCCGCCGCGTTCGCGGTGCGGGGGAGGATGGCCAGCGGGTCCAGAGGCAGCGGGTCCGTGGAGGAAGAGCTTTTTTGAATAAGTAGAACTTTCCAGATGAGTTTTTGGGACACGGCTTTTTGAGTTTTCTGGTTCTAATTGAGGTAAGATGTTTTGAAAGTGATTTGTTTCTTCAAGTTTGGGGTGTTTTGTCTTTCCTTTTTTCCGGAATTGATGTGGTTTCTGAATCTGGAACCTGAGACTAAAATCATGAGGCTGGTTTGGATGTGGCTGATTTGGATTTTTGGGGCCTTTGAGCGTTGCTGGGACTTCACATCAGCAGCCACATCATCAGCCTTCCCCCGTGGGGCGGGCCAGGGCGGGCCAGACCAGGCCACGGTCGATTCTAGAGTCTACCACGTTCATCCATGTTCTGGTTCAGTTTGGAGCACCACAGAAGTGGGATTCTACCTGCCCTGCTTCCCCTGCTTGCTTCTGCTTCTGATTTGGCCAACAACAAGCTAAGAAAGTGTTCTCCGGAAACCGCCACGTAGGGCCATGCCGTAGGGCCATCATGATCTATCATTGTTCTAGCTTCCAAACCTCCGTGTGTGTGTGTGTGTGTACATGTTGTTATGTCAGGGGGTGCAGCTATTGAACATGTCACGGACAAAAAAACGTTGCTCGCTGGCGCTGGTCGATTTGTCGTGCCCCTACAGCACTTGAAACCAGCGCGCCAAGCGGCGCGCTTGTTCGACGCAGCTCTGCCGCACGCCATGCAGCACTGAGGCACTACTTTGACTTTCAGTCCCAGTCCATGTTGTGCACCTTGCATGGCAGCTGGCAAGTCGCTCCGTGGCTCCAAGGGTGTTCCAATTCTCTTTGGACCTGACAGGGAAGCATGGATGGACCAAGACCCCCCCCTTGTGTCAGCTCCAAAGGATTGGTTGAAGATCTTTGTGCCCAACATATCCACTCAAGAAAGTCTAAAGAACAACAACCCGACATCTCAAAGACTGGATGTGCCAACTTTGACATGTGTTTTTGTTGCATTCTTCTCGATCCAACTTTGACGGCGAAACTGGTCACGGACCAGATAGACTGCCACCCTTGGCAGCCCTCAATTTATCATGTTTTTGGAAGGAAGAACACTGACTGACTTCTCGCAAATCTCAAATCCAAACCAAACCTTCCATAACTTACCTCGTCAGGATCCTGTGAAACAGGCTGTTTCCTAGTTTCCTATACTTTCGCACATGACACTGCCGCAGTGCTCGTCGGTTGCTCCATGGATAGCCGTGACTCAGGTTGAGAGCCCAGCACCTACACCAGCTACTGGTGGATGCTCTGGCACATGCCCCATCTGTAAGGAGCATCAGCCTGCCAGGAGCCCCATCTGCAAGGGGTCCAGACCTGGACCTCCCCAACCAGTTTTCACAAACTGGTGAAGACATGATGAGACCGTTGTGCCAGTGCCAACTGGCAGGAGTTGTTGACAATGCATCGATCAATATGTGAGGACATTCCAGCCATGAGTAGTCAGAGACCGGAGATAAGAGAGGTCAATGTCACCTTCACCAGCGACTTAGAAACCATTTTGAGGTGATGTTCTCGAACCCTGAGGATTGAAGGGACCAAAAAGTTGGTCAATGGGCCTGAAGGGAAAGTAAATACCTCAAGTTTACCCATGTAGTAAGCTGATGTTGATATGCTGATATGGTTATCATGATATGTGTTTGCAACACAGGTGTTTGTTTGAGAGGCCTTCACCCAGGCCCAATCAGGGCTTTGGTTTGCAAGTGCATTCGATGTCACCACTAGCGCTTCCATGATCCTGATAATGTTGTTTTTTGCAGGACAAGACTATCTCCCATGCACAAACAGCTGTTTTTTGTTGCCGGACGGCTTTACTTTGCTGGTTGGATCTGTTCAGTCACAGTATCACACTATGAACAACACATGTTCCGGCCGCGGCAGGATGTTCCTAGTGGACCCATGCAGCACAGGACTATCACACCTTTACGCATCGGAGTGGACCTAGTGACAGAACGCACCAAGACATCGGAAGACATCGGACCATGTCACACCAAGTTTTGGCCATAATGAATCTTAGCAGTTGGGATTTATGTCCTCTTTGAGACGTTGGATGGTATCAAGGTACCACTTGCGAACAGACAGATAGATGCTGCAGGTCGTGGTTTTAGTGCCTTGCGGTCATACGATTTGCTCCTTGGTGCAGATACGCTTTGCGCGTTCCGGGGAATAGTGGCAGATTGGATTGCGATGAGCACCAAACATGCACAACCCACAGAGGTCTGGACCACAAACTGTCCATCCGATAGGAGTAAGATGCTTAAAATCATTTATATTATATAAAATGAATGCGACTCGTTTCTAGGGTTGGATGAATCACTATATAGACATGAGGACATGAGGGGACGTTTGCATGGACCCAGGTCCAGTCCAAAGCCGTTTGCAGGATTGACCCCTCCACCCCGCGCAGAGGGTGGCAAATGAGAGTGAAGATGAGGAGACAGGACTCCTGTACCACACGCTACACACCTTGCTTGGGAACGTTTGGGGAGTGATTGGAAGTGCATCCACAGAAGCAAAACATGTCCTGTGGTGTGGGGAACATCTCAAAGGAGTGCCATTGGGGAGTGTGTGGATGATGCAGGAGGCTTCTAATGGCTGAAGCTCATGGACAGCCCTTCTGGCAACATCCCGAGTCCGATCGTCATCCATTGGAAATCCAAAATGATATTGACTACAGTATCTCCAAGTGGCTTAAGATGGACGTGGACGGCCAAGTATCCCAATCCAAAGTCTCCAAAGTCTCGGACAACCCATGTAGGACAACCCAGATCCTCAGGTTGCTCCTGCCACCAACAGCAAAGTATGCAACTGTGTCCGTTCCTTGGCAGAGCCATATCTCTGTCGCAGGGTCGCTCGAAGGGTCGCTCGCAAGGTGCCTCCCATGTCGCAGGGTTTAGTTCAATGCTAAAGAAGATATTGGATTCAGCCATCGACTACCCTCACCCGATGTAGAAGAGACTTCTTCGGTTGGTTGTGGGTTTTGGTAGATCCTCTCTTGCTGGATTCCAGCCTGTGAAGGAGTTCCGAGTTCAACTTAAGAACTTAAGGAGGTTTCGAGCGGTTTTGGAGTTGCAAAGGAGAGATTGAACGCCTTACATGTTAGTCCAGTCGTGTTACCATTTGTGATATAATATACTGTATATCCGTTTATCACTAGAACATTAAAGATGTTTTCACAGTACCTGCAGGCTAGAGGGTGGGATCCATAGGACTATAGCGCCTGGAATCAATTTGTCGTTTGGTACAACGCCGAGTGCTCCAATTTCCACAGCATGAACCCCTCCTGACCGCTCAAAAGCAAGATTTGCTGCTTGGAATGTTCCCGGATTCATGATGTTCTTGTGCTTCAGACAGTTTTTTTTGCGTTCAGAAAATCACGTCGTTCTGATTTGGCTCACTGGGGAGGGTTCGCTCACACGACCTGGTTAGGCTGTTTTGTTTCTGCGTTGCTGTCGCGGAGGTTGTGTCGATCCGCCATCCAGACCACGACCAATGGCCTCTTCATGGACTGAGCCGGGCAGTGCCTTGGTCCGGGCAGTGCCAGGGGGAAGAAACCGTGATTGAAGAAAAACAGAACCTGAAAACGACACATGGATGGAGGGAAGATGATCATGTTTCTCAGTTGTTGTGTTATTTGTCCAGTGGAGTCAATAAATTATCATTTCCAGCAGACGGTGGGTTGAAGGGTTAAGATCTGAACTTCAAGACTAAGAATATCACAAAGATTTTTGTGTTTTTTTGTTGAGGCATCTGAAAAGGTGGCTACAGTCATCTACAGTCCATTGTTTTGCAAATTAAAGCATAAAGTGGAGAAGATCGGCATCAGCTCATCATGCACGTTCCTCAATGTAGTTGATGACTTGGGACTTCGGACACCTCCCAGATGCGCCTCACTCTCTTCTTTCGTGGGTGGCGTCCTCCGCAAGAATCCATGTGCCCTCCGCCTGAGGTGACGTGGCCGGCGCAACAGATGTGGAGCAAAAATTGATGCGGTGTGGTGAGAGTGCGAGAGTGGGTGTTTAGTTTAGCAGGTGGACAGGGAGGTGACATGGCGAGAGTCTTTGGTCCAAACAGTGTCAAACATGTCCAACAAGCTGCCTAATTAAGCCTTACTTGTTGGTTGGTCTTTGGTATTTTCACACCCATGTTGCAAGTCTGCGGTGGCAAACTCAAAACAAACAAAAGCTCCAAGAATGGAGGTTCTTCTTTGTTGTGTTTCTTTATGGTCTATGTGGGAAAGACATTTGTGTCCATTAGGGCCTCCTCAAGCATGTTGCCCTGTCGCATGGTGCTTGGGTGTAGAAGAATATCATAGAATATCTGGCAGATGATCCACTCAAGCACAATCTAAGAACACAACGCATGATGTTCAATTGGTATCCTATATATGTATAAATATGTATATATATATATGTAACCTTTATAGTGCAGTGTCCGGTTTTTCCCACATGGCTCCGAGCTGCGACCTGCGATGCTTGAGGCATGA
Organism: Durusdinium trenchii; assembly: GCA_963970005.1. Classification (NCBI taxonomy): domain Eukaryota; class Dinophyceae; order Suessiales; family Symbiodiniaceae; genus Durusdinium; species Durusdinium trenchii. The sequence goes on along the minus strand of CAXAMN010022695.1, from coordinate 1,204,936 downwards.
TCATCACCATGCTTGAGCTGAAGCAATCAGACTTCGTTCACTTGGATGATGGCCAAAAGGAGCAGCTGAGTCGGTTGTTTGGAGCCCCAGAGAGAAGGAATCAGAAGGAACCCAACGGGCAGGAACTGGAAAGGAGGATGGCCTTCCAGTGACGTTCTTCTCGTTGGTAGAGTCACACCAGAGCCACATAGATAGCCGCTTCTCAGAGTATCTCTCTCCGCCATAGCTGGGTTGCGGTCGAACAGGGTCGAACCTCTGTGTTTGGAGGTTTCGCAGAATAGATCCATGCAGCATGGAATGTTGCAACTCCCTAAGCTGGCTCCCTGAAACTCCTCGCATTGGGGGAAGTAGAGGTGACAAGTGACAAGGGATGGATTCATTCAGGTGATCGATGAACAGCCTCTCTCCCCCTGGCCTCGTCACCCGCCCAGTGATGCCTGCTTTGAAGACCGTGTCCAGTGATTGGTTCACACCATGTTGATGAGTGGATGACCAGGCTTTTTGCTGGCGGCACTTTGGGTCACTGCAAAGGGGACACGTGCAGATCAGTTGCGGGAGGTCGGACGAAGGCTTCTGGGGTGGTGTGGGAAGACCTTTGAGCATTCGATGGCGCCAGGTCTGGCATTGATGTGCGGGGAGGAGACCAAGGCTTGAGTGTGGCCATTCGGCTGCAGATGTTTCTTCAGCTTTTCAACGAAGTTGTGAGTTGCGTTGGATCCTTGGACGCGAGGTTCGCAGGTTCCTCGGCAGAAAGTGCGGGTTCCTTGAGATCTCAGGTCATGAGGCAAATAAAAGATGTTGGAACCCGCATATGTCCAGGCGATGCTGTGAGCAAGTGATTTGGTGATGTCTGAGTTCATGCGCTGTTCACAATCCACCTTGGCAGCTGTGTTTTTATTGTTCTGTTTTGCCAATGATCAATGGACAAGTTCTCGGCTAACCGGCTGGGTTGCGCTGATGTGCCTCTGGAACATGTTCAGCGAGTCTGCTGTTTGGGAAACAGATCATATGGGTCCATATGGCTGCATCCGGGAAAACGATGGGTGCCCGAAAAGCATGGAAAAGAGTGTTATAGCCATGCACTGAACTCACTGGTATGGGCGTTCAACAAGATTGAGTGAAACATGGTGAAACCAACATTCACCAGTTTTACCTGCACAGCTCCTGCCACCGCTGAGGATGTGGTCTTGGGCTCTGGCACGTACCTCCTTTTCGCCAGGCTGCATAATTAGTGGCGGGCAGATGGGGATGTTGGTTATTTAAACAACACCCCAGTAGATGGTAGAAACAAACAAAAACACATGCACCAGACTGATTGCACAAATTGACAAACACTAGACTAGACTCTTTGTGTGCAAGGCGGGTTGGTTATGGAGAGGTCAAGAGGAGTGCCAAGGGGTTAATTCTCCCAAAGTGTGCAATCTGTTAAGAACACCTTCAGGACAACCCAGAACCAGAGCGAAACCTTCCAGAACCATCGCGTGTAAGGAGCTCCCTCTTGAATTGGTGAAGAGGATGTGGGCCCCAGGACTTCGCCCTCCGCTACGGGACACGGTCCCTGTGCGGATCGCACCGAGGTGGCGGTCCTCCTGCACGCTTGGATCTCCCGCGCCGCGTTGAAGGACCACGGCCGAGGACCCCACGCGAGGACCGGCCGGGTGACGTGGATGTCTGGTCCTCTCGGGCTCGGTTCGGCACAAGATCTGTGGTCCACCTGCATGGTTCGATCGTTCGATTTGGAGCATCACGTGCATGGGTTTGAGCCGAGCATCCTGGCAGCGCCATGCGCCCGAGTCCACAACCCTTCAGGTTTTGTCATATAATAATGTATTATAATTAACATGAAATATCTGAGAGAGTAACATGGTATGATCAGACTGCCATTCCCCGTTCTGTATCAGAATATGTGATGGGACGGACATTTGTTGGGTTGAATTGCATCGAATTGCAACCGCTACCTCACTCGCTCAAACATATCCGGTGTTATCAGACGTATTGAGATTTATACTGTTTTGAGTGTATTTCAGTTTTGGTGAGCCATTAACAAGAAGCTACTAGGAGAAAAGGGTATCGCTACTAGGAGCAAGGACGAAACGAACGGGGCTCCTGGCGGTACTGTACTAGGAACAAATACGCTACTAACAAGATAGTGTAAATTCGCCCCAACGAGTCATGTCCTCAAAAAGGACGGACGCGACTCTCTGGGCAATTCTAAGCATGATTGAGGTGTGGCTCCAGACTGGTCCAAGAAAAGAACTCCCAGCGGATCTAGTTAGTTACTACAAGGTTTGCAGGTCCTCAGTGAGACTCTCAGTGACTTCAGCTCGAGAATCCACGCGCGCTCTTGCAACCACCTGGTTGCTTCAAAAAAGTGGAAGACATTCTTGAGATCCACTCAGACCCGTTTACTGAGAGTTTTCTTTGGATTCCCGCGTTCTTGGGCGCCAGGAGTGGGACTTGAGACGTAGCAGCTTCGCTTCCCAAGCCACCAGCTCCTGTGGCCTCATGAGCAATGACATCTCGTTGCGAAAATGAAGTCGCTCCTCAGGGCCGATGCGAAGCGAAGCTCTCCAGAGAGCAACATCGACGACCTGTTGGTGGCTGGACAGACCAAGAAAGACGGGCAATGGAGCGACAATGTCACTCCTGGCGGAGGAAGTCCTTACATGACACGCATGGTCTAGTTGGGCACGTGATGATGTGAACGATACCAATGGGTTCGACATGGTTTGAATATGGTTTCATGAAACTCTTCAGACTAGATCGAAGTGCTGAGCAACTTTAGAATCCTCCAGATGACCTCGGTGAACCCCGAGGAGATCCGAGGAGTGTGTCGAAGCTCAAGTTTGTTAACTTCCTTGGTCCCGACTGATGGATAAACATCAAAAAAGCTCGTCCGACATGTGTGCCTTCTGAGCTGGTCAACATCAAACTTATTGGTCTAGAGGGTAAGAACAACTGGCTGGAGTCCCACGTCGCACGTCAAAAACATCCAGGTTCAACCTATATAAGCAACGTCATGCGAAAGGAAAACTGCAGTTGGGGAAAGCTTGGCGAAAGGTTTGGAGAAAGGCTCTGATTTTTTGATGAATGGATTTTGTTGCGAAAGGGTTGGCGAAGAGGTTTTCAGTACAAAGCATGTCATCCAAAGATTCCTGATAACCAGGCGAAAGGTTGGCGAAAGGTTCGCGAAGATGTGGCGGAAGCAGTGGTTGCAGATTAGGAATGATTCCCCTTTGCTGATACTTCTCTTAGATGTAAGTAGCAGAAACTCGGCGAAAGGGTTAGCTAAAGAGGTTGTCGGGTGAAGTGGGTCGGCGAAAGCAAAGCATGCAGCCGCGAAAGGTTGTTATAATCTTAATTAGAAAAAAAATCATAAAAAATCTGATTATTTTTTGACACCGCTCATATATATTGTATCATACTATATGCAACCAAAACAACATCCAGTTCTGCACGTTCATTTAAAATAGCGTTTCTTGTCTCCCGAAAACGTCCATGTTTTCACACACATGTACAGAAGAACTCTGGGGGGGATCTTCGGGATTCCGGGAAATTGCCAGGTGATTCATGTGTACGTTGAAAGCCTCCCATGGTCTTCAGAGTCACAACAGGCTTCGGGCGGGAGGGATTTCATCTCTTCAAGCACGCCCGGGAGGAGGAGTCCTCCACCTCGTGCTCCGTCGGGTTTGAGGAGTGCAAAGAAAGCCAGAGTCATCAGAAGCGTCCACTCGAAACTTGTTGAACCCGGCGCGAGAAGGACCCAAATCCTCGATCCATCTCAATTCACTGGTCCTTTCAAGATGATTTGAGGTACAGATTTTGATTCACTACTAGTGGTTTGCTCCAAATGAACACTTTCCTGTAGAAGTCTACCATCACCTGTATGACAAGAAGAGTTTGTAGGGTGTCGATACCGGTCCAGTCCCCTGCAACCCTCCTCACTCAAATGGGCGTTGCACTTCTCGGCACAGCGGGCGGCGCAGACTGTCCAAAGGTCGTGCTTCCAGACTAGGCGGTCAATAGCCATTTGAAGCGGCAGAGTCGAGGTCCTTCTTTGTGCCTGAAACACTACTCCCAATCTACTACCATCAGAGTCTTGGTGATTTTCTGGGTTGGAGGCCATTGCTACTAGTTTGGAGGCCATCGCTACTCCCAATCTACTGCCATCAGAGTCTTGGTGATTGTGTGATCTTCGTTATGTCAGTTTCGAGGTTTGTTTGGAGCGAATACTTTGTCGGAGAACCTGGACCCCATCAATCGGTCGATTTCGGGACCCATAGGCTAGGGGCCCACTGACCCTTTTTTTTGGAATAAGAACTCGTTCGCAGATTCTCACGGCTAGGCCCGGTAGTAGACGGTTGTACGATCTCCTCATTCTGGAAACACTGAGATGTACAGCATGCTGATGAATCTCTTGTGCTTGGCGAGGGAAGAATGGAGGAAGAGATGTTTGTCAAGGTGAAGACGTTCATTCAAAAATATGCCAAGGAACAATTGGCAGTTCCACCAGATCAAAGTAGGAAAACCATCATTGGAGATGGTGAATCAATTGCAACAATGTTTTTCTGGGACTCGCTGGGTTCATTCGACCGATGTGTTGTTTTCGGGAGAAGTGGGCTGTGACAAAACATGACAAAAACTCAGACGCAGACAGTTTTCCACCAAGCATGTACCCAGTGGTTTCCCAAAACTATAATATATCGGCTCACCCATCTCAAACGGGTTTGGAAGAAGAGGACTTTGTTTTCCTTAATGTATTTTTTTTCAGACCACCTGGTCGCCTGCAAATCGAATGGTCTTAGAGTTATCTAAAAGTACTACCACAAGAGACTTGTGAAAACATATTGAGAGCGAGCAATGCCGCAGCCACGAACAACTCTCATCGCGCGGGTCCTTGGTAGTGGGGCAGTGGACCCCACTATAGTCCTGCTTTGTCCAGAACATGCTGTGCAGGCCAGGGGACTTTTAGCTGGTGCTTGGAGGTTTTGAAATGGAGCGGTTGTTACATCCCCATTACCCATGCAGCAATGTTTTCCATACACAGATTTCTTTGGGTTGTTGCTCTTTCTCATATGCCGACTTAAGGCTGCAAAGCAAGGCTTTCTCTATCATGGTTTGGCGGGTTTGGCAGGTTTATTTTTTCTTGGGTGCCTTTGGCTGACAACTGACCTCTTTGTTGGGTTGGAGGAGCTTCTGGGGTACCGGCACAACGTGCACCATTGCGGAACGGTATTCACATGTATTCACCCTCTATCTGTTATGGGCAGTGACCAACCTATCGTGCTTCGGAGCTTCTTGGACAGGAACATCTACAGGCGAGCCGCTGCAAGCCTCAAATGGTACCCCGTCTACAAACAGGGCAGTGGGATGAATCGGAAGGGACTTACCCTCCGACGAACACATCACATGGAAATGGAAAATGGTCTTTGAGAAGACTATTTTCCTCTACAAACCGGGTGGTTTCCAATTCCATGTTAGTGAGTCGGAGTGTGTTTGTGATGTGAAAAAAACTCGCCGGGCAGGACAGACGTACTGGCGCACGAGACCGGGAGCCAAGCTGGGAGGGCTACTCCTCAAACAGCAGTTGGGGGGGAGTTGCCTACTTTGTAGAACATGAGAAGGGCGAGGCGGTTTGATGTAAACCAAACGACCTGGGTATGGATTGACATGGTTTTCTGAAGCCAGTGGTTTGTTTAGCGTCAACGTTGATATATATATATATATATTACTCTTCGCTATTTTGCTCAGGAAGCTGAGCATCCAAAAAAACATTGTACCATCCATGTTAGTGAAACTCTAGGATCTGCATTCTCAGGTGCTATGTTAGTCAAGACTTGTAGGAGCAGAAACCTTCCAAGAGTTCCATGTTAGTGGAACATTGTTGGGGAAGGACACATTAGCAGTTTCCATGTTAGTGCAGTGTGGAATAAATGTATGATTTGATGTTAACATGGAATCTGTAAGGATTGTGGTTGAAATGGACAGGCTCTCGGTTCGTGCCAGTTGAGTTGTTAACAAGGAAGCCGTGCTGCTGTTTTTTGTCAAAGCTTGCAAGCACACAGCACTTTCTTTCTACAGCAGGGACATGCTTCGGATTGATTTCTTGCCTTCCATGTTAGCGTGATTGGCCACATTTGTGCACCTTCCATGTTAGTATGTGTTGGCACCCTTGTCAGGACTTACACTAACCTGGCAGGTAGAACAACACAGTGTTTTGAGGTGGTGTTAGTGCACACTTTTGAGTTTTCAGATAGCCATGTGAATATGCCCTATGAAATCTCCAGGCACTACCCCTCACATAAAACGTTTTATGGTCCTCCTCATGAGGGGGGGCAAAAGAAACATCTGAAAAAAATGTGTTCAAAAAATCAGAGATATTTCAACATGACGTGGGAAGTTGAGGTGCACAGAGAAAGCTTGGGACAGGATTCATGATTGGATATGTCATGTTTTTGCCAATGTGCAAGTTGTATTTCTGAGGTCAGGCATGGTGATTTTGTAGTGAATTAGGTGTTTGTAGTCATCCTCATGCCTAGTCATTTTATATCAAAGTAGCCTTGAACTGGTTACCCTGACCATTTTGTAACTACAAAATGGCTGCAAGGCCCTCTACCCTGTATTCTCATAGCTATAATGTTTTCACGGTCTAAGTTTAAATATAAGTGTATCTATGTGTGACCTACATATGATTCGATTTACTAATTTATGGTAATGTTTAATTTGCGCATGCCTTGTTCAATAAACAGAAACTTGTCAAGACGGTTGTTACCAGCCGAGTTGATTAGGCTAGGCCGGTCATTTGCCTGAACCTTCGCAATGTGAGCCTATCACTGATCGATGTTGGTGATGCTGGTTATCTATGGGAATTGTTAGCTCTCAGAGCTTCCGTAGGTACAAAAACCTTGTGACTTGTACTGAGGTTGGATTGACCTGTGGGTTCAATGCAGGCGCACGGGGTGCAGACTCTTCCACTCGCCCCCTCAATTTGAATGAGCCCAATGATTGGCACCACCAGGTGAGGGTTTTTTTGCAAGGTGGAGATTCGCAGCGTCGAGGATGGATCAAAACCAATAGCAATGTGTCCGACACGGAAAAACTTGTTTGCTGGCATGTCCTGTTTTTTCTTTGGGCGAGAGTCATTTCACTTCTGGAGTTTTATATAGCTTTATATAGCTCCATCATGCTCCATCAAAAAAAAGGATCACAAGACGCGCACACGCACACAAACCAGTTCCACTTGGATGTGGGTGACAGTGAAACGATCACTGGAACAACGAGCATGTTCTAGCTTTCAACTAGCCTTTTTTTGTTTGTTAATTTGATCGTTGATGTTGTTTGGCCGACGGCCTCATGCCACATTTGCGCAATGACAAACACTAGACTGCAACAGGATGTTCATGCTGCTCGCACTTTGCTCGTGCCATTCAGGCTGAAGGTCCCACATTTTTTTGCAACCGCAGAGAAGCAGGACAGAAGTAGGAGCAAACAAACAACAGTGGCGGTACACATAAGAGGTTTTTTTGAACATTACAACAAGGAAAGTCATCAAACAAAAAAATATAAAAACAACAAACAGCATGCAGCAAGTCAAACACACTACAAATGCCCGCACGGACGAGTTTAGGTGGTTGATTCCGAGCTCGAGGGTATTATGAGTTGCGCGAGCAAAAAACAATTAGGGCAGCTGATATGTGTGTTTGCCACTTTAGGTTCGTATAGGCTTTTGCAAGGCCAGCAGTATAGCCTTGCTTGAAACGTTGCCACTGAGCGTTCGTTGGTGGACTTCAAACAATCCTCACTATTGTGGGGAAACACCATGGACTCATCGCACAAATAGGAGAGATCTACTGCAATAAAGAGTGAAGGGGGGATGAACCTTATGTTCAGGTTAATAGTCATCGGCAGGCAGCATGATAATGAATTATGTACTTTGAGGAACTCAGTAACACAGACTTCCCACTGCAGAGTCGGCCCCCCTGCTGGAAGCTCCACGATGGCCGCCGTGGCGGCTGTTGTGGCGGCGCGACGGAACCGCTTGTGACTGTGGCAGCATTATGACGTGGTCCACCAAGATGGTGGACAGCCACCGTAAAAAGTGGCGAACACCTTGGCGGTTCTATAATTGTTTGGCTCCCTTGAGACTTGGGCTAGGCAACCATTGACTGGATCCGCGATAGTCGAACAGAAAAGACTTCAACTTCACCGATGTTTGAGTTCAGGGAATTTTAAGTGTACAAACCATATAGTTGAAATACTCATGTGAGATTCACCACGATGCGCTTGATTATGTTTTGATATTTATGTTGATGTTAATAAAACACGTGTATATATATATATATATACAAGATGCTTATGATTTCCATTGAATTGGAATCTCCTCAACAGTTGTTTGGTCGAAGTTCATATGCCACCTGCTACACGCCTGTATATCATGTTTCAACGACCCCGGGATCTCAGGAAGAAAAGCGGTGGCAAATCAACAGGCGACTCCTTCGCCGTGCCGCCGGGGTGGAAAAGAGTGAAAGAAGGCGGATTGCACCAAAGCTGATACCATTTCTTTAGGCACCAACTACCATGGCTGGGGATCCTACCAACTACCAACATATATGGGCCATATCACCCCACATGGCCCGGAGGTAGATCGACCATAGACACGCATTCACGTTTATACATACATGTTTCGAGCCTCCTCGACGACGACATACGCTTGCCGTCTGTTTTTTTTTCCACTGCGCCGTCGTGGTTTCCCACGATCAGAACAGGGTAGTTCCAGTATCAAACGGTCCAAGAGACCGGAGTCTTGCAGAGAAGTGGTCCGATGTCAGATTGCAACTATTTCAGACATGATTACGTTGTTTCACCCAATTCCCCCCAAATAAATTTGCAGCTAGGATTCAAATCGGTGTCAAAGCAAGCTGGAACAACCAACAAGAAGCTCTTGCACAAGACACAGGTGATTTGAGGTTGAGTTTGCTTTGAATAAATGCAGTTACATTTGCAAGAAGCCCCTGGAACTGAAGAGGTCAGGCCGCAGAATGCACCACAGGCTTGGTTTCATGTGTGATTCCCCAACAAAAGAGTTACTGTATGGGAAGACTTTATTGTTTGGCACACATACCATAGAGTAGGTTCAAGAATCGTAGACACCACCGCATGGGAGTGGGAGGTTGGAAAACAGTATTTACAACCAAAGGACTCTGCAGGTCCACTTGTGTTGAATTTGAAGATACAGGAACAACTATATTTATTTGTGTATGTGAGAAACCAAGGCTCTTTATACACAATGACACTCAACACCGGACCCCCAGCAACGACTCACGACACGATCCGACCCGTCCCTCATGCCAGAAGCTGAAGATGGGGTGTGGGGCTCAGAGGGTCATGGAAGACAGAATGGAAGACACACCTCATAGACTCCGTAGAAGGTGATCGACTTTGTTTTGGTCCCTCAAGGTCGATCACCTTCTACGAATCAAAGTCGATGGGATCACCTTCTACGAGGGTCCCTCAATGTCATCTCCGAGTCTTGGACACTCTGATGATCCTATGTTCGAAGGACGTTGGTGGATCCTATGTTCGAAAGCGAACCGTGTGAAGTGAAGCCATTCCAATATGAAGTAGATGGGATGACTGTGTTGGTGGGTCACCCCCAAAACGGTTTGGGCTTTGTCCTTAGACCATATGATCCAGATATATCCAGATGATCCTGGTCTACCAAACTCGAGATCATCTTGGAGACCCTAAAACATGCAAGAATATGACTTGACACAGGCGACTAAACTGGATTGACATTTGAGACCCTGCTCGACCAAGACGAAGGCTACAGTGCGGCTACAGGTTTGATCTGCATGCACCTTGATCTTGCAGATATTCGACTTATAGGTACTTTGTTGCGTTCTCTTGCAGATATCGTTCAAGGCTAGTGATCTTACAGGTTCAAGGCTGCAGGTTCAATCTTGCAGTATGATCTTCCACACGTCTTCCACGCAGCGAGAACACGCAGCGCTCCATCCACGTGATTTTGTGGCCCAGGCCGAGCGGCGCCGACGCTTCGCTCAAAAGCTGGCGGTGCGGTCGACCGATGCTCACAGCGTCGGTGTGTGGAGTGGTGAGGGGTGTTTGGGCGCGTCGTGGTGTCGTGGTGGAGTGTTTGATCTCGCAGTTGAGGTGATTTGAAGATATTTGAAGGCAGTGATAAAGAAAAAACAAAGACAAACACCTCCCTATCAGCATCCTAAATCTGAGGTTGCTATCCGAGTTTTCTCCAATGGAGGTCATGAATGAACCTGGTCAGAACCCCAGCTGCATGTAAAAACCTTGACCAACAAACTGTGGACAAGATCAAGCACCACGTGCGCGGGAGTAGGGTAATTATTTGTATAATTGTACAGTATTTCAAGGTCTTAATTCTATGTATTTGTGTGTGTTTCCTGTGTTTTGCTGTTGCTTCCTAGTGGTCCCAAACTTCTTTTCAGCATTGTCAACGAATCCAAGGATCCACTCCCAAATCATTCCTCCGTCACCTATAGCATGCTGTGGCAAACGATGTGTACTCTGCGGGCAAATTTAGCAACCTTGAATTGGGAACATAATGAATTCGACTGCAAGTATTCCAGTCCCGTCTAGGTATAGTGTTTGCTAAAGCTCCACTGGGTGTTTGTATGTACCTGTTCCCTACATGCCAAGCACACCAAAGAACAGTCCATGTCTTTTTTATTCATCATGATTACATCTTATAACTAAAATACAAAGCTGTTCAGCATGGCAGAAGAAATAACATCATCATGCAAGAATGGAAGACATGCGTGTTGTGTGTGTTGTTTCCTCAAATATCATCGATGCCTCCCCATGTTTTTTCGCTCAGTTTTGCAGAACTGAACTCCAAAACCCACCTCCGGTCCACCACGGGTCGTCTCGCTTGTCAGACGGACCAGCGCCGGGCCGCCGAGCTCTTCGATGAATTGGACGAGCACTGCCACGGAGCACCTCGGCGCCATCTCGGTCACGTTCGTAGCGTCCTTGCTGCGTTCGTAGCGATGGCCTAAGAGCGATGGCCTCCACCGAGCATAGCGTCCTTGTTGTTTTTAGGGTTGTTATATTTTTTGGCGCGGGCCTATATATAGTGAATATAGTGGTCGTCCGGTGAGGCACCCCACAGAAAACCACACCATGCGACTGGAAGTGATGCTGGAACTGTGACTGGTGGCTTTGGGATTGGCATGGGCATGGATTGGCCACAGGTTTGGACCTTCAGGTGGCACCTCCTGGTGGACTGCTTTGAGGTGCTTTGAGGTTTGATATGTTTCTTGTGGCACATGTGAGGACACCTCGAGGTGACAAGGTTTGGAGCGACATGGATGGATACTACCAGGTCGGACCACTTGGATGGGCATAGCGATGACAATGGATGCGGACATCCGTGTGAGCATATGGGGTTGGGTGTTTTCAGTTCCCAGATTAGTGTTTTCCCTTCCCGTGGTGTTTCCTTTTCCCAGATTGTTTTTTTTCGGTTCCCGTGGTGTTTCTGGTTCCCAGGTCTTGGTGTTTCCAGTTCCTGGATTGGTGTTTTTCCTTCCCGCCTTCGGTATTGTTTTTTTTTGGTTCCCACTCTTGGTGTTTTCCCTTCCCGGAGTTCTCCCCCCCCAGGTCTGTGTGTTTTCAGTTCCTGGATTGGTGTTTTCCTTGCCCAGCTCCTGTGTTGGTGTTTTTGGTCACCAGGTTTGGGTGTTTTCAGTCCTGGACAATGTGTTCCCTGCCCGGCTCCTGTGTTGGTGTGCCCTTTCACGTGTTTGTTTGTCAGCTTTCGTTTGAATTTCTGGCTACCATTGCCCACCGCTGGATTTGAAAGCACGTACTCGTGTCACACAATTAAACAGACAAAGAACACTGCAAAACCGTCAAAGCCATTCGCTGTAAAAACATGTCAGTTTGCGTAAACCCACTGCCGCAAAAACACAAGGTACCCGGTGACACCATCATAACCGCGCACTGTACGAACACATAGACGAAAGCATACAGAGCTTCATTTTTGGCCATGAGCGCTGGGAGACCCTCAGCGAAGAAGACGAGGCAGGTGGTACAAAGTTATCTATCATGTAGTGTATCGCTCCTACCATGCCGTTACACCGCTGGATTTGAAAGCACGTACTCGTGTCACACAATTAAGCAGACAAAGAACACCGCACTGTACGAACACATAGACGAAAGCATACAGAGCTTCAATTTTGGCCATGACGCTCTGGGAGAACCTCAGCGAAGAAGACGAGGCAGGTGGTACAAACTTATCTATCATGTAGTGTATCGCTCCTACCATGCCGTTACAACTTGGCATGTAACCTTGTACCAGGCCAACTGGTGCTGGACCGCCAAAGACTATTTGCGCCAGCACTGTGCCCTTACAGTGAAAGCACCAGCCTGTAGCTTAATTGCAGCTGCTTCTGCTTACTTAGCTTTGCGCTGCTAAATCCGAGCCTACCAGGTTGGATTCCTCCGCTTCGCTGTCGTTTGGCCCCCAGCTGCAGCAGTACTGTTTGGTTCTGCAGCACGTAGTTTCGCTCTTGTCCGTGCTTACTGCTGTGCTGGCTGTTGCTGTTCC
>CAXAMN010022695.1:1164502-1177338 GCA_963970005.1 Durusdinium trenchii | reverse complement strand
CCTCTATCTACTATCTGCAGGTTTTGTAGTCGAAACGCCAGTCCAGGTTTTCGACCCCCCCAGTTAGTCACGTTTCGTTTGAAACGCGACGATCTCTTGATCTAGGTTATACAAACGCGACGATCTAAGGTTTCATTTTTCGACCCCCCCCAGTTAGTCACGATCCAGGGTTTGGGCTGGGAGTTAGTCACGTTTCGTTTGAATCACTTTTCGACCCCCCCCATTAGTCGCAAAATGGGTTTTTAACGTTGAGTTAGAATTCTGGTGGCTTTCCAAAAGCTTGGGCTCGGTAAGGAGACCGGGTAGTCAAGAAGCATGGCATGGTGTCAGGCAAGCCAACAGAAAAAGTCCAATAGTAACAAGTTAGGCTAGGCACATTCCCCGGCAGGGTTGGTCGCCCAGACGCCATGGATGTGAAGGAAGAGATGAAAGAGGACCCAGAGAATAACAAGAAATCAGAGCCCGAGGCTCCAGAGGACGTGGCCATGAAACCATCTACTATCCTCCGGACATCAGGCCCCTCACCCACCTGCAGCATCAATGGCAATCACTGAAGCTAACTTCAAGGAAGTCGCTTGGACAGCCATGAACTTCCACCTCGAGGCTTGCGGAGGTCCAGTGCAATATGCGCGAACTGGGCAGCCCAGGAAACTTGAAATGGAAAGATTTCGCTGAGCAGCTTCAGGTGGCCTTTCCCAGGCGGACCGATTTGTCCTACCTGGAGAGCCTTGAGTTGCCTCGGGGCCACGACCCGAGTGAGACGTTTCGGGTGTCTTTGTGGCAACTGGGCTTTGTGGAGTGCTGCAGCTCCAAGCCTATGACTTTTAGAGTCACGGCAGCGGTCCTGGCAGACGAGTATTTAACGAACACTTGTCTGACTGCACAGGAGCCTTTGCTTCTGTATCAGCAGCCCCTTGACCTGCCCTCGGAGTTCAAATACTCTGAGGAGCTTGAGGCGGGGGCGTTGTTTTGGACCCACTAGCTGAAAGGGGCTGCTCGTGCTACCAGCATGCTGATGCTGGCGCACGTTATTTTGAATGAGTTGAAAGTCGATGTGCAGCTTTTGAATCCAAGCTTGCACCAATCCTTGCTAGCAGTGTATTGCCGACTTGGCACTGCCGCAAGTGATTCAGCAACCATCGCCATGGAGAACGCACGGTTGTCCGCTCGCGGAGTAATCCGTATAAGGCCCATGACGTCATCACATGGGCGGGCAAGCTGCGTACCCTTAAATTGCAAGGACTGCAGCCAGCCGAAATCATCAAAAAATACAACGAAAGTGCCACGAAGGACTCGGCCATCCAGGGGGGGCCAAAAGGATGGGCCTGGTGGCACTCTTGGATTTACCCGAGCAGTGCCTATCCTTGTTGCTACAGCACGTATCCGAATTTGGATTTGATGGCTGCGCATTCAATGAGACCGCTTTTAGCAACAAGAAGCCCATGCCTGGCTTTCAGCCGCGTGCAAACAGCGACCGAGCATGGCAGAAAAGGCTAGCAGCAACATCCGAAGGCTACGAATTGCTGGTCCGCTACGTGCATTGTTCACACGCGCGCAAACCCAGTGCAATTCGCTCCAAATTGGACACGGCTGCAATGACCGAGGCAACGCAAATGAGTCAGCTCTTGATTTCATGTTTGCAGGAAATCCAAGACCAGCACGCTTTGCCCGGGGGAGCGAAAGACAAAATCCTACAAGACTTCGTGGATGGAGACAACAACCTGGAGCTGGAATTACAAGGCGCCATCTCAGAATTGAAAAAGGGATGGCAGCCTGCTGAGCTGACACCTTGCATAGCCAACCGCGATGGCAAATTGGAAGCGCTGGGGAAAGGCCGCTGGGCAGCTTGAAAACAGGCTTTTGAAGTGCTATACTATCATCTTTGCAGCATGGCGTAGACATTTATGCAGTCTGGAAGGCCAAGTGCCTGGATCGTGACTCGGTGGTTCACTTTCAACGCCTAAGTCACACATCAGCCAGGCACACTCGAGCCCGAGAGATCGCAGACTCAGTGATCTCAGAGGATCGTGGGCTCGGGTGGCAAACCTCCCTGAAGAAGTTCGAAAGTGTGGACGCCACATCGCAATGTGGAACGAAGCCTGCAACTGGTTTTGCAAAGGAGAGCGGCGATCTGGATCCAGCACATGAGTCCAGACACCTACCTTCTTAAGTGGCCACCTCAGAATACCATGAGGCGCCAGTCAGGGCTACCTCGGATTGGAGGCGCCACATGACAGCCAGACCGAGGCCCACGGAGGAAAAAAGTGGCTTAGCGCGGGGGCGGGTCAGGGACCTGGGAGGTTAAGTTTTTTGTGTTCTCACAAAATTTAAATAGAAAAAAAGTCGATTTCAAAAAAAAAGAAGTCGAAATGAAAAAAATACACCTTGAAAAGAGATTCATTTGCTCAAGGTTTGATCGAACTGCGATCTTGAAATATCACAAACATTCATACACATTGCAGGAAAACAACTGCAAACAGCAGCAGGATGCCGAATTGGTGCTAGAATCTTAGACCTCACAGCTGTCTCAGAAACTCACAGCTAGGGGTCTCTACTTCCTGAACCAATTCCTGTCTGGTTGCCTTTGGAGTCCTCACCCAAAAACCTCTGGAGCTGCTACATGCTGCTACTGACCTTGGGGAGCGAATGAGCGAACGCCTCGCGACGCCTCGCACCCCTCTCTCTCTTGGCGTCCCCCAAAAACGCGACAAAACGCGACCGCTGCGGATCCGGCCAGGTGGAGGCTCGGACCTCCCAGGAGAGCGGTGTCCGAACCGGCGAACGAAGCGAACGAAGCGAGCGAACGGCGGAAGCGGCGGAAGCGGCGGAAGCGGCTCGGTGGTCAGACCCGTTTCGACCGGTCGACCCGAAAGCGAAGAAGGCAAACCAGAAAAAGCTCCGAAGCGACGAAACCCCAAAAAACAAACAAAACATATATATATATAAGCTATATGGTTCACTCCTTGTGCACTCTCCAAACATTTGGGTTGTTGAGGTTTTGGGTTGGATATGGTTGGATAGGGTTGAATATTATGGGATACTTTTCATGGAGGGGTGTCTATTATATGTATGTATATATATATATGTCCTCCTTTTGGAAAGACCTGTGTTTTGTCTCGTGTACAGACGTGAGACCAACGAGATAGACAGCTGGCAACAGCTCGCCCTTCGGCACCAATATTGCCCATACAAAGGTGGCCACAAAATTTTCCTTTGGTGCAATTCTTGTACCTCATGCAAAGAGCGTTCAGGCTGGAGAGGATATTCTGTCTACGATGATGCCACAAAACAAATTACTAGGGCCTACACACCACTAGATCAGCATGGAGAGTTCAAGGCTGTCAAAAAATGGAATCCCTTGACAGCCACTGCCGAAAATGCGCTCAAAGCCTTTGTAGCAGATAACCACCGGTTCACATTGCAAGATCTTGTCAAAGTGGTTGAAAAGCACCCAGCGCGGCCCAGCGATACCTTCCTGAGTACATGGGCAAAGAACCACAGGCCCCATAGAGGAACACCAGAGGACCGGTTGACATCTCACAAGTGGGTGGAAGCAGTTTGGCGGCAGCTGGAACGGGAGCTAGGCACGGTCCACAACCTGACAGAGGCGTCTGACACCCTGAAGATTACAGCTTCTGTGCATACGGATGATTCTACCGTGGTTGTCTTTTGCAATCCCTTGTTGTTGAAAGAAACCTTAGGCCGCCTAGACAACCAGAAGTACATCAAATTGTGTGGAGATGGGACATTCCGGCTGAGTAGGGATGAATGGGTGTTGATGACTGTTGGCGTGCTCTCTAAGACTCTAAGCATTATGCTCGGGCTGATGGATATCATGCTTTCCGCACCTCTTTTGACCCTCTTCTTTTTGCCCTTGCCAACAAAGAGAGCCAGCCCACCTACCAAGTTCTCTTCGATGCGCTGGAATCTTGCGCTCTCCAATTTGCCGGGATGAGCCTCCGAGAAACATGTGCCCAATATCATGCTGACATGCATTATGGCGAGGATTTGGCAGTGAAGGCAGCTTTTTGCAAAAGCACTTCGTGTCACAGACTGGGAGCATTTCCTGGGTGCATGTAGCCGCCCCAAAAAAATCGTTCGACACCCCATGTGAGAGAATTGCTGCCTATAGGGCTGGTGTCATTGCCACCATGAAAAAGCATTTGTCAACCTTTGGACATAAGCTTGTGCCTTTGATAGAGCGTGCGATATTTTGTCTCCGTTCCCTCCCAACAGCTCTCCTATTCCACACAGTCACTCATGTCTTGCTCCAAACTCTTCTGGCGCAACAGCCTTCAGAGCGTCCTGCGGCCAAAGCCTTTCGAAAACATTATCTCTCGCTGCTCTCAGAAGAAGAAGCAAAAAGTGCGTATGGACTTGTCAAATTGGCCTGGTGGTCCAGATTTGTTTTACACAGCTGATTGGTGGTGCAGAATCCAGCGCATACAGCTGGGTCTGCTTCCGGCACGCAGGCGCAAGAGTCGTGGCACGGACAGAAGCTAAAAAAGTATATGGGTCTCCGCCAATCTTTGCCGGTCTTTGTCCAATCTTTGTCTTCGTTCGCCTCCTCGCGTCTGCAGAACTTGCGAGCTTCCAACACATCTCTAACTGATGTTCCAAATGGGCCGTTTCCTGACAAAGCTGTGCTCTTCGATTCCAATGCTCTCACAAAACAGGGGCGGACTTCAGCCGAGCAATTCCATCGAACAGGGGCCACGAAACGTTGGGACGATGGCCATGGCTCTGTGTTTCTTTGCATGCGTCGAACTTTGGCAACATTTGACCGTGCAGCCACAAAATGGATCCGTGCTGAGGACATCGAGGTCACCCCACCTCCTGCACCCTTTCCAGAAACATTTGCTTTGGACGCAAGCTTTGGTGGCTTTGGGCTTGGGGCCGGAACCTTTAGAAGATGTGGAGAAATTGGTCAAAACGCTCCAGTCATATGTTCTTGTAGTGGTCAGTGGTCGGGCCTGCAGCTAGTGAATTTTGGTGTCGCCAACCTTCAGATTCGGATTCCACGCCCCATGTGCAGGCGATTTGTGCATTCTGCGAGACATTCTGCTTGCATGGCTCCTGTGAGCACACTCATGCTGCTTTCTTGGATTTGGAACTGATGCCCCCACTTTCCCTTCTCGTCAAAAAAAGATCCCTGTGTCAGAGCAAGACTCGGTGCCAATCCTTCTCCCTTCCCGTTCTGTGCGCCAACCGGCGCAGCTGTCATCACCCCGGCAAGCAGCTCTTCGGCCACACAATGACCCAGGGTTGGCAGCCGTTTTGCGGTTTCATTAGTTGGATTTGTGGAGGGCTGCGCTCGAGCAGCAACATCTCTCTGTTGAGCAGCTTGCTTCCTTTTCGTTCGCAGATGCTTGCATTGCAGCGCCCACTGTTCCGTCTGGAATTATGGCGCGCATGCAGCGTCTTGCGCAACAGTGGCTTTGCCGACCGGTTGGGGACTTAAATGACTGCTTTCGTTGCTTTACCATTTGTGTGCATCCCTGATCATCCCTGGGCCCGCTAAGGCTGGTGCAGATGCTGAAGCCGCCATGGTGCCCTCTGCGGCTGAAGCGGTACTTTGGCAATCATTTGCGAGCTGCAAAATTCTTTAGCAAAAGGTTTGCAGCCATGTATGTGTCCTGCACGTGCACGCACATAGACTGAACATTTTGGACCGAGGCCCCTCAAGCATCAAGTCCATCCAATCCATCGCGGCAGGCCATTGTGTTGTGTAATCAACGGTGTTGATGTAAGTATACAGCCATCTTTGTGTCCTCTACGTGCATGCACATAGAGTGAAAACATTTTGCGCCCAGGCCCCTCTAGCATCAAGTCCATCGAATGGATCGGGGCAGGCTTTCATTTCAACCTTCTTCCTGTAACTATGCATCCGAGTATGTGCCCTGAACATGCATGCACATGACTCAAACACAGAAGCGTCCTTTTGAAACTGTCCTGCCAGGCACCAGAAGGAACCACCGAACCTGTACGCCGTCGTAGCGGTTCGTGGACTGCCACTTGTCAGCACTATGATGTTCACCTTGCTTTTTTCCCCCCTCCGTTCTGCTTGTACTTTCTGAGGGGATGAGCCGCGCATCTCATTTCCGGTAAAAGAAGGGCCGTTCGCAACACTTGCATCGTTCAGTTGCAATCTTATCCTGTTTTCCTTCAGTGGCACTCTTATCATTTGTGCGGCTGCTGCTTCTGTATGAACTCACTCCTAAACGGCCAATCTCACAGTTTCATACTTGTGCTTTCTTTCCTTGCCCTTCTCTTTTGACTGGGAAGCCCTGGTCACATCAACTGTAAAGAACTCAAACAATAACTTTCTCACAGGCCTAGCGCCCAAGCCACGAATTTCTATTAATGACGAACCTGAACCTTTCAAGTGAATTCAATTCCAACATTTCACTCCCTCTCCTGTTCCCACCTCCCTTTTGCTTGCTTCAACCGCTCTTTCAAACGGGAAGTCTGGGCTGCATGCTGCAGTGACACTGCTTGCCTCGGCAATCAGAGGTTCCTGGTAACATCAAGTTTCAAGAACTCAGTAACTCAACCAATAATTCTCTCAGAGGCCTATCGCCCAACCCGCGACTTTCAGATCTCAATGAAGCACCCTCTAAATGAACATCCATCCAGCCAAGTCCAATTATTTCACTCCCGTTCTCTGGAAAATTTGCAAGAAGTACATACATACGTGTCTATTTCTCTATCTGTCTTTCTCATCTACCTACCTGTCTATTTATCTTTATTTCCATCTACACATCGATCGATCGATCGATCTATCTATCTGTCTATCTATCTACCTATCCGTCTATCTCTCCATCGATCTTTTTCTCTTTCTATTTATCGATCAATTTATCTATCTATTGATCGATCTCTTTCTCTATCTATCTATCTATCTATCTATTGATCGGTCTATTTCTCTATCTATCTATCTATCTATCTATCTGTCTAACAATCTATCTACTCATTTTTCTATTTATGTATCTCTCTAAATACCTATCTTTCTTTCTTCCTATTGTTAATACTTTTCCTTTTGTGCTCTTCCCCTCTTACCCCGCCTTTCACCGACGTAGGTATCCACCCCCCTTCTAGACAAAAGATTCTTTTCTCTGTCTCCTTACTTTGCCTTTGTGTCCATTTGTTTATCTCGTCTCTTTGTCGCTTTCTTGTACCACAAAGCTTCTTCTCTGTGATCTCCTTCGCTACTGGTTGTCTCTTTTTTTGATCTCTATATTGTTTTTTTGATCCTCTTATTTTTGTTGTTTCTTGATCCTTTTTTGTTTTTTTTTTGAGTCGTCGCTCCCCAACAATGCTGTGACAAATCTGCAAAAACGACGCTCACCAGATACCAGCACAGGTGGAACTTCCCCCTCAAAAGAATATCAAAAGACCTCCAACATACATAAATTCCTCAGATCTTCTCAGACCCAAACAGAACATCACCCTTGAAATGCGCATCGCTCCTCAGCGGACCGGGATCTGCTGCTCCATCGCAGGAGACTCAAGCCTTCATGGACTCCTCCACAGCTGATGAGGCCCCGCGGACTGCGCGGAATAGACCGCCGCGCCGAGGAAAACGAATTCTATCCACTTCATCCAGGTCGGATTGATTGGAGACGCGATACATAAATGGAAGAGGTGTGTAGATTTTGTACTACGGTGATAATCACAGTGAGAGCATTGATTGGAGGGTAGCCTAGTAGTTGTGAGTCAGAGCCAAAGCAGGGAACATGAGAGTATGACATGTACGGACATGTGTTCATTTCCCTTAATGTAATTATGCGGTTGGTTTTGCAAGAACCTCATCCAAACAGAGATAGAACAAAGAAACACTCAATTGGAAGCTCCTGGTTTGGTTCATTGAAATTCTTTGTGGCGTCGTTTCGGGACAACTTGACATGCGGTTTGTGTGATTGATTTCCGTGGGCTCTCTACTTGACTCGGAATCCAATACTTGACTCTACTTGAGTCGAGCCTGTTGTCAGTCTTGGGAGCTCCATGTTTCGACGTACTTCGTTTTCAGAGAAGGTGTTTGGGAACTCTTCTGGCTTGTGATCGTCCAACATATACAATACACATGTTGCTGCCTTCTGGGGAGTGTGCTGGATGCAGGGGCCATGCCGACCAAGTTGATGTGTTGTTCCAACAATGTTTAAATCATTTAAATATATTACTTACCTTGTGTTCCTCTCCTTCATCTGGCAGGCAGAAACGGCCGACCAGAAGGCTCCACCGGGAATATCGCTGGTGTGCATGCAAATCCATCCGCTGGGAATGCCTACACCTCAAAATGCATTCCAAAAACGGCAGATAGGATAAAGGACAATCAAGGTGGTGTTTTGGGGGATCTAGGTTGTGCCTTCCATCAACTTTGTTTATCAACATGGGGTGTTTGTCAAGGCAGCACTTGGGGAGGAATGTCTCAGCAATTCCAACGCAACTACTCATTCAGATAGTAAGCATGGACAATTGGATTCGTGGAAAACGAAGGCCCTCATCAAAAGGAAAGCACCACATTAGCCACACTTCGCCTTGGCTCTACATTGGACTTCATGACTTTGATCTTCTAAATGGAGCCCAGACACCTTCTAGCATTGTTAAGCCTTTTGATTGAACAGAAGCTTCCTGTTAGCCACTCATGTTCAAATCCACTTTGGATACAGAGGCTTCGTTTCCATCCGTTTGACTGGTCTGAGACTTTGGGCCCAACAGAACAATCAGACCTTCGGCCCAGTGCGTGAAGGCTTTGGTCGTTCTCTTGATGCCCCAGGTTGGCATGGAAGTGCAATTATTTGGTTTCTCAATATGGCCAGTGATTCCTTAGGTTTATTAGTTCAATGCGCGGCCGGAGATTCCAGGGATTGCATGAACTGGAAGGAACAGGTGGTTTGGAACAGTCAACTCAACAACATCCAGTTCACGGAATGGCTTCCCAACCACACACATTGCTTTTGCGATGTAGCCGTTTACATACCTTATCACACCAACATGTACATATATTGGCTCAAAGTTTGCATCCATCAAGCAAATGCCTTTCTACAGTGTAGTTATACAATATTATTCATAGTAGAATTTTGATATGTCATAGCTCCACTTGACAAGAGCTCTTGTCATGCGAAGCGCTCACCTTCTAACCTAACGGTGAACGTCGGCCCTGACTCTCTATTGTCATTCACCAGGTAGAGTCAAGGTCACCAGGGTCTACTGTGTATGCAACCATTCTGGAAGGATTTACAAAACCACCCAGGGAAACCAAAAAGATAAGACAACTTTGCAAAGCAGCTACAATTTTCTGGTTGTATGTTCATACGACAGTAGATGTCTTTCAAGCTCTATCTACTTTAAACCAGAACCTGCTTACATGTTCTTCTTATCACAACATGGGTGTTTGTTGTTCAAAGTATTTCTTTGTGCATGCACATCCCCCAAGCATAGCATTGTTGCACTCCGCAGCCTGCAGGAGGCCCCCGTTTCGGGCCTTCACGAGGAGGTCTTCTCGCGGGCCTTGGCTGGAGCACCAAGAACGGTGTGGGGAAATCTTGGACCTTGAAAGGGGTGCGGTTCGTGGATATCCTACACCTCAACCACGGCCGGGACAGACTGCGTTGAGTCACCTGCTCAGAACGGGACATGATTGCTGATGGATGCGAACGTCTTCTGAACTGAATTCCTCGATGCAGACGATGTTTCTCATGTCAGCATCAGTTGAAGACAAAGGAAAAGAGTTGAAGGCGGGACAACTGCAGATGTTTCAGCCTGTTTCAGCGCCACTTGTGGGAACAGATGTTCTCTTTGATTCAAGGGAGATCATTGTATATGCAGGCTCTCTCCGGCTGCCCTTCCTCCAAAGGAATTCAAGAAGCAGAGACTCTGTCGACCGGGACTCACGAAAGCTCTAGAGGTACATGAGGGGAAAGAACCACGACACAGTGACACCAGAGAAGGCAGCTGATTAATTAGAGTTTTGGAAAAAAAGTACTCCTACAGTCGTGCAGCATCATACTGCATTCAATGTTAACTGTCACAGAGACCGTCATCCAAAGTTCAGTGTTGAATGGGTTCTTTAAACAAAAAAACGGTTGCAGGGCCAAGGTGAACAGATGTTAAAGTGCTGGTTCCGGAGATGCACAGTCTCTGTTCAAGTCATCCCCTGTTTGGATCCTCCCAATGCCTTCCAAGGGCGTTATCAGATCACCCGTGCGTCCATCACACAGGTCCTGGACGTGGTGACGAAGATGCGTGGCTCGGTGGTGAGACCCTTCTGGAGTGTTCCGAGGATATTCAAACATATATGAAACTAAACCTACAACACATGATTAAACAAACAACATGATACAACGCATTCTTCTGGTCAGAGGACGGTGAGAGATTGAGGACTTTTAGAACACTGCCCACTTTCAGTTCTAAAAAGAAGGAATATATATATATATTCTAACATGTACAACAATGTTAGACCCATCTTTGGACACCACAAGTGAGCGCAGGTCTAGCAACCACAATCGACATAATACCTGGAACTTCCTCAGTGTCATTTCTGTCAAATCTGCGGAGTCTGAGGATGTCTTTTACCGGAACGTGCGTGTTCAGCGGATGTCTATTTCGGTGTGGTTCACAGAGCTAAATAAAGGTATGTTGAAAAAAGCGCTTCCACACTTCCTAGCGCTTCCAATGGGTGTCCAATGGAGACTGTCCGGACAGTAGTGTGGGGTTGTACATGGGCGACCGGAAGCAACTGGTGACCCCCCCCAAGTCACGACCGTCACGACAGAGACATTAAGGTTACTACACCTGCTGCCTAGCTGCAGAGAGTGGGTTCTTGTGGAGAGATGTGGACAAGGGGGAGTATGGTTGACGGTTGGATGCTATGGTGCGTATTCCGGTTTGGGCATTGTCTCACAGTTTTCACCACCTGATCGTTGGAGAGAGATATTGAACTGCACGGCTCTGTACATGGGATGCTTCATGGGATGCTCTGTGGGCCACTCTGATATCCGGTGGTGGTGAAAATCACCTATTGTGTAAAAAGCTCATATATGGAGAGTATATACAATTTGTCCTTCATCAAGTACATTTGTTGTTGGCGATGAGTTCCAATGACGGTTTCTGGTTCTACACCCACTTGAGGTTGAAATCAGCGTTGCACTCAACCAGGCTTGAGGTTGTGGCCTGACACATGACACATCCCAGGACAGCGAATCGGCAGGACCAGGGAATCTACTGAGTCTGACTACTGGAAGTCAGCCCTCTGATTAAAACCACCAAATCGGTCAAATCCATGTGCAAAGTCACCTGGTCTTTTCAAAAATCAGACTCTCAACTGAATTGTCATACGATGTGACACTCCGTCGGGGTGAGGCCATGCGCACGATGTGGACACGATCTTCGAGAAGCCCGGAGCCCCCAACACGAACGGCGCACCAGCGTCCGCTGGCGCCGTTCGCTCGACCCACCGAGCGAAAGGAGCGAACAGGGGGACGGGGGCGACGAAGATATGTTTTGTTTGTCAGTGTTGACATCTCGCGAAAGGCGGAGGAATCCGATCAGGAGCGCTGGCAAGGTTGTTTCGCTACTTTTTGTGGATGTTGAGGTTTGATGATGTGTGCTTTCATTTGATACGTTCCCGCAACCAACAGCTTTCAGATTGCAGCCCGCAACTGTGTCCTGTGGAAAACATTGTTCACCGCGGAAAAAGTTCGTTGGTGGGCTAGTGTATTATGCAACTCAACAATAACATTTGTCGAAAGAGGCTGCCATAGTTTGAACATGATGGAACTAAATTGGACACTTTAGCCTTCAAACATCTTCAAACCTTCAATCTATGGACAATTTAGCTGACATATCTTGAGCTCCTCCTCCAAAATCACGATATCTCTTCCTCCATTTCCTCCAGTCACCGGCAGCCTGTCTTGAGAAACCTCCCAGGTTCGACCGGGACAAGGACAATTACCTGGATGCCTCAGAGCTTCGAGATGCGTTGCAGTTCATCGAGGTCAGCGACGTCGGTCAGCGCGCGTCGGTCCGGTTGGAGCAGTGGAGCGATGCGTCGTTTGGGTTGGTTTGGCCCTGTTGGACGTCGATGTGGTGGTTTCATGTGGAGGCCTTGGAATGATGAAGCCTAAGAAAAAGAACCATTCTCAAAACAGCAAATTCATGCGAATCATGATTGAATCGTTTTTCAGGGTCATTATATATAATTAGCAGCTGTATTTCCATGTTGTTTCACTCCCACCTGTCTCCCGCTCAATCATATGTATAAGGCAGGTGAGATCTCAACACTAACCCACCAAAAGAATTGATATTTTTTCACTCACCACATTGCTTAAAGAAATGCCTTGGACTCGGGACCCGAGTGAACAGATTCTCAGTCCGTTCATAGGACAAGGGCGGCGATCGCGAAAAGTCTCTCGGAAGAACGTTGGACAAGGTGAGAAACGGATGGCTGGGATGGGAGTCTTGAGATGTCAGCACATGTCAACACCATTTGGTTGCCCCCCCCCGCTTTAGCAGTTCCCCTTTGGAAGGTGAAACAATAGGAGAGCCCTGTGGAACAGATCAGATTAGGTTGGTCAAAAAGAGACAACACCTTCGAAAAGGGGCCTACACTACTTGTGGATCTCCAGACAGCACACCCCGAAAACAGAAGGTTTGGGTACTAAAAGAAGCTATTAGGTGGAGGCCATCGCTCTTAGGTTGGAGGCCATCGCTACTAGTAGCAAGGGCGCTACTAGTCAAAGGAAGTTTAGTGTGCAAAACTTCCGTGTTACGGACATTCAACAGCTGTTCAACCACCACTCATCATACACCACTCATCATACACCACTCATCATACACCA
>CAXAMN010022695.1:1118498-1161768 GCA_963970005.1 Durusdinium trenchii | reverse complement strand
TACTAGGAGCAAGGAAGCTACTAGGGGCTCCTGGCCTTACTACTAGGGCAAGGACACTACTAGTAGCTCCCGGCCTTACTACTAGTAAAAAGAATCTACTATAGTATACTATAGTAACAAGGTTTGGGAGAAACTACTGTAGGTGTTCCGACTTGTTGGCAGAAACACAGTCACCAGGGTGTCCCAGGTGAGTCCTGGCGATCCTTGCTCGATGAATCGTCTGACTGTTCGATGTGGATGGTCCTGAGGGGGTTGTTGGAAAACCGATACTTTTGTCCAAAGTCCGTTTTAGTTTCGTGTTGTGATCATTGCCAATTTGGAAGATGTTGGGACCCTTTTTGTGAGTCGTTTATGAGGTAGTTTTATAATAGATCCCATTGATCAGATACAGCATGCCATGGTCCAAAGGCTAAGGATTTGTGTCTGTGACACAATCATTCAGGAGTTCGAAACACGCTCATACCGATAAGAAGGAGATGCCCTTTTGGTCAAATAGATTGATATGGAGAACAGCTCCACTGTAGAAGACAATTTATCTTGGGAAAGGTCCATATTCCATGTGCATGGAGAACCAAAAATGAGACAAAACCGGCTTAGATTGGATGTGTGTTTCTTATTGCTTGAGAAACCACCCTGATGATGAATTTCACACTTCTTCCCGCGCTTCCGGCGGGCTGAATGGCTGATCCGGTGGCTTTTCTACATCATATTACATCATTATAAAGTTGGATTATATATATATATCTATTATTAATATCTATTATAAATATATATATATTATAAATATAGAGATTTGGATCTTCACTGGCTGCTTTGTGACATTCCGCCAAACGGGAGGTCCTCAACCATTCCACATAGATAGCTTGTCCAGCCGCTCAGGTATGGAATTTTCATCCCTGTGGTTGTCACCAGCGATTCTTGGTTAACTGTTCTTGCTGCTTTGGCGAGCTTTTTCGGCGAGTTTTCTTTCAATGTGTCATTCTTATTCCATGAATCCAGAGACTTCCTTCGTTTTAAGAAGGCCCTTGCTACCGGTCTAATTAGATTCAGGAGCTAGGGGCAACTTTCTCCATAAGAACCCATGAACTTTATTGAATTCGAGGGCCAGGTAACATACCCTAACTTCCACGCTTAAGAGCTTGGTTTCAACTTTATTATGTGCCAGGGGTGACACTTAGATAGTTGTTCATGAGGTTGGCCCCCTGGCAACTTAATTAAACAATACTACTGTAGCTTATTATAGATAAGATTCAGATGGTCCTTATGTAGAAATTCATGCTGTTTTACAACGGAAACTTTATTTAGTCGTGTTTGGTTCCGTACCCCATGCTTATGTTGTTAACAGATCTTTACAGGGGTAGGCCTTGAACACTTTACTTTATGTTTGTTAAGGGTGCTTAGGCAACCTATTGATAACACAAGGTTCTGTGCCAGTGATAGGACAGTCCCTGTTCAATTCAGGAATTCAGCCTGACTAGCGGCAAAGCAGGATGGTCTCACTGTTTGGCAGGAGTGGGGATGGCCAGACAGTATTTGTTTGACCCTTGCAGAGCTTACAACGGTTTAGTTCTTTGTTAGTTGTGATCGCATGGAGCTGACAGCTGCGAGCATTGAATCATGGCTCGAATAAAGCCTGGGTGGCCTTGGGTACTTGATTGCTACAGGGTTCAGATGCATTCAGTTCAGTTCCACGTATCCTTGATGGATTTCCACATGTTCATTGTTTGTACGGTACATCATTCACATCGGATGTCCAAGACCAAAACCAGCAATGTTGCAGCATTCGTCCTTGTGCCACATGTCGTCCTGCCAAGGAGGATGTGCGTTGGGTCTTGGCCCAGTGCGCACACACCGTGAAGGGTGTGATCAATCGTGAGGAGGACTGGATGGAACGATGGACGGGCGACTTCAATCGATGACGATCGTCGGTGACTTCATCGGTGCCACAAGCAGGTTCGGCAGGAATGTGGGTGCCCTGCACAGGTTCTCCCAAGGATGTAGAGTCGGGATTGAACGCCGGCACAGCCAGAATCAAACCAACATTGATGACGATGTTGTCCACATTCATCCGGTTTGTTTGATGGCTTCTGAACGAAGGTCCATAGAAACCAAGCGTGGCATTTCCAACCTGCCGAACGGATGCCAATGGGAGTTTCCATGCCAATGGCGTGTTTCTGTGTTTCGTTCATTTCTCGCTGCCGGTGAGGCGGTCATTGCCATGGCCATTTGGCACCACCTCGCCGATGACAACTTCGCACGACAGTGGACCACTCAGCGGATGGGTTCTGAGGAGTGAACGCCGGAGACGAGGTGGGTTCTTATGCCAACGGGTACAAAGATCGACCCACCTCAAAAGGCCTTTTTAAGGGCTACTTGGTTGGTGGATTGGGAGACAAAGAAAGGAAGACTGAACGTGGGTAGCACCATCCTTTGGTGGAGGATTTCATGGTCATCCAAGGGGCCATGACATCATGATTATTTCAAGGAGTATTGTAAGCTTTCACCTCCCCATGGTCAAACATCCAATGCCCAATAAGTGAGGCGGCTATAAACAGATAGTCACTTAGCTTTTTCATATTTGTTCAATTAGTTTAATACCTAGACCATCATAGACCCTATATGATTATACTCATAGCAACCCACAAACATTGCATAGAAACCCAATTTGCAGCGTTTCTAAGATGAGTATGCTGCACCAGGTGGTAGATCAGGGCCCTTCTAGAAATAAACATCGCAACACCCGGTTCGCAGCTTCAGTCGGTTCCGACTTTGGTCGGTGGATCAGGTGCTCCTACCGGTGGATCAGGTGTTATTTTTTCGGAGAAAACTCATGTGAAGAAATGCATCCCACCTTGCAAACATGTCAACCCATAGGGACCTTTTGGGGATTGTTTGTAAAAGCTGTTTGCTGCGATTCACGGCTGGCTTATCTTGTTTTCAACCGCACAACCAGGGAAGTCGTCGCATGCGGCACGACTTTTGCACAACCAGTCGCCAGTGAAGTGGTGTTTCCGCCTGACACCAGGTCCAAATGTTGCAGCCTTCAGTGAGGAGGGCAGATCGACGGTCAACTGGTTGGATGGCAGGAGTTGATGTTTGCTTCAAGTCCCAATTGCTCCAGTCAGTGTCTTGTTGGATCCACTGCAGTGTGATATCCACTGCATTCCGCTTTGCAAATGCAGAGCCAGTTGCTGTCTAGGAATCTTCCTTCCAAGAAGCATTTGCCAGCGGACGCTGACATGTCGCGCCTCGACTGTGGGACAGACTCTGGGTTTCAAGTCCGAGTTTAACATGTTTCAGGTCTGTATATAGGTGTGTCTCGCAATATCTAAAAATGCTGTGGCCCCCAAAGACTCAGATAGCAACTATAGACTATATTCAAAAATCCAAAGTCATTCGGACCGCTGTGACACACCATGAAAGACCTTTTTCGAGAAGTGTCCCCAGGTTCTAAGATGGATTCCAAGACTTTCATCATCGTGATGTCAAGACGTGCACCGAGTGCTAAGTTGGAGGTGTCCATCTTCCGCCATTTCGCTCCAACAAGGGCAAAGTTCCTCGGTTGTGCGATTGGGAGCCCCGGGTGTTTCAAGAGGGCTCATGACCCTCATGACGTGCTGCCGGACGTCCGGCGAAACCGGATGGGTGCGTCAGCAGTCTGGAGGGTTGCAGGGATGAAGAACTGGTTCACTGGCTGCGACGTGCCGAAGCAACAAAGACAAGTTCTCGCGACACTGCTTGTGAAGTGAAGTAATGGCTGACTCCGCAACGTCCACCAGGAGGCTCTCAAAGGGAAAGAGATCGAATGAATTCACATGAGTTCGTAAGTAGGTCCCCTGGTAGGTCCCTGGAGGAGAAGAGTTCCCCATTGATTTGCTGGTCGGGAAGGTCGATCCGACCGACGACGCTTGGTTACGATCCGAAGAGCAGCACAGACAGTGACTAAAGGAACTATACCCAGCAACCCTTCGGCGACAGTGGGTAGGTCTCAACACGGGAGACTCACAAAGTACATGATTTGGTCATCTTCAATCGGTGATGGGATGTTATGGGTGAATTCTCTTTGGCAATATATTCAATAGACGCTGTCCATGACCCTATGTTGTTTGTATATGTTTGTATATTATATATAATATACTGCATGTGTCATGTTTGCAGCATCTCCCACCCTCTGAGACCAACCCCTGTCGTGTGTGAAAATGGAAGTCGTGATCTCGTGCCAAAAGGCCCAGCGGCTGTGACATGTGACCGTGACGATTGGAGGGTTTGTGACCATAAATTTCACCACTGGGCCACTGGCCCGCCTGGGCCGCTGGCCCGGCTGGTGCTGGAGCGACGTACTGAGTACTTTGATCATTGAAATGGGTTGCAAGTTCCAGGAGAAGTCGGATTTCTTGGGACTGTACCGACATTACACACTGCTTGATCGCTCTCTCGGTCCCGGTCTATTTTTGGAATGACTCAATGACTCCCAATAATTAAACTGTACTACATCTATATAGAGGCTTGTCTTGTTGCAACCGATACTTTTCTAATTGGTAAGGGAGTCTCAGGACTTGTGAGAAAGGCCGCATCCCCGCGAGAATCTTTTTGGGTCAGGGTAGTTGAAAGCCTCTGCGGCATGGCGTCGCATCAGTGCCCTCCACCATGGTGCGATGTCTCTGACACTTCTGAGGAGTGCTTCCTTCAATCTATTCATCTCTAATATTCGTCAGGCTCTATCTCTACCCCCTCTATCCTGAGTCTCCCTGTTCTACTTGTTAGGAAGAGCCTTTGGAGCAAGAGGAGGTGCCAGCCCGTGTCAAGAGGTATTTGGAGGTTGGACCCCTCTTCCTCCAGAAATCTGGACTCTCGGACGCACGCTTTCCAAATCGATGCGTCTGGGTGCAAGTGAACTAATGCTGTTTTTAAGACAACAACCCAAGGGCTGGCCGAGTGGTTCAAAGCACTCCCCAAGAAGAAGCACGTCAACTTCGTGTCCGACTGCCACTCGGAGATGTTGTCAGGTCTTCTATGATCTTCTTAAGCCCCCAGTCACCCTATTGTGCCTATTTGTGCCCTATCCAAGGCTCAGGTGCTGAGACACCGTTCTTGGCTTTGGGGATGTTGTTCGGCGCATGTGGGCGTGCTGAACAACTAAAACACTTGCCAGGCTCCAAGCCTTTCACAAGTCCCCTCAGGCATACCGCACAAGGAAACCTTTTTTTGACACCTGCTCAGGTCAGCATCTGAGATTCATCCAATGAAGCGGCGGTTCTTGGAACAGAACTTTCCAGAGTGTGAGCAGAGACTATCTTGCAAACAATAACTACTCACCCTCTACCGAGCTATATTCGTAATATAGAATATATATCCTTATCGGCCTAAGGATTGCCAGCGACATGTTTGATCAGAAGAAGCAACAGTTCAAGTCTGCTTCTCGACAGCAATGGCAAGTGAAGTCAACAGTGTTTTTTTTTGGTGACCCTTGATGAGATCTTGAAGGTCGAAGTGTACTGCACGGGGTTTCCGTGCACCCCGTATTCACTTCTCAATAATCATGGTGCCCTTCTTGACGATGACAATGCTCGACAGCTGTTCGAGACACTCCGACGGATCAAGAAACACTCTCCGAAAGTGGCTTGGCAAACTTGTCGACTTTGTAAGTCCCGGTAGTTTGAACCTCACTGATCTATCCAAGCCCGTCCCAAGGTAGTGGTGATGGAAAACGTGCTTGGATTCCAGCGATGCCTTCCTACAGTGATGGAATGGATCGAAAAGCACCTCAAACAGTGTCTTGGCTTTCTAATCACTTTGACTGGTTTGACCGTGGAAACTGTGATGTGTTGTTTATAGATTGAACTGCAGGTACCACCTGCGCGCCAATATCTGTGACCCGCCACTTTGCTGAGTACTTTGCTGAGTTAGAAACTCAGTTTCTGCAGTTGTTCGCACCAAAGCTGCTCAGGCTTCATTTTGGGTGCCCATTGTCCCGCCGGCGCATATACATTGTGTTGGTGCGGAAGGATGTATGCCAACGAGCGATTTGTGAGGAGAACTTTTGTGAGTACATCTTGAACAAGCTTAAGTCAATGGAGTGCAAACCCGAAGTCACATGGTGGTTTGCCTATGATTACGATGTCTTGCAAAAACCAATCGTGTTGCAACCAGTGGCATTTTGCTTTCCAAGCCCAGGCAAGATCTCCTTCTGCCAGAAGACCATCCTGCTGTAGTGAAAGATTTGGCTGCCCGTGAAATGGCCCGAATCAGGACTGCAAAAAGGTTGCCTGGCTTCTATTATTGGTGTGTTTGTTTGCAACTTATGAAAAGTAGGCTCTACTTATTGCGCCCTACTATGTTTCTCAGGCCTTTGAATCGCAACGCCAAATGGATCAACCGCCACAAGCTTTGGGCCAAGCACCACAAGGCAAGTTAGGTCCAATTCGAGTTTCTGCCAACACTCTTCTGTGCAGGTTGGACTGCGTGCATCCAAGAACCAGTTCAAGAAGCGATATCCTCGAGCTTGGCGCTATGTGACCAGCAAGAGGGAAGTCGAGGCAGGACTGGCTTCTCAGTTGGGAAAGCTGAGCCATGTGGGACCCTAACCATGGACTTTCTCATTTCTTTTCAGGAAAGCTGAACCATGAGGGGGGACCCTAACCATGGACTTTCTTTCTGTAGGCTTTGGATCTCCTGACCATGAAGCACCGCTCCTTTGCAGTCGCCAATACAAGTCAATCTTTGCTTCAAATGCCAGTGAATGTGGCCAAGTCCAAGCCACTGCCCTGCCTCACGTGCTTCCCTCGCATTGAATGAAACGATGTGAAACGTCTCTAAAATCTCTAATGGCACAGCTCTTCGCCCAAGGCCAAATGGCAAGTGGCTTATCTTGGAGAAGGAGCGCTTCTTAATTGGCCGTGAATTGATGCTGTTGATGGGGATACTCACTTATCGGCTGCAAATTAACAACTTGCCAGAGTCTGCTCCTTTGTCTACATGTCAATGCTTATTTTGTATTTCATCTACCTTGGAACGCTTGGAATCCAGGAACCTCATTCCAACATGAACAAATCTAAGGTTTTGCACTCGCTGGGAGGAAATGCTATGTGTCTTCGTGCCGTCTTGGTAAACTTAGCTGCTGCATTGTCAGCAACTGTGCCATCAAAGATGACTGGCAACTAAGTGTCACAAAGCATCGGCCTGACAGGTGCGCGGTGCAGGGAAAGACTGTTGACTCCTCGTGTTTTAGTTGTTTGACAGTCGAACTGTCCACTGTTCAGTTCACATTCCAACACCTGCCTGCCTGGTTCGAAACAGTACACCACAATAGTTCTGTTCGTTCCTTTGCCATCAGAATTGTTATAAAATCTCAACTGACTTCAACCTTTTGACTTCAACCTCGTAGTTTACCTGTCACTCGTCTTTTTGATACAGTTTCCTCACATGCCGTTTCTTGGCCGTTGGGATCCGGATGGCTGTCTACACAATGGAGTTCCAGGGCTTCAAAGGTTTGAAGATGATGATGATGATGATTCAACCGGTTCTTCTGATTCGTGTCTGGGTTGCACCCGAAGTTCAAAGCAACAATGCACCAGTGTACTCTGACCATCTTGTTGCGTTCTTAAACCTGTGGGCAAAACAAGGAGTGGTGATGCTAATGATGGTCATGATGATGCTTCCTCCAGTGGATCAAGCAGCTCTGAGTCTCACCAAACAGGGATTGGTTACATTGACCTTACCATAGAGCGGCTCCAGAGCATGCAAGTTGTTGCATCTCACCATGATGATGCGGAGTTTTCAGAACATGCAAAAAACGGAAAGTCAGGTGATCGAATCCGTGACATCCTTCGACGCCCTAAGTGCAAGTGCCGCTGCGTTGTCAATTTCAGGATCTTAATGAAGATTTGCTGCATGTTTTGGTCACTGTCCAAGTCAGGGCAGGACACGGTACTGTGGACAATCCAGCAGGGCAGTGGAGGCAAGAAGCAGTGGCACATAGAAGGACTTTTGCTTGGCCTGTTGTGGAGTCAGCAAATTGTGAAGTCAGCACATTTTTCGGTCCATCAAAACTCAAAGTGGCCTGTCACTGCGAGGACTTCATGTTTGCAAGGAGGCCTGGATGGCTATGCTCGCAGTTGGACGGAAGAGGCTGCAACGATGTCGCAAAACATTTGGGGGGAAAGATTTCCGGACCTTAGGCAGAGCCTTTGCTTGGTATGGAAAAGCTGTTCACATGTGAAGCAGTTTTGCACTTTGGCTTTCAAGCATCGAGTTGGAATGCAAGAAAGGACAGTCAGAAAGACCTGCCATCATGAGCGCGAGTGTTAAATCCTTCATGCTCCACATGTATTGGACTGCTGGGGAGGCAATGGCCACAGAGACCCTTGCATGAACAAGTCTGGAATCGAGTGTCAGCTGTCCACTATATTCTTGATCAAAGCCAAGCCAACACACAAACACTGTCAGGATCGCCAGCAAAAGCTTGCTCAACAAGTCCGATAGTCAGCTGAGAGATGAGCTTCTTGACCGCTTGGTCAATGCCCAATTGATGGGTGGCTCTATGCAAGTCACGTTCAACAGTGACCCGAGCAGGCTCCCTGCCCGGGAGATGCCTCACGGAAACTGGAGTACTTTGTTTTTGATGTACAAGGCATGGTGTGCTGTCAAGAAAGAACAGGCAGCTTCGCGTGCGACCTTCTTCAATCAAACTATTGCTTGGCGCCAATGCCTGAAATTCCGGCAACCTAGTCACCACGCGCAGTGCCTGACTTGTGCCAAGCTTCGCACACAAATACAGGAATCCAAAGAAACTTGGATTGGAGCATTCTGCCACTACCATTTAGTGTTCATTTATTAATTAAGTCTCTACGCCTTGTTGAAGATAAGGACTACATGACGCACGCGAAACTCTCGGACCAACTACTCCATCACTTCACCCAGTCCTTCAGGGACAGGGAAGTTTACTGGCTAGCCAGAGAGCGATCCAAAGTTCAGAAAGACATCTTAGTAATGATCTTGGATACCTTCGATCACGCCAAGCTGTCTTTGCCAAAATGGCATCGCACACCGAAGCGCGCATTGTACGAGAATACCAGACGCACACTGGATGAACATAAGATCATTGTGTTTCAGTTTTTTGCATGTGAGGGAGGCTTCACTGTGGACCTTGGGCATTGAAACAAGGTACTCAATTAACCTTGACGGCAACGATTGTGCACGGGTACGGCGTGTATATGTTTATTGCAGACGAGGGTCAAGCCCTGGGTTCCAACTGGACTTTTGAGGTGGCGCCCAGGCCGCCCTTAAATAGTTAGTGAGATTCGTGTCTGGAACAACCTGGAATGATGACATTCCCGGTTCATGAGGCCATGCGCTCCATCGACAAGGCATGGAAGCAATCGCGGGTGAAAGCAGCTCCGTTTCCAACAGAGTTGCTTGTCAGCAGTTTAGTGTAAAGGCCCTTCAGTGAATCAATCATCATTCTTCAGATCAGTCCCTAGGCTCTGGTTGCAGAGCGACAATACAGTCAAGGAAGTGAGAAACTCATTCACAGGAAGACTAGCCTGTCTTTTAACCCAAGCTGGGTACTTCAATGCTGTGTCCCACCACCATATGGTGGTGGGACACACGCATGAAGACATAGGCATCCTGGCCACATTTGTTGAATTTTGTTGGCAGTTTTGCGTGAAGGCTTGTTTGCTTGCGACTTAAGTTCCCCTGCTTGCCAGACGGCGTGTTTAGCCTATGCACAGCAGCGATCAAGTCAGAACAGCGATCCCAACTTCAAACACCGCAAGACTTTCGAAGGCACGCTCATTGCCTCCCACTCCAGGTTTTTTGCGCCGAGATTGAATATCAAACACTGTCGCCAGGGTACTCCTGCAAAAGGTGGGACCACTCTTTGTCAAGCAAGGCTTGGAGTTCACCGTCGAGTTCATCGAGACAGTTACTCGGCGAGATCGTTACAGTGTTTGTTTGGACGCGCGCGTGAGTCAAGGTGAGGCTATGGTGTCAGTGCATGCCGAGCACAAGCACCTTGTATGGGGCCTACAAGACCAGAAAGTCAGATGAATCCCAGAACATGAAAGTCCCGCAGTCCTTCACATTCATGCGGAGGGAAGGCTAGGTACATTGACATGTCAGTACATTGTGCGCACTTGCACACAAAAACCAAGTAAATTGCTTGCTTCCTTGTTTGTGTGTCGCCTTTCCTCGCTTGTCAGTCATGCCAAACCTTCCAGCTGCAGATCTTGATCAAAAGCTGCCACCACGGCTGAGATCAGCAGGAAGCCAGAAAGATGTTTTCGTTATGGTCAAGGCCAACATGAGTGATTCAGGCCTCTCGCAACCACCCTTGCTAGTTTTTGCAGAATCCTTCCTTCCAGCTTGCCAACATTTCTGGAGCACCATCAACTCTACTGAGCAGACCTGTCGAGCTGTCCTGGATGAGGAGCGACGTCAGGAAATCGAATCACTCCTGAAGGCTCTTCGTGAGGACTTCCCACACTTGACCCGGACCTTCAGATACTACGAGAGCTTGCTGAACAATGACCGGCCAAGGCAGCCCTATGAACAGATTGAGTTCATCTCCAATGGACCAAGTGCAGCTGACCGGGTAGCCCGGTTGGAGCTGGGTCAGCGGCCTGATCCACCGAGGCCTCATTGGCTTCAAGTGATGTTCCATAGGAACTAGATTTGGGGTTTTGCATACAAAGCATGGGTCAACCTGGGTGATCCTTAGCTTGCCAGAGTATGCCAGATGTGCGCGCAAGATTTCCGCTGGAAAACCTTAGTGCTGTTTGATGTGTCCTTTTTGTGATGGTTATTATTTTTTTGTGCAGGTATTGATTTTACTTCTTGTCCAGCTTTCAGTGGCTCCAAGTCACCTGGAAGTTTAGGGATCCTGTGTGCTTGTTTCCGCATGGCCGTGGAGACAAAAGAAGAGGAGAAACCAGAAATTGATGCAGACCCCCTGGACCAGTTGACTGCCTATTTTGAGACAGTGGACGCCTCAACACTTTCCAAGTTGTTTGGCGAACCCATTGTTCGGCAGCATGTCTTGTTTCTAGGTTGTTGCGAAGAAGAACCTCGGGGAACATGTCAACGCAGTGTTTGGGGATGTAAGCACTCGAGAGAAGGCCAGGCTCCAGTCAGTCAATTTTGAGAGGGGCAAACCTTCTGCTTGCGTGCCCTTGCAGGTGATTGATCGCCTGGTGATGTGTGCCTTTGAGAGGGATGATGCAAGGCCTGTCTTGACTCTAGTTCCTCGCTCATCGTTGAAGGAACTATGGCTGCCCCTGAGCGCGTTCAACATCGATAGAGATGCCAAGAACGGGTGTCAGGGACTCAATGTCAAGAGTTCTGGTAGGTTTGCCAGGTGTTGAGTTTTCTGAAGATCATTGGTGCAGCACCCTTGACAGCTTGCAGTTTGGCCGCAAAACCAACAAGTTCGCCTTCATTTCAGAGAATTTCTTCGTGGCTATCGGAGCTCAGCAGAGGCGGTCGAGGTGTCCTTTCCATTCGCAGACTCCACCAGAGTCTTAAAGCCGGGCAGTGTATGCTTTGTCGACGGATTCTGCAAAGTCTTGATCATGGTGTCCATTGTTTGCTTCATTTACGAGTTGGACACATGTCGGCATTATGTCTCATGATGGATGTCATCATAGCTAGCTTTGGGTTAAAGTGTCAAAATGTTGTACGCAGCCTCGCTACCATATGCCCATATGCAGGAATGGGATGATCGGCAATTGGAACACCCGCATGTCAAGGCCATGCTTGAGAGTTTCCGTATTGTTAGATGTGCATTTACTTGGTACGACAATCCAGCTCACCACTACCTCTACAGCTTGAGAGCCTTTGCTATCGAAATAGTTTGTGATTCACAGTGTCACAGTAACTTGTTCCTTAGACTGGCACATGTGACCTGCTTAACTAAGAACAGGGATATGTCAGCTCTGAGAAGCAATCACCGAGCGCCGTCGACCTGGCGGGTACTATGAACCAAGCTATTTCTCTAGAGAGACGTTCGGGAAAAGCAGGTGTATCAAAGGCATTGAAAGACTGCCTAAACCGGGCAGTTGCAGAATACAACAAGATGGTGACGGTCCGCCGCCACCGTATAGAGAATGCCAAGAAGGGATTGATATACAACCTGTTTCTTGGACAAACCGCCAAAATGACAATGCCCAGCTGTAACACTGCAATGTAATACCTGAACAAATTTCCAAGCACCGCCAAGGCTGCGTGCACCAGATGGTTTCATCGACGTGCTCCACCAACACTATGACGGGTACCCTCA
Source organism: Durusdinium trenchii (assembly GCA_963970005.1). Taxonomy (NCBI): domain Eukaryota; class Dinophyceae; order Suessiales; family Symbiodiniaceae; genus Durusdinium; species Durusdinium trenchii. The sequence goes on along the minus strand of CAXAMN010022695.1, from coordinate 1,149,491 downwards.
CGCCTCGTCTGGTGTGATCCTGGAAGTCCTTGCCGATGACTTCTGGGTCCCTGGCAGCGTGAGTCGTCAGGACGACCCACAGTATGCAGGAGTTGGACAGTTTAAGGAGGTCTTGGAGGTGACAAAAGATGCGACCATGATGTGGCTGTATCGAGCAACAAAGGACAGTGCCAATTCTATTTTCCAATCAACAGTCAGACATGTGTAATAACAAATAGTCTGACTGAACAGCCAACATGGTATCTCAGGACTTTGAGCGCCAAGTTGGCACAGGTGATGCTACCAAGGCGAAGGTGGGGTTTCAAACACTACTGTTCACAGAGCCACCCTTGCTGTTCCCCTGTGTCAGAAAGCTGCTCAGCTCGATTTGGCTGGGCACAAGAAGCTGTTCGACTCTGCTTGCTTGTGGCTCTATCTCCGCAAGCGAATGTGTGACAACTTTCCCGATACCGTGATCAACCAGTACGATAATTTGTTTGCCAAAGGGACCATTGAATGCAGTTAGGTGGGCGTGATTTTTTTTGTGAAGTGACTTGGCCAGCGCCAAATTCAACACGAATTTGGCTAGCGCCAATTTTGTTTAAAAAAAAATCATGGGGTTTCCAGAAACCCCGTCACAAAGTCAAAAATCGATTTGGCCGGGAACGGTCCCAAATCAATCATTTGGGTTCCTTACAAAGACATATCATATTTTTCATGGGGTTTCTGGAAACCCCGTCGCAAAAACATATTGCCTCCAAAACCCAATCATTTTCCCATCTTAAAGCTGATAGGCTGCCAATGATTGGTTTCCATTTCCCTTATATATTTTTGATGGGGTTTCTGGAAACCCCGTCACAAATCTCATTGTCTGAACCAAGACCGCGGGATGATTGATTTAGCTGTGAATTTATAGAGTGTTATTTTTTGGGGATTGTTTCATATTTTTTCATGTTTCTGGCTTACTCTGCCCCTGCTCTTCTGCCCAAGGAGCCTGGACCACGATTTGGCTGGCGTGCTCAAAGCTGCGCAGCCTTTTGAGTGGGAGCGGGTGTCATTCATCCTCGAGGTGGGTTTTGAAGTGTTCAAGGGCAGTGCTATAAAACTCTCATCTCAAACTCAGTTTGGCATAGTACTCTTTCAACCTCCACAGTGGATATCAACATATGCTCACATATTACGCATATTATGGTGCTCAAACCGTTGGAGTTGTTTTCAGCAATTTAATTACAGACCTATTATATACAGACCTGAAGTCAAATGTTTTGCTTTATGTTTGCCCTGCAGATCCGTGGGCATACAGTGGAGGAGTACATCAGTAGTGCCCAGGACAGGAGCAAGAACGCCCGGGAAAGATCGATCTTGGCAGGGTTTGAGGCGTGGAAGGAGCACCTCAGAGCTGACCAAATCTCTTTCGACTCCCAACGCATTCTGACTCTTTGACGCAAGATTGAAAGCTTGTTTTGGGGTCAGTCATGAGTCATGTGCTTCCTTATCCCATATATTTGGAAAGATGCCCCCCCGACCCTATTCTAAACTCAAGGTCGACAAAGGAAGATTTGTCCCTAATGTGACCTCCATGGCAACAGTCAGGTTACAACAAGGAACCGTTCCAGCTCAGGTTTTCTGTGTTTCCTAGCGCTCTTATTTGGTTTTAAGTCGAGAATTGAGACATGAGGACTGAGAAGCACGTGGCAAAGAGACGCACAAAGCTGATTACCACATTGGAGGACATTGGTGTGCGCACTCAAGAACCATGAAAGCTAGAAACACTGACTCGCGGAAGTGCATGGAAGTACAAATTGATTTTTGAGCAAATAAGCAGTTACCAGAAACGGATTTTAACATTAATGGTTTAACTAGTTGCTCTTAATTCAATCTTTCTACTCGGGAAACTTGCAGCTACTTCAGGAGCTCCACGGCAAAGCCTGGGAGATTGTGGGAAAATACATTCGCACCAATTTGCGCTTCTTCACGGGGCGTGCAATCGATGCAGAGTCTACAATTCTCCCGGCAGTTTCCACGTGGATCAGTGAAGCACTGGGTGAGATTCCAGAGGTGAAGGATTCTTCCGATCACGGAGTCGTCCTCTGGTGCAACTTGCCGACTTGCGGAGTGCTAAGTGCTGCTAAGCATGATTTTGTTATCACATCGATTGCCAACTTGCTCTCACAGTTCCGCCGAAATTCCTGTGCTGTGCTGCTGCACCCCAACCGTGCGGGGCAACCACCAGACCGGACACATGGCATTACAGTAAGCCTTCAACCTTTTCACCCTCAAGTCTACTATCTAATTCTTTGATTTACCACTATTGGGATCTTTTTGAATTCTAAATGTGGTCAGTTAAATATCAAAGGATGTCAAAAGACCTCTCCTATTTAAGGGCAGATGTGTTGTAAGATGACTTGTCCTTAAACTTCTGGCTTGGAACTCTACCACTGACTTCTAGCAACACATCTGCTCCGCCCTTTGCCTGGCACTGCAGGAAGAAGGACAGCAAGGACGAGCCTGGCCAGGATGAAGAGGCCAAGGATGAACCAATGAAGGAGGAGTCTGACGAGGACAGTGGAGAGAAACCTGATCCCACAGAAGATGTTGATGTTCGTGATGTTCGCTACAAGCTTGAGACTCTTGGGTGAGAATGATCTGAGACGATGTTTTTCTCCTTCATCCAAAGTAGAATTCAGAACAATGTGAAACCAACAAAACAACAAACTGTGAACAAAAATTGGAATCTCTGTGTCATGCAATCCTGCTTTCGTTTCATGACCAGCTTCCAAGGAAAGAATTTACCATGAGAGATCGTGGGCTGCATGTCCGGTCTTTGACATGGGTCTTCGACAAGGCTTCTAGCCTGCAGGTACTCGAACAAACGTTGGCCCACACCCTCAACCCAGCCTATGTATTAAAGTTTAAATAAATCTGTGAGATTCCCACACGGTCACTGTAACCCGATTTATCTCCTTTGGGCGCTCAACCATACTAGAGCAGCAACCATACCAGCAACTTGTGTGGCCAACCCTCTTCACTCCCCTTGCATTCGTCAAACTGAGGAGTCTGTCTATGGACAGAGAAGTGGCAGCATCACAGGACTCTTGATCTCCCAGAAAGACAAAGGGAACTTGTTCCGACAGACTCGGGGATACAAGTCCGGCGTTGTTCACGATGTGGTCATGCTGCCACGAAACGGCATGTACAAACCGGAGGTGGCTAGGTTGCATGTTATCAAGTTTGTACAAAAGAGTTGGGCAGGGGGAGAGAATTAGACGTCGGCCCCCCCAAAAACCGAGCGTCGTCATCAACTGGTTAGATCAAGTGCAATCATGACCCCTAAATGTTCTACACCCTTCCTGAGGCTGCCAAGACCAACCTACCACACATGGGCCGTGCCTTTACAGACTTGCAGGAGAAACGCCAGGCCTGGTGGGATCAGTGAAACTTTACGAAAAGGTCAAGCCGGTCGAGTCGTACATGAGTTGTGGTGTGTACCTATGGACTAGATGCATGTGAGAATGAAATCGAACACAAATGATGTTTTCCACCTCTCAGCCCCATGTTTAGGCCATTGAATCTCTTTTGCACAATGAATTGTTTCCTGAGGAGGCTGCTGGTACAGACATTGTTCGCAAAACAATTGCAACAATCACCCCTTCGTCTATGGAAACCATGGTCGTCATTGACCTGGTTGCCTACGATTGCTTCCCTGCATTGGCGTGCTTGGAGGCGCGTAGCAAAGATATTGGAGAGCTTGCTCTTTTGGACTTAACTTGCTCTTAAGAATGTCTGGAACTAAAGCCCAATGTATTTCTGGTATTAGTTAACTCGCTGAAAATGAGCACAACTTTGCATCAAAGCTGGGCCTGGATGACCAGGAAGTTGCTGAGCAACGCCGATTCCTGTGCGGATCGGTGGTCTTGGATGCTACTGTGGACTCGCTCCAGCAACGTGTTGCCAATTGTGTTTACGATTCGGCCCGCAATGGATCGCTGGGAATTAACAATTTTCCAGCTTTTGGTCCTGTAGTTGCAGCCTTGAAGGAGAACCCAGAACATCAACCTGGATCGTTCAAAGTCTGTGTTCAGAAGCATGACAAATTGGCAATCTTGCAAAGCCTGGTTGCACCCTGGTTAGATGCTGAGAATTTGAAGGATGAGGCCAATGGCCTTATCAAGGATCATAATGAACGCTTCAACGTCGAGGGTGACTGGCTAGAGAATGACACTGCCAGGAGGGGGGCTTTGGAATTTGTAGATGATTGTCTGGGTCTAGCTGCCAGCTGATACTTCCACTGCTTCATTGTCTACCCAAACACATCTAATCACCCGCCCAGTGACCCAGTGTCACCCAGTGTGCCTCTGGCAGGAACACTGCAGATGCTGAAGCTCAAGAACGTCCTGCGAAACGCATCAAGGTGGAGAAGGAAGACAAGGTGTCCGACGAGGTAGTCAACTCCTTGACTGGCCCGTTCCTTGTCGGACTCAGCCACATATGAGCATTCTTACCATGAACACCAAGTTAGTTTTGAGTATCTCATGCGTGTATTTTCCATAGAACATGAACCATCCTGTTGTTCAGGTGCAAAGTGCAACTCAACAACATGGCTGAGCTGATCACAAATCAAGACGGCGATTGCCTCTACATGGTGTCCAAAGGCAAGAACCAGTTTCTGGCACATCGGGAATTGTTTCATGGCTCCAACTGACGTCAAGAATCAGCTTGGAGTGCTGTTCCTTTGAAGTTCTTTTGTCAATCAGCTTTGGACCCCCCCAGAAGTCATAGGTTCTCATTTGGCTCTGGAGATTGGCGAGATGGGCAGGACACTTGGCCCATTGTGCAAAGCATGATTGGGCATCCGAATCATGAATCTGTTTGACCGATACCCGCTGTCCTGGGCCAATGACTTTTCTCCAGCACCCACTTGGCCTGACTAAGGAAGCGGATGATTGCATGCAGGACAGTGCAGGAAGGTGGTTCCGATTTGCAGCTGACCAGAACATGGTTGTTGTCATGGAGAAGACAAGGGACTTAGCTCAACACCTCCACGAGTTGAACTGCATTGAAAGCCCAACAGTGCTCTCCAATGTGCTCCAAGAATTTCAAGACTCTGGAGAAGTCAGAGACCTAAAAGTTCCTAAACGTATTGAAGCATATTGCCCCACCAAGCCACCAAGCAACCCATGCCAATGTTCCCATAATATTATCCCACTTTCCCGCTGGCGAGGTGAAGCTTGCGCTGTCCCACCATCACATCAGCGACGCTGGAGAGATCACCCCCGAGAAGCCATTAATCTTTGTCTTGGACCCGCCAGATGACGGAGAAAAGAAAAAAAAGAAAAAGAAAAAAGAAAAGGGACCAACCTTAGTCAGTTTTGGGGCCAAGCTTAGCGTAAGCAAGCTGAAGGGGGCAGGCAAACTTATGATTGGTTGGCGAATGAGGCAGGGGCATATGTTTTTGTTCCCATGTGCACCTTCACACAACATCAAAAGAACCAACCTTGTTTCACCAGAATCTGTAATCTAGTTTCCTGGCAGGGTGGACAACTCAACCGCTGGAGTGAAGAAGCTAGTTCCCATTCGACCGATTTCGTGCCTCACTGGCCTGGTCGATATTGACCAAGTCAACTTCCGGCTGATGTAGAGCACCTGAACCGTTTGATGAGAGCTGTAGTGGCACAATGTGGCACACACTTGTCTGGGGAAAAACACCAAAATATGGGTCTGATTATATTAGGTTTGTACAAAACATGTTGTCCACACAATAATACTTTCTCTACTGTGCAGTTTCCAAATATGTTGCAATTTGTTTCTGAACCAGAGTGGGGTAGTGTGTGCCTGTGCCCAAGTGGTAGAATTTTGGATTCTCAGCCCTGCTCCAAACTGCAATACCACTGAGTAATGACTCCAATTACCTTTTATCAACCAAATTTGATGTTTTCAGGGTTGAGTTAAGCTTCCCACGTGCTTTCTGTGGCTATGCTCGCACTTCTTGCGGTGAAAACCGTGAAAACCCGATGTTGCAAGAACATCTAGACAAGTAAGCGTATGAATGTTTGGTGTTTGGAAGGGCCAAGGGAACACTGGAGTTTCATTGCCCCTTTCTGTTGCATAATGTAGATTATCAAGGTTCAAGCTGTTGAAGGTAGTTTGATTTGAGAGTCGAAGCAAATGTCCCAGTTGCGTAGGAAGGACACCTGCGCTCAGAGTGATGGGGCGGATTCAGATCTGGAAGTGGTGATCCCTTCGCCAACAGCAGTGTTCCGCCCACCAGACCCATGGCTCAACCAGATTTCACTGTGAACTTTGTGTGCACCCAAACAATCAAGTGGCTTCTTGACAAACAAACAAGTGCACCCTGAAAGTAGTCTTGTGCAAGGCCTTTAATCTCAACACTCTGGTGCCGCAGTCTTCGTCTCGCGCTGCCCCCCGTGCAGCTTCGACCAAAGTCAGCGCCTCCAACACAGCCAACAACGCTCGACCGTCCTGGCCAAACAAATCCCGGAGGCAATTTAGAACTGCATGCTTCAAGTTTGAGTTTAAAACGTGTTTCTCAAACCTACTACATGTTTGATATTGGACAGGTGCTGCTTCGGGATCCAAGCGGCTATCCGATGAGACACTGCCAGGGAGGTTCTCTTCAGAATCATCACCCGATGGTCCCAAAACTGAGGAAAGAGTTACAACTGGTAAGCCAGCGGCAAAAACAAAGAAGCCAAAGAACCAGAAAAAAACCGAACAGGAAGATGACGAGTCGCCCCCCTCCCCAGAGCACAAACCCTTGGGTCATGGAAAGAAAGATGATGACAGTGATGATGAGCCAGGTTCAGGTTCAGACCCTGAAAATCTGGCTGATAGTTTGGGGATGAGAAAAGGTGGCAGGACCATGAAGCGACCGTCTCGCAATGATGGTGGAGCCAAGAAGAAACCTGCCAAAAAGGGGCGGCAGGCGTGGTTTTCATTTTGTGTTCTCCATCTTGGTCTTAGCTTCCAACCCTCCTTCAAAGTTGCAACCAGCCCTGCAGGCACCTTTTGAGTATATGATTGAAGGAATGCCTTGCCCTTAGTGCAAATAGATGGTCTGCAAAATGCAAAGCAAACTGAGCTGTTTGCAAGTTATTGTTTGGTGATGTTTTTGACCTGACCTGGTGCAAAACAAACATTTGCCTGACCTTTTACGGAGAATGATCTCACCAGTGGCGAACTGCCTGTAAAGAATCCAGGCTTTCTAGAGCTTCCAGAATGTGGAAACATGGGTCTTCCAGTTCAAAACCAGTCGGACGACAAGATGGTCAGCGAATTAAAATGAGTTGATCTCTTCACAATGCAAAACATACTCTCCCCATCCTAGGACACAGCAGGGCTCTGCTCGACCTTCCACAGATGAGGCCCATAGAAACCTTCTTAATGGTCAGAAAAAGTAAGGGCCACACGTCCCAACTTTTAGCTGGCCCAGGAGATGGTTTTGACATCCTTCGAGGTTCCTGACCCCACTCATGAGAGCCTTGGTCCAAACCTTGTTTCTATTGCCTGCCTGCCCGCCCCTTCACCCTCGTATCCGTCATTCAGCCTCCATCCAGGCTAGGTGATGCTCCTGCAACGGAGCCTGCAAGCGGTGACGGTGAGCTGCCCAAAGAGTGGCCGCAGTGGAGCCCAAGCTTGGTGAGAATTCACAATAGGCATTAGACTTGTTTGTGCTATTTTGTGCTCAAGCTTAGAGAGAATGTGCATTGGGTATTGGACTTGTTGGTATTCAAAAGCTTAGGAGTGACGTATACGGCGGCGATATTCCGGGGCAAGATTTCTATTGCCTCAATGTCATTCCTGGAGATGATACTTATCCCCCTTGCAATGCGACAGAGACTGAGAGCTGCCCCTCCGTGACCAAGATGATTGATGTTGCTTCTCCATCCCCAGTGGAATACCACCCGGACAACCAACTGGGGTTGGACCAAACTCCTTCCTACAAGGTGCCATGACTTCATCTTAGTACTAGACAATTACAGTATGTGCTAGCAACAAGTATATAGGCCAACATCAGCCTACTGTGTTTTATATGTTTCTTGGAGGTATTTCATCGTGGTGAGCGATTCAATGCGGATGATTTGTCTGGCCTCAGTGAAAAGGACCAGCAGTGGTCAGCGTCCATCATGTTGACCTGAGCGTATGGCACACCATAGAACTGCGCAACTTCAACGAGATGTCGTTTTCCTGTTCCCGGGACCAGGGTTGGTTCATGTTTTACATTGGGTTTGGCTTACATGGTTTGCCCAACTCAACTAACCAAATGAGTACAATTTGACATGCATACCGACCGTTGTGTAATTTGACATCAGGACTTATTCGGGGACAGTGTGGAAGCACTTGTGGATACATCGCTTCCAGATGATGGCAGTACAGCACTGCCCAATGAGCCTGTCACACCTGCTGATGACATGGACAGTCAGCCTGTTGAAGTAGTTGACAAGCGCAGCATTGAAGAGCAAACATTGCCCAGTCCTGACTCACCCCCAGATCCTTTGCCTGAAAGTAAAGAACCAATGTCTCCAGTCCCAGCCGCCTTGGCACGACCCCAACCCACTCCGGCCCGCGCAGCCCCGAAAGGAAAGGCGAAGGCGAAGGTAAAGGCAACAGCATCAGGCAGGTCCAGTGCCAAACCAAAGGCATCAGCCAAACGCACAGCAGCCAAACGTGCAGCACAGCCAAAGAACGCCCCCAAGCCCGACGCACATGCAAGAAAGCCCAAAGATGAGGTTGAGAAGAAACTTCATTCCGTTTCTATGGCTTGCCTAGAAACACTATACTTGCAACATCTTGCAACTATGTGTCTATGGATTATACAATGCAGCACGTCAAATAATTATGATGCTATTTTCTCCATGTGCAGAATCTCAGGTTTATTCGACTGCCTGGTCTTCGGCAAAGCGAGCAGGTCTTTCGGATGGAGCGGCCAAGGAGGCTGCAAATTCAGAGAGGAAGAAGCACCCCAACTGCGACTCATTCAGTGTCAGCTTGAATCATGGTGTGTGTGTGCACCCACGGTTGCAGTGTGTTTTAAAGCTAAGGTGGATTCTGAATTGTGGGCCCAGGGATCACTGGAAAATCCAGGCCTTCATTGCTAGCTTTGGCAGACCTGATGAATCTTAGATTCATCATGACTCATCTATTTTGTACCAGCTGAATCTGAGCTCGGGACAGACAAGAACGAAGGCTTTGAATGGGAGTCGAGCCAAGAAAAATTGCTGCTGTGCCGTGCTCCGTGACACAGTGACCCAGGCTCATGACAAAGGCTCACTTGTCAATTGGAAAAGGGTCGATATCAACTAGACTTCACTATAGATATAGCTATAGATACTTAATCATAATTGACAAGACACGCCATCAGTGTGTGTATACGAAAGAGCCGTTCACCACCGGTCAAGTCTCGTGTCATGAGACATGCCGCACCGTGTTCGAGCCCGACAGGTGAGCCAGGGGCGTCAGACGCGGTGCGTCACCCTCGGCCGAACTGGGAAGCACCGTCGGCAGTTGTTGTTCCTGGGGGTGGGGTTCTGACTCCTCATGTTCCAGTGGGGGTCTGAAAATCCCTAAAAGGGGTTATATACCAGGACCCTCCAAGGGGTGTCTATAGCCCCTTAGCGCTATAGCTGTGATTCGGGGTGTGTCCATTAACCACCCCGACTGGGGTGTCCTGGCAACATGGTGTTGTTTCAAGTGATCGTTTGCTTTGGATCCTTGGGCTGGGCACGATCACAAGTGAATGGCTGAGTGAATGGCCCGGCTGGGCTCGGCTCGGCTCGGGTTCAGCTTCTCTTCAGGGTATTTTGCCCCAGACAAGACGCGTGCAAGGGATGTTGGAGTCTGATGTGTTTGGAGAAGACAAAACAGCTGGTATGTTGACAACAAAAACCCATGATCCGGCCAACGGCAGGCTATTTTACTCTTCGAATTTTGTTGAATCGAAGAGCAATGGAGAGCAGATCAAGATCAGGCCGTCAGTCATGCACAATGACTAGACCGATGACACATGTCAGATATTTCATCATTTGCAAACAATACAAGGTTTACTGGGAACCAAAACTGCATACCATGTTTTTTGTGTTTTAACGGTATGATCTCCATCAGTATCGTCCATGCACTATTTCAAGAACCAGGACCTCAAAGGTCCCTGTTGTGAGCGCTTTCCGCGGCTTTCCGGATCGGTTGCCTCGCCGATTTCGCTCGCGAGGCTGGTAGCTCCTTAGCGTATTAGTTCCGTTCCATGGCCTTCCCCATGTCTTCCGGCGGCCTTGCGCCGCTCCCGCGCTCGCCGCTCCCATGTGGGCCCACGTGCTGGAGCAGAGCAGCGGTGCCGTGCCATGAAAGGGCCGGCCGTTGGTGCGGGGGTGGGTGTTCTCCTGGAATAGAGAGAGAACTCCCTTGCCTGAACCCTAAACAAGATAAACACTCACATTTTAAGCCATTGGTTGGGGGTCTCAGGCCGTTATTTAATCAAATTCTAAATCCATATGGCCTGAGGAACTTCCGACGTGAAGGACTGCAGCACATTCGGCCCCTGTGGTGACAAGACGTCAGCATTCAGCTTGGGACTAACGTCCGCTCCTTTTGTGTGCACCATGGTGGTGTCTACAGCACCTGTGCCATGCTTATTACTCCTCAGCATTCAAAACTGGCGCCATAAATTGGCCCCGCATGGGCACGCGACCTGTGAGCGCTCCAGAAGCTTCCACCTTTGGAGCACTCAAGCTTGGAGAGGTTTGTTGAGGGCTTCTTCCTTAGAGACAGTCGGTTTGAATATTTTGTCCCTACTATAGGGCTCCAACTACCTCCTGAGAAGGTGGTTACTTGTTGGGGTGGGTGCCAGGGGAGTCTAACTACCTTCTGAGGAGGTTCGGGTTTTTTCATGTGATTATTCGTTCTTGACGTATGAGACTATTTCAGTGCCAATTAGTTCGAGGGGATCACCTACATGAGTAGGTGTTGAAGTCAACTTTTAAGGCTTCTTCATTCTTGATGAGTTCTTTGTTTGAACCAAGGGTTTCTTTCTTCAGTTTGTGTTGATCCACTTTGACTTTGAGACAAATACATATCAACATATCCCACAAACCTTACCTGAAGACAAGACGCTTCTGAGAGAGCTTGCAAGAACATCCATAGCAACTGCCAGCTGAGACACTCAGATCCACCGCTGCGACAGGTACGAGCTCCACGAGCGCTTGCACGAGCACGAGCTGCTGGTGAAATCCATAGGGTAGACGCGGCTTACCATTTGCTTTGGTCGCCCAACTTTCTCCAAAGGAGCGCCTGAGAACTTGAGAGCATGTTACATGTTTGTGTTGTAAATACCCAAGTTGGGAGAGAGAGAGAGAGAGAGAGACAGAGACAGAGATACAGTAATACATTATAAGGATTGTTCTTGGACAGGTACCATGTTCCATCTTGATTTCCACTGTTGTGCTGTTTGGTTGTCAACGTTGGCCATGGCGTATGCAAGAATATGGTGCGCTGGTGTTTTCGACCGGCCATTGCTTGGGTGTTCCCGCACCACTAAAGACTGCTAGCCAACCTTTAAGGTCCCCGGGGGGCCGGAAGTCGCATTTAGAAGAAGATCCAATCAGTCAAGCAGCGAACCAGTCATGAACCAAGCAGTGTTGGTGTTTACCTTTCTTCGGCGGAGAAACACCGGGACCGCCCGTCACACTGAAAAGACACATGAACCATGAGCACTCCTTTCGCTAAATGCTGCCTCAAAGATCCCCAAGTCCAATCCAAGACGTGTTTCCAAGCGCAACCAGCTCGTTTGAAGGAACACCTAGCCTTGTTTGATGCCCCAAGATACTTTAGAAGATGACCCACCTCGAAGTCGGACTTCCCAAGTCATCCAAATGCTGCTCTGATTCCTCCAGGACTGCTCTTGTCTCTGCTGTACTGCTCATCCTGACTTCGGCACCGCGGCTTTTCCATCGCGCCTGGGTCACGGCACCGCTGGTGGCACATGCATGGGAGGCGAGTTCGGGCGGTTGAAAGAAGGCACCCAGCGAGACGGCGCTTTCCGAAGCTCAAAGGAAAGAGGACATGTCATGTGAACATCATGTAACATGAAATGACCGGCGCCATGGTAATCTTTGGCCACCTGCCAGCACCGCCCCTCGCAAGGTTCTATGTCCACTTCTGGCGAGCGCGTGCTGCGCTTTGCAACTGCTTTTCAATTTGCTGAACGCTGGCTGCGCAGGGTTCAACAAGTACCTGGGGCCCTGGAGGCCTCTCTTTCTAGGACTGATTTTAAACGAACACTGATTGACGAGTCTCGCAAGGGAGTGACCCAGGTATGCATGCAAGTATGGTTACTTTTCGGCCAACAGACTCTACTGGTGGACTCTTGACATGACAACAACGCAGGGCAGTGAAGTATAGGAAGATTTGTGGCAGTCTATTTTCCTTCTCCAAAGGGTGGTTGCCTGGTAGGTCTCCCTATTTGAGTTACACACCCATATAAGACCAAAAAAAACACAAAGGACGGTTATGTGACATGTCGGACCAGTGACAGCAGGATTCCTCTTGACCAGCCCAATGCCCAGCCTGCGCTGGCGTTGCGCTCAACTGATTCGTGGCATCGGTAGGGGGGTAGGATGGGGTAGGGGGGGGTCTTGGTTTTCGAGACAGGATGGTGGAGCAGTTCAGCGTTCAGCATCGAGATGGGCGAGTTCTAGATACCCAGAGTCACTAGACTGACTATGCCCATCTCATGCCCATCACTAGATGAACTGATAAGCACTAGATGGTCAAAATCTCCAGCCTGTGTATTTCTAGCTCGGCAAGGAAACTTGAGATTTGGAGATGAAATATGCTATGTTCAATATCACAAGGGAGACGCCGCTTTGGGAAGTACGGTATTACTGTATCTTTTGGAAGATGACTTGTCAGGTCAATCCTTATATACCAGGACCACCCAGGGGCGTGCCCAATTTACTTCGCTACTCTACTCCACTCTACTTGTGGATCTCCATTGGATACCGCTTGGATGGTCCAGGAACTTGTCCTTTTCCGTCTAAAACAAAGGAACTGCTCCTTTGCAGAGCTGCCATGGTGAAACGCCATGTGTCATTTCCATGTGTCAGCATTAGATTGACATGCTTTTGCACATCTTGATGTCTCATAGATGCTGTTGATGTGCATGACATGACCACTTCCCTTCTATAACTTTGGGATCGTCTCACGATCCAGAATTAGCTGCTGAGTGCCGTGTAGCTGCCTCAACCGACCTGATCGAAGGCCGAAGGCCCTCCGCCACCGCAGTCGATCGGTCGGTCGATGGTCACGTCAGGATCATCGCCTTTCTGCCTGAGCTCCTCCACCTCTACCAGACTCGTTTTCGGCGCAAACGCCGTGACCGACCCCGCGGCAGTCTCCGCGCGCTGCGGAGAGTGGAGCTGAGGGTGCCGGGCATGGGCTGCGTGGCCTGCATCAACAAGGTGCCGGGGTAGAAGACGAACACAGGGTGTAGGGAAGTGGATGGCAGATATGGCAGGGTCCCGATTTTGGAAGACGACTTTCCGAATACCCAACAGGGGTGCGAAGTCCACTTCCCCTAAGGATCCAACTCAGAAGGCACGACTGGACCCTCCAAACCTACACCTTCTGAAAAGGTTCTTGGATCCCCAGATTTGCATGTTAGTGAGTCAGAGTCAAAATCGGGAGACCTCCCACCAAAGACAATGTTCTTCTTTTAAAGAGACATGAGACCAGTCTACCCAGCCAGGCCGATCGGGTTTGTCCTTCAAATAGCAACCTCACCTGCGACAGGTAGAGATCAAGAAACAAGATATGGGTTTCTAGGGAGCTGTTTTCAGGGACCAAGAGACAGAATGGGAGCTGTTTTCTGGAGAGCTGTTTTCAGGATATGGGAACCCAAGAGAACAAGATATAGAGGTGGTCACGAATTTTCGGCTGGGAGCTGTTTTTGGCTATAATACTGTATACTCGAAAACAAAAAACAGCGTCCCTGCTTGGTATTGGATTGACTGGAAAACCTGATGACCTAGCCTAACAATCACCTATATAGGTGTTTCCTCATTGAACCCACTGGGTATGTTCCAAGATGTTCCAAGTGAACAGATCAGATGGGTTGCTTAGACTCTCACAAGGCCGAGTCTGGATGAGCAGAGCAATGAGCTTACGTTGGAATACATGGATGTTTAATATACAGACCCCCAAATAGATAGACAAGTAAATCCCCACCAAAAACTGTATTGGAAACCATGCCACTATCTATTTGGGGATCACTATCACTATACATGTTTTGATCATTGAATGGGTTTCCAGAGTCTTCCGGAGCATCAGCATGTGATTGTGTGTGGTGCACCAAAACGGGGCGGGGTGTGGTTCACACTTGGGTGGGTCAGGTCCCATGCAACCGAAACAAGTCCATGTTGGCGAAACAAAAGGCCAACAGGGCCAACGCGGAAAGAGGTGTAAGGTAGATATATTGCAACACAGACTTTCTTCAGGTGGGTGGAACGAACCTAGGTTTGTGACTTTCTTCAAGTGGTTTTCGTGACCCTCCCAGACTTCCCCCCAAAATATCGCATCCAGGTGCAAGAGGCCCTCTCAGCCGTGCCCGGCGTGCACCTTTGCGACGCCTGGTTGGAACAAGGCGCCGGTGGCTTTGCCACCGTGAGGCGAGACATGGGTGTGTAATTCAAATAGGGAGACCTCCAGGACCCCCCCTCTGGAAGAAGGAAAAAAGACCAACAGTGGTTTTGGGGGCCACATGGACATGACAGATGGATGGGGCAAGTAAACAATGGGTGGGTCTATAAAGTCATTCTTCTAGTCCAATGGATAGTGGCCAAGTTGACTCGGTTGATTCCTCTCCCAAGTCTAGCGATGGTGGCCCGAGCATACCAAGTCTTCGGGGGAGGTCGATTTCTGGGGAGCTTGAGCCAACAGCGCCTTTCCAGCATGGCATGGTTCTTGGAGAGATTCGATACGGCTTTTTGGAGAAGCTTTTCACACACGTTTTTTTTCACACCAAAACCCCGGTCCAGGCAATGAGTCAACCTGGCGGTTCAGCTTCTTGGTAACATTCGGTTGACGTACGTCAAAACAAGAAACGGTCGGCACCCAGATCAAGGATCCCGAGTACGCGTATGTTTGGTGGTCATGGTGCAAAATCAGAGCGTGCTGCAGCACGGTTAACTTTATGTTACCAATGTTGCAGTACGAGGTTTTGACAGATCTGAATTCAGTATACAGTATGGCCCAGTGACCAGTGTTTGAACTATCAGCAAATTCCGCAATAAAGCCTAGCTTTACACCCCGACTTGACCAAAATTCGCTCTTTGAACCAAGTACACAACGTTGCAACACGTTCCTGAACTCCGAAGTTCTTTCTTTTTTGTCGACTCCTTGGACGATTGTATAATATAAATATATTGGGCCTGTCCCATTACCTGTAACAGTCAGCAAACAATTTTTACTATTGTTGAACATGGCCTTTAGTCACCATCATCATCCACTGTTTAATAGGATCGCTCCTATATATATATATATTATATATATATATTCGGATATTTTTGGTGTCTCACCAATGTCTTGACCTCCCGCCCAGCTGCACCCCGAGCACTTCCTCCGGAGCGCTTCTGAGCGCTCTTCACCACGCCGGCTTCGACGCGGAACGAAAGGACTGCGTGCCGAAACACACTTGCAAAAGGCTATGTGAATCTTTTTCGACGATTGAGGTGGTCATCAAAGAAAGCCAATCTGAACTTATACCCGCCGCTGTCATGGTGCCGAACCCCGGTCGTTGGTGGGACCCCAAGATTGATCTCAAAATAGGAGTGACCTGATTTGGTGCTTTAGGAGGTTGATGAGGAGATATAAGGAGATTCTTCAATGGGTTCAACTATGGATAGTATAATTTGGTGCTTTACTTTGGAACTTTAGGATCTCACCCAATTGAACTCATGAATTGGACTTGTGCTTGTGATATAAGAGGCAGTCAGTGTGGTGATCTCCGATTTGGACATGACCAACTGAGTCCATTTTGATCAAGCATCCGTTGATGCGAAGAGCTAGCGACCGAGCACAGGACGCACCCGACATGACGCAAGAGAGTCTGAAATGAGCTTTAGTCCAGTGAAGGTGGATCCATTAGCTACCAAATACAGTAAATGAGAGCTATCTGATCAACAATGGGCAGTGAATGGTCTTTTTAATGGTTTGGTCGTCCTTGATCCTTGACCCACAGGGCCTGGACAGGCCACAAATGTTTGTTGATCCAGAGCCATAAATGAATTCTGATGGATCCACTGCGCAGGACAGAGATGGCCTTTTCGATGGCCTTTTTGATTTTGGAGGTCGACACGACGACTAGTTGGCCACTTCGTTAACAGACCACAGCCTGGCAAGAATGTCCCCTAAGTAGCTCAAACTACGGCTTTCAGTTGACAAACAACAGGACCTTCAAGGGGTGCTCAATGGAGATCCACAAGTGTGGGGGCTTCTGAACTGCATTTTGAGGAATCCTTCGGTCTTTATGGTGTTTGATGTGGAAAAGGGTACTGTAAGGTGCTTAACATCTCAATCCCTCGCCAAAGTGAATGAACCCTCAAAGAACTATGTCGTTTCCATCAGACGCCAGTTTCATTTCAAGCTCAGCTTGCTGATTGTCCGTACTCTTGGTGGACAATTGGCAGCTGATCAATGGAAGTGGTGCTGAAGTGGTCCAGTACAAGACCCTGTGGCCCAAAGTTGGGCGGTTTTCGGCAGTAGCCCTCAAGAGGAGCTAAGACCTGCCGAGCGAAGACGACCGCAGCAGGGTCTTTGAAGAAAAGTTGCGAGGGCTTTCGCAACCAAAAGCGCTCCGGCAGAAGACCACTGGCGACCGTGAACCTGCACGAAGGTTCGGACGCGAAAGCCGTCTCGGTTTCAGCGTCGTTTCGTCGGTCGGGCAGGGTCCATGTGATTGTGACGGGGGTGTATGCTTGAGAAGTGTGACAGATTCTCGCTTGACCCATGTTGACCCTCTTTATGCGTCAATAGGAACTCAAAGCTGATCTTTTT
Organism: Durusdinium trenchii; assembly: GCA_963970005.1. Lineage (NCBI taxonomy): Eukaryota > Dinophyceae > Suessiales > Symbiodiniaceae > Durusdinium > Durusdinium trenchii. The sequence goes on along the minus strand of CAXAMN010022695.1, from coordinate 1,132,454 downwards.
ACGGAGCTTTGTGGCCAGCAGGACAGTATTGAGTTTCAATTCCAGCTGAGGGTGCAGTTCGGTAAATGAATAACTTATAGCCAGTTTTGGTTGTTATTTCATTTGGCAAGCTTTATGGTGGATGAAACTGGTAAAGCTTGGAGCCTCCGGCAACACTTGAACGATCCAGCTGAACCTGTCTCTAACACAGATCTTTGACACAAGTGTTACTGAGCATACCACCAGAAGTGCCTTTACCTCCCACGCCGTCCCACGCCGTCCGCTTCCGGCTCGTCCGCTTCGAGAACAGAGAGACCGAACGTCTAAGACAAGGACAAGGCCCCAAGGAGAGTGCAGGACCGCTGTTGGTCAAAGATCAGACCCCATTGCCCGAGCTCATGACGTTGACGGAACGTCTGTTCCAGCACCTCTGAAAACGCAGATTCTGTGTGTCAAAGCAACCTGGACAACCCACTCGCTCTCCTCAATTCTGGGGCCTCCATTGCCACTCCCTCTGCCGGGCGAGTCGCGCGACGTTCGCTCTCTTTGATGACCGCCCGGGGGCCCGGAGACGCGGGCCGGTGTCAGGGGGACAGACTGATGGGCCACAAGCATAGACACCTGTGGTGGGTGGTGCTTTCAAAGATGTTTTATAAAACAACCTTTGGGATGATGGAACCGGCTGGCTCATCTTTCTCAAGTGGCATGCCCACATCACCCCTCCCAAGAATCTTTGGGATTCCATATCATAGATGCATAGATGCGAAGAACGGAGAAAGTTGGAGATCAGCACTTGAAGTCGAAGAGTCACCGGAAGAGGCTGATCACCAAGTGAAGGAGTCAAAGATCTCGGTTTGGTCCCCAGGCGACTATAATACTGTATAGAAGTCTTTAGAAGATCCCGGTTCGATACTCGTCGAATGGATTCACGGATTCTTTTTTTCGTTCTTGCGCTTGACCAGTGATGACCTGCCTTTGGGGGTCTCAGCAAATCTGTTTTCAGTGTAGACTCGCAGACCGGGCCCCTGGTGGACACTTCCTGACACTCAGACTGGGCAATACCATCCAAGTCTAAGCTGGCTTAAGCTGGCCCAAACTGAGCTGATTGGAAGTAGAACATCAATGAGCTCCAAAGGGGTGGTGCTTAGACCCCGTACGTGAGTGGATCATAGGTACCCCAGTAGGTACGCCTACCTTCCACTTGGCTATGGAGATAGACCACATTTGGGTCACAGCAAACGACTGTTTTCATGAGGTGGCAAGGGTGGTGTGGACTGTGGACCTTCTCAGAAGCCCCACTTAAAAGTGGGCTGAAGACCTTCCACCCTGAACCCCTAACTTGGCGATGTTAAGATGTATGGAACAAAAACCGTGGCAGAATACAGGCTCTTCTCACCATGATCTCTTTCCGGAGGGCCTCGTTCGTGCCCGTCGGGTGGTCAACGGATGCCCTGCCAAGGATGGGACTGGGACGGTGTCGTCCTCGGTGGAGGCAGGGGGGATGTAGCAGACACACCTGGCAGTGAGATCACGGCAGTTTGCTTTGGTTTTCCCGATGTGTTTGGTTTTGTTTGCTCTAAGGAGGCCAACAGCAACACCAACACGTGTCTCTTTGCTTTTTCCAAAGAAATCGGCTGATTTTTCACATGCGCTATACTCACGTGTCGCAGCAGAAGTATGCGGTCATGAGTATGAGGGATTACAATTTTGAGACCTGTCCAGGGAATTCATTCTGCATGGTGACACCTTGGTGTGGTTGATGGCATTATCCACTCGAAGGGTACAGATGTGGAGCATGAGTGCAGTGTCTAATGGCTAATGAGCATATTTGGCTTCAGACACTTTTCCTAACGAGACTGAAGCGGCAAGGGAGAGAGTGTGTCCACGTCGTCGCAGCTTTCGAACGCGATCAACTCTAGTGAAATGTTTGTCTTGGGCTTTGCAGTTGAAATTAATCTTCAACCACTAGGATTCCAGTGTCGTGGCACAAATTGACCTGCGGTGACCTTAGGAATCCTTATATACAACATATCTTCCACTATATAGGGTGTCGGTTGCTTTATCTGACAATTATGTTTTAAAGTTTATGTTTCCTAGGCCTAGGGATCCAAGTACTTTCTTAGAAGGTGATTGGAGACACTGTTATGTAGGTTTGGATCCCTAGATTTTGTTGCCTGTGTCAATGAATCATACGAGACTCATCGTGGAAAAAGTCCCCGTCGACGATGCACCCCGTTTCGTTCGGTCCGTTCGCCACGTCTTGCCACAGCGCCTGCCAAACCTAGAGGTGCGCTATATAAGTGATTGTTTCCCCGGCTTCCTTGAGTCAATTCCCCATCCCAGCGCTCAGCTTTGGAGATCTGAAAGGAGGTCCTACAGCAGAGTTATACTTTCACATGGGCACAAGATGGGCCCAGACGATGACGGAAAACACAGATTAGCAGTTCGTGGCTGCAGGTAGCAGCTCCGGTCGCACTTGTTGACGGAAAGACTCCAAGAAGTTTTGTTCAGAAAAACTTTTTGTTTTTTGACGATGTTCACAATGTCCAAAGCGTTGTTTGAAATACAATGCCCCAGTCGTTGTCGATTGACCGTGCCAGGAAACGAGTTCCATGATAAAGCCATGCATCAGATTGCTTTGAATGCTGTCTCTAATATATAGCATCTTCCAACTTCCAAGTGACCTTTTTGGAGTCCCTAAGTCACCTTTTAGGCCTAAGTGATGTCAAACCAGGGGATCAAAAGGTCACTTGGAAGAACCAGGTTATATATGTATATAATATATACATATAATACACATAAGGTTAATTGAGGCTGCTGCTTTATTGTCCAGCACTCTTGAAGCAACTTCTGGGAATTTTTGAGCACGTGCTCCTTGTTCCTGGCTCAACATACCTCTCCATTCACCATGTTGGGGGACATGAAGTACAGATCTCCTCGTAGTTATACAATATAAAGCGGAGAACGACACAAGATTATGCAAGATTGAATTGTGAACCTCTGAACCTATATTTTATGGAGCTTAGGATTTCTTATATCATTTATATCCCTTTTTTGTCCCAGTTATCAAGTCTAAGTTGACCATCCCAATGCATCTTTTGTCACTTACATATGTCCCTCCACCCTGCCTTGGCCCGCATCCCTGCTTTTTTCGCATAACAAAAACACCTTAAAACCCAAAAAACACAACACAGCCCCACCCGTATGGAACTCACCGGCCAGACCCACGTGCGCGTGGTGGCGCGCTTCCGTCCGCCCATCACTGAACACGAAGAGACGGACGATGCGGCCTTCCTGATCCACGCAGGTGGACCGGGCTCTGCACGGGATCGCTCGGTGAAGTGAAGACCCGCCACAGTTCAGAAAGCCAAAACAATCGTATTTGGGTTGGAGGCCATCATCGCTAGTTTCTTTCAGCGAATTGATGTTATTGGATGTTATTGGGACTTAGGGGGAAGCCATGGTCTGTGGTGTTTTTCACGAGCAAAGGGCAGGCGTTCAGGGCTGCGGAGGAAATATCAAAGCGTTCCTTAGGTTTTCTTTTTTTTTGGCTTCTTTTTTGGAGCCAGGCGGCCATCATGGTGCAGTGGTTCCTCTGTTGGACAAAGAATATGGTTTGATGTTTGGAAAGGGTGGGAAAACTATGCAAAACTGCAACTTGAACAATCAGTGAGATACAGAGAACATTAATCGAAACTGCGTGAGATAGAATGGGGATCAACAACAGGAACGCCTGTGAGCTTGTGTAGACTCAAATCTATTTGTTTGACCATTGACCTTTGTTCATTTCAGATTGATTTCTTGTTTCAAGCATCAAAAACTAGCCCATGAGCTTACGAAACCTTTTTGGCGGGGCCTGGGTGTTCTGGATGTCTTTTTTTGTAGTGCTCAGCATCCTTTGCAAGTTGGTTTGCTTGTCCACTTCCAAGCAGTGGGGTTGACGTTTTAGTTTTTCCGTGTAGTCCCGAAGGACCACAAACAAAGCCCACCGCAAAGCCACAGGAAAATGAGACGTTTTGTGCCTCCAAAATCAAGGTGTCTAAGAGATTCTCCTGCCCAACTCCTATAAATCCCAGCAACCATGCCTGTGCAGCACAGAAAAGCTGTCCGCACGGAGTCCGCACCTGCATGTTGATTCTCCGCGTCGAGGCGACGACTCGCCCTCCGTGGCCTTGGGGGGTAGCAGAGCGGGCGGCCGTGCAGTCACAAGATGGGTACCTTTGGCCCAGTTACAACGTCTTCCGCGCGACGAAGACTCGACTCGACTCGAAACGACGGTTTTCACCTTCGTCGAAAACAACGGATGGCGGTCCGTCCGTCTGGCGGACCGGGGTCTGACTGTCGGCCTGACTGTCATGGTCAGACTGGTTGGGAGACATGTGGATCGACTGTGGACGGTGGGGGTTTTGCTTGTTTGGACGGTGTGGGCGCCCGTCGGATTGACCTGAAAAAGACTGACTAAAGGTGTAATATAGAAGGCGGTCGAGGTCCGATTGCGGAGTTGTTTTTTCTCTTTGCTAATAGGGGAAGTAAGCTATAAAGATGTGTTTCTAGATTTGGATGTAGATGCAGCCCAGTTTCAGCCCATTGTTTAAATGTTTTTGTGATGTTTCTTGCATGTGTTACATGTGTTGCATTTTTTGAACAAAAAACACACACAGCCTATAGCCTATATAGCAGATCTTGGATCTCAGACTCCCTGTGTTCACGAAACTTCCACCAGCTTCTTCTCTTCGGACCGGCACCCCGGATAGGACCGTCGCTCACCCGGTCGTGCCAGGCGGTTTCGCTTCGAGTTCGACACCGCCTTCGGTGAAGAGGCGCCGTGATGGAGGTCGGTGGTCGAGGTCTGTGGTAGATATGTTTTGGAAGGCTCCAAGTGCTGCCGGAAGGTCGATGTCCAATTATGTTCCATGAACTTTGGAACACATGAAACTCTGTTCGTTACGTTTGGAAACCCTGTGAGTCTTTCCGTGTGAACTTAGCTCGCCTCCAGGCCAGTCAAGAAGTGGCATATCAGCGCATTGGCCGGCCAGCTGTGCAAGAGGTCCTCGCAGGCTCGCGAGCCGTGCGGGACCATGGACCCCCAAAGCACGAGGGGGTGACCGGCACATACCAGCACCACCCAAAGGGTGGTTCAAATGACCCGGAAATCCCACATGGTGTTTCTTTCTTGAATACAGTCACCATCCTCTCTGGTATTCATTGCTGCTAGACTCACCCAATCAGGCGGTGTTTCTCAAGACGCGGTGTTTCTCCTTGGGACAGCTCTGAAGATCGAAGAGCGAGGCTGCAGACCTTTGGAGACATCTTCCAGTCACAAGACGGGGTGGCTTTTAGCTTCTTGAGTGGATCATAGACACCCCTATTCTCTAAGAACGGCACCCCGTCTTGTGACTGCTGGTGTGTTTTTCCTGAACATGAAAACAGATGCACGATCAAACAATAGCGGTGTTCAAGCGGTTTTCTATATTTGTCCGAATGGACCTCATCCATGGATCCCATGGGCACTCCGGTGTGGAGGGCATGGCAGAAAACAACGATCCGCCGGGCGGATCCACGACCTGGGTGTCTCAAATTCTCATTCCCTATAGGGATCCGTTGTCGTACCGAAGTTCAGGTTCGGTACGGCTGAACCCGACAATGGCACCTACAGAACAGTAGTGTCTCCAATCACCGTACCTGAGAAGCTACTTGGATCCCTACTTAAAGTAGGGATTACATTCCCTGAAATAGTTTTTTGGAAGCGGATGGCATGGGCTTTCTCCCCGAGTTCGGATGACTTCTGACACAAACAGGTGGGGCCATCCACGGTGTCACACGGGATGTGACTCGGAGTGTACGTCTCTTGCCTCATGTTCTGCCGTCTCTTGCCTCTCCGCTGCGTCTTGTTGGCTCGTGGAGTGGATTTGGGAGCGAGACTGCGCCTCTTGCAGCGGTAACAAGCCTCCGCGCAGGGCGCAGGCAGAAGGGGCAGAAGGGGAAGAGCTGGGTACACTCTAGCGAGCACGTCACATGGAAGCGGATGGCATGGCCCCCCTGAAAACCACTGGATGCTTTCAAATACCTAGATCTTCAGTCCGCATTCTAATTTGTCGTCCGCACTTCTTTGAAGGTAAATCCACTATACTGACGAATGATGTTGCTTGCAAAGTGTGCGCCTGTTCCGCTGTTTTCTGATTCCACCGGTTTCAGCAGTGGTTCACACTGGCTCAATCAGATCCGTATAGGTGATCTTCTAAATGAATTCGGCAAAGTGCCATGCACGTGTTGAAAGACGCAAGTGGGTGTACCTAAGCTGAAAGAACATAGGCGATAGTGTATTCCCATGGGCCCTTTGCCGCCTGCAGATCACTTGATGCGACCGGAAACGAAGAGGAATCAAAACGCAGAAGATCACTGTACTGAAACTGAACCTGTGGTTTGGAACGTGCGTAAGATCACTGATAGACTGCAAGGCAGACATGGCTGTAAATTATTCCTGATAGGTGTTCACTATATGGACTAATTTTTGGCCAGGTGTCGGTCAAACAATCTGGGGCCCCATCCACCCTGGGGCCCCAGATGGTCTAGGGCCCATGTATTCCCATTGCTTCAGGACTTTCAGGATGTCGGGGCGCTGGGATATAGTTCTAGCTGCCAGGTTTGCAGAGCCTGCCGGACAAGTTTTAGGTTAACGTGTGTTGCTCAGACTCAGAACTTCAATGTTTTGCAGAGAGTTGCCCAAAAAACGGTTCGTCGTAACTCCGGCGTATTTCCCCGTAACTCCGGCCAAATTTCCCGTAACTCCGGCGTTATTTTCCGGACCCCGTCTTCCGAAAACTTTGAATCGGGATAAGCTGCTTACAGAAGCGTTTTGACTGAAACCATAATTTTTACGTTTATTAGGGGTCGAGGTCCTGAGGCAAGCTGAAATATCCTGGAGAGAGCAAGCCTCTTTGCAAAAGAAACCTTTAAAAACATGGTTGCACAGAAAGAGGGGTTCCTTCCCACATACTCCTTGGTTTGTTCTTAAATCTTTGTTTGGGCACAAATTTGTTTATATTTTGTGATGGTTCTGCTCTTAGGCATTTCGGAAGATGGGCGAGGGCAACGGGAACGGGAAGGCTCCAATATTGGGTTGTGGAATGAATGCGTTCCAAAAAACTACTCGTGGTGCAAAGGCTGCAAAGGCAGGTGCTTGCAGTGTATGACCCAACCTTTCATCATCTGTTCTTCACAATCTTAGATCCGGATGTTTGTTCAGGTCCTCAGCGTGTTTTTCTGGAAATCCGGCGGAGCATTTTGCCGGATCGAGGTCCAGCACTTTTCTCAGCCCAAAGGAGGATCCAAGTATAGCGTAGTTGTTATATAACATTTTTCTGACAATGGCTAGGGTGTCAGAGTGTGCCTGGAATTTGGCAGCCAGCGATGGATCTTGATAGAAATTCAGTACTTTGTGTTGTAGTTGTTCGGATTTCATTCCTACCCAATGAATCTTCACGGACCCAGAAACCTATTTTGGGTTCTTGGCCTTTTCGGTGAGGGTGGTTGGGTGGTCATAATAGATCCATATATAAGAAACCTGGGTTTCCAATAGGCGGATCTTTTTGGCAAGATGTGGGGCCCCGAATCTCTGGAATCTCTGGAACTCCAGCGTTTCACGTTCCGGATGAAGATCCATATTTCTCCGATGATATTCATTTTTTTGGCAAGGCTGATATTTTTTGTCTCGCCCTGTCCATCAGAATTGTGATCTATGATCTCATCACTTTGCACCTTCGGAACGGACACCTACATGGGGTGCATAGGCCCTAATATTCAAACGGACCTGCTGGGGACGGGAGGGAACGAAATGACCGTTTGGCTCCCATCTCGAAGCAATCGGAGCGGTCGAAGCGTTTCTAGAGAACATCACTCTCTCGGAACCCAGATGATTCTGGCTGTTCTGAAATCACTTGTCGTTGGTAGGTTGAAATCACCCAAGGGCCCCCCCAACATCTACAGGACTTTCCACGCACGGAAACTTGTATGTCCTTCTCGCCCACCATGATCCCCTCAGGGATGGATATCGTCCTTTGTGTCTCGGAATCCGAGCAACCCGAAGTCTTTGAGCTTGACGCTTTGCCAAGTGTCCTGGCAGAGAGCCATATAGCAAAGCTTGCGGAGTGTGGATGACCCAAACATAATTGATTGGATTGAGGACTGAACATCTAGAGTGAACATGCATGAACATGTTAACTTAACTGCGGACCCTTCAATTCACCAGACCGCAGACAGTTATGGCCGGATTCTTCGTTTGCGCCGAGCCGCGATCGCGCCGAGCGCCGAGGTTGGCCCGAGAACGCCGCGCCGCCGGCGCGTGAGGACGCCTCGGTGTGTACCGTGAACCGAACGGGTGTGTTTCAAAGGGATAGAGAGGTTCCAATTCTGATGAACACATCACACGGAACCTGGAGGTCTGGATGGCATAGGGATGCATAGTTTATGTTTTTCTTGGAAGACGATGCACTGTAACCTTGACGAACAGGGGGGTAAACTTCCAAAAAAATCCATAATAGTTGTGCAATAATATTGTGAATTAGTTTTATATCCATGGCTCGTCATGGTTCCAAGTTTAGTTGGCACTTGGTTCCATTCATTTGGTACTTAGTTGGCACTTGGGTCCATGGAGCCAAATGAAACAGAAGTCTGTGTTGCTACCAACGCTGCAAATGTCCATTCCTCACCTGATTCCTGGATTTGTTCCATGGATTCCTCCGTTTCCCTCCGTTTTCGTGGCGAGGCCTCCGACGAGGTCCTCCACCAGACGGCCGGATTCCAGGCGCGGCAGAGGCGGAAGAAGCAGCGCGAGGAGCGCTCCGAAAATCTGGAGCCGAGCCGAGCGCAGACGGATTCGATCTAAGACTTTAAAGCACCTTTATTTTCAACGTTCTTCCTTTTCTTTTCTCTTTGTTTCTAAGGCCATCGCCTCCAACCTAGAAGCGATGGCCTCCACCCTACTAAGACTTCAAATGTTCTTTGTGAATGGTTTGGTGCAGTTTTTTGGGGTTGGCCACGGACACGGCCTGTGTGGTTGGATTGCTTGTGGGCAGAATATGTATCTTTACATATATATATATATATATATTGTAGGTCCAGTAGCTCTCTAAGATTGATCCGCCTTGGGCAGTCTTTGTTGCTCGAAGACACTCAGTTTGCAAAGTATTTGGCCAGTGAATCAAGAGTTAACTGTTTCAAGTTTGGGTCAAGAATTTGAAGGCCCACTTGTTGTTTTCCTCACTGCCCAAAGTGCTGGATGCCTTTTGGGGAGGACTTTCGGTTGTGTTGAACTGATCCCGCCTGTAATCTGTTTGCAATCCTGTCAGACCGAATGCTGAAGTCGCTTCGGAAAGGGTAGAAATAGTGGGTAGAAGAGTCTTTCTCTGACTCATAGATATTGACGTGGACTCCATGTGGACTCCATGTAGGGTCCATGTGTATCTATTGTTTGATGGTTTGATGGTGTCCAGGGTTTCGGATTTCATTCCTGGTGTGCTTCTTCACCAAGATCACAGCACCATTTTGGCATACGTTGTCAAAGTTGTCATGGCACTCATAGCACTCGAACAACAAAGCCTTCATTATTTTCTGTGCTACTACATGTCATCCACCTATTATGTCCAGCTGCTTTGACCTTTACACCACAAATCCGTTTCTTCTTGAAGGTTCCAAATTGACAATTCTTTCCGCATAGAATCTTGCGAGACACTCGTGTCTTGACCGTCCCATATTTTGCCACGCAAGAAAAAAAAACAATCAATTCCTACGTCGACTGCAGCTGATCCATGTTATAAGACCAGGTAAGAAGAATAAAATGTTCTTCCTCCGGAACTTGGTCAACCTTTCGATCCAAACCCATTCCCACGCGCCAGACGCGCCACACGCGCCAGGAGCAACTGCAGGCGTTCCTTCGTCGCTTCAATTTTGTCGATTTGGACTCCCAGGTCCAGCTGAAGCAACGCCCAGAGGACGACTTTGACACGCCGTCTACGCGCATGGGAGTTCGACTTCGAAGGGCAGCGCATGGGAGCGCTTAGGATATGTGTGAACAAGTCAAGTCATTGAGTCATGTCATTTGATCTCATTAGTTTATTTATTTTGATTGTCCGCCGGACTATAAAAGTATATATATACAGTTTTCTGTACTTATGATTAATCGTCGTGGCCAAAGAATCTGTGTCATACTTCTATTTAGACTTCGGGCCAACACCGGAACGTTGATCAATTCCTTTGCACGGGTGCTGTATTCAAGTTGGAGGGATTTGGTCACCTAGAAGAGGTATCTTTCTCAGCAAAACTTCCAGCCAATGGGTTTTGAGTCGTCTATTGTTCCTTTTCTTTGTTTGATGGTGCTCAGTGTCCTTCGTTGCCCCTTTTGCATCAGGCACCTCCTTGTTGAGAGAGGTTATTCCATGGTTCTAAGTGCTATCCTTCAGCAGAGAACAATTGTGTTCTTCAGACTTTAGGCGGTCTATTCCGATTCCTTAATATAATTCAACATGATATAACATGATATACTGTACTCTGTTGAGCCTGACCCAGCTAGTTGGAGTGGGCGCCAGGAGGTGTTGAAGCCCATCCACGTGGCAGCAGACCTTGGTGATGCGTCTCGACCAGGAACCACACATTTGAGGGAATCGAGGTCGGTATATACATCCAAATTACTGGAGCCCGACGTCCCGGTAGGTTGACCTCCCTGGTACTTGTAGTCCATTCTGTTCATGTTCCGTGGTCAAGCAAGGTCCCGCGGTTTTGACCCACAGCCATATTTTTATAGCTTGCTTAGATCGATGTGTTATTGTTTGTTCAGGCTCAGCTCGGTTTTGGGTCACCCGGTCACCTCTTCTCCACAGCTCGCCCACCTCTCCGGGCGAGGTTTGGGTCTTGAGGGCCCTCCTCTCCTGTGGCGCCGATCCCTTACAGAAGACCTCCTGCGGCCGAACCGCCCTTTGGTTCGCAACACCGGACGGAGGAACGATGCACGCTCCGGGACAGCACAAAGCAGTTGGTAACCAGTGGGGAGCAAGGGGTCTATAAGAGAGAGAGACTCTTCGGTCCTTGGAGCAATCCATGGGGTTTTGCGAGTCAACGTCCCAGGGCAACCCTTTTGGGACATCATCGGAGTGTAGAGGGAGAGGAATCCAAGGCAGATCCGTTGGTGGTTCATGGTGACAAACTGTTCGGGCCTTTCTCGAGTGTTTGCTTAGGGCGTTCTTTCACTGAAGGAGAAAACCAAACTAAACAATCGAACAGCTTACTTATATATATATATGAACATCACCACCCTTTTAGAATTGAACAAAAGGGTGGGGGGGTGTCCCTGTCCCTAGAAATGTATTTCATTGTTTTTTGTCACCTAGATCAATCCTTGAGCAGCAGGCATATGCATATTATGTGGTTGGACTCTTTGATATTCTTTGTCAGTTCGATATATGAACTAATGTATTTCTTTTCCTGTTGGCGGGGCATGGTGTCAGTCAGATGCCATTTTTTCAGGCTGTCGGAATGGCATTGGAAGGTCGAAATACGTTACTGACAACTCCACGAACACTGAGGGTCAGTTCGCTTGTAGGAATTGCTGCTTTGTTTGAGGAGGCAATCGAGGGGGGCTGCTTCGCATCCACAACCATTCAAGTCCATTGGATTCCATTGGGAATTACCGTCGGTGCTTCAATCCCGGTCCATGGAAGTGGGCGACCCTGACAACATTGCCTGACGGGATGCTCCTTCAGTCTGTGAAGATTTGGCTGATGCTTCTGGGAGAAACTCTGTCCGCTAAGAACCTGGTTCACCTAGAATCCCAGGTTGTTGCACAGTGATGCTTGTAGAGTCAGGGTTGCTTTTCATCAGCAAACTTCAATACCAGCACCTGCGAAGGGGTATTCTACTCTACTTGTGGATCTCAATTGGACACTGCCTGGACACCCCTTCGCAGGTCCAGGTAGATTTTTGTCACAGTGGGTTTGTGTGTCTTTGTGAGGGTATGCAATGCAGGACAGAACCTTAAAAGGTACATCTCTATATATATATATATATAAATGATTCCTAGACCATCCTTTTGCCATAATTGTCGCTCCACTGCATTTGGGCAGAACGTGATGCCGGTTCTCACAAAAAATACTACAGCCTGGAAGGTCAATATGGCCAAGGTACCATCACATGCAGTCTTACCATAAAGGCAGAAGCAGAGAGGTCTTGGGATAAACAACAAATACACGCAATAAACTGGCCACCTGACGCTAGTCCCCTGAGAACATTTGCTGACATGTCACTCACTTGCCAGAAAAGGAAGTTATTCAATTTCCCAGTTAATCTGACTATGAACGTGGATAAGGTTCTCACCTTTATGCAAGCCAGATACAAGACTAAGACAAGTCACATCAAAATGATTCAACGCGACAAAAGGAAAAAACAAAAACCTACAAAAAGATACACAATTTGTACTTAATTGAAGCCAATTCCTCATAAAGCACTGTACTATGGGCTATTCCTGGAACCAGTAGTGGGCGAGGGAAGAATGCCTAACGCTACCCATCCTATTACCAATAATGAACCTTTCTATCAAACACATATCTCCACGTAAAAAGACTCCATGTCAGAAAACCTGTTTCTTTTAGTTTGCTTTAGCTTCATTATAACCACGTTCGTTTCTCAATAATTACTACAATGCCCCCCAAAGCAATTTTGGTGTAGGCCGCTCCTGCGTGACACATGATGCCAATTCCCCACCTAGTGCAATTGTTGGGGAAAGGGAAGACTCTTCGATGTAGAGGTCCTTTCGATATTTGCTTCCAGTTTAGTAAGGGATTTGACAACAAACTGTCCTGGGCTTTGAAGCTCTTCCCAGGAACCCGTGACAATTTGAGGCCCCCCTATCAATAAACATCTCATGTTGTGCGACCCTCATTTGGTTTTTGGTTCTTATTTTTATAATGCTTTATCGAAATCTATATTTGCGATTCTGATGGAATTGTTATGTTACAGCGAAGACTGAATATGGTCAAATCATGATACAGTACATAAACGTGGTTTTGTGAAAAGGAAGATCCTTTGATTCACCATGCTTTTCCCCAAACAGTGTGGACACACTTAGGGGTTAAGATATAATCCATCATGCATTTTTTGATAAGCGATTTTATATAACTGTTAAAAATGCATGGTGAATAATAATAACAATTTAATACAAAAACATGAAGGTGAAAGATACCAACATTGGATTACGGTAATAGTTAGGCAGCTGTGCTTAGATCGCTGTGCCGCGCGGCTGTGTCCGGCTAATTCGCTGCTATTTACAGTACACTTGTGCTTCTCGAAATCGTCGATGTGCATTTCGACTGCGCAGGCTCGCAAAATCTGGCTCGCCGCGGCGAGTGCTTGTCGCGACGGCGCTCTCGTTGTGGTGCCGTGCGCATTCTTGCACACGGTTGACAGGTGCGAGGGATCGGAGCGGCTGAACTTCGAAGTGCATTTCGTGGCAGGCACAGCACTTTGTGAACCTCGAAGTGCCGATTTCGTGGCAGGTACAGCACTTTGTGAACCTCGAAGTGCAGATTTCGTGGCAGGTACAGCACTTTGTGAACCTCGAAGTGCAATTTTCGTGGCAGGCACAGCACCTCCCGACATCTGGACCTCTGTCTGACAACATCTCACAACACCGCCCACTCTCACACTCAGTCTGACTCTCTCACTCTCACTCACTCTCACACTCTCTCACTCACGCTCACACTCACTCTCATTCACTCATTCATTCACTCACTCACTTGATGCGTGCTCTGGCGACTGTGCTCTCAGATGTGTGCTCTCTAGACCTCTGTCTGACTCTCCCACTCTCACTCACATTCAGAACGCCCACACTCATTCCCGTTCATGCGCATTCTCACTCTCACTCACACTCTCACTCTCACTCTCTCACTCACTCACTCACTCACTCACTCACTCACTCACTCACTCACTCAC
>CAXAMN010022695.1:1058690-1118488 GCA_963970005.1 Durusdinium trenchii | reverse complement strand
CTCACACTCTCACTCACACTCGCACATACTCTCACTCTCACCCTCTCACTCTCTCACCCTCTCACTCTCTCACTCTCTCACTCTCACTCACGGTCTCACTCACACTCATACTCACACACACTCACACTCACACCCACACTCACTCCCTCTCACTCACACTCACACTCACTCACTCTCTCACTCACACTCACTCTCACTCACTTTCACTCACACTTGCTGTCACTATCACTCACACCCACATTCACACTACATTCACATTCTCACTCTCACTCTCACTCACACTCACAGTCACACTCACCACCACCGCCACCATCACCACGATCTCCACCTTCATCACCACCATCACCTCTCTGCACCCCAATGTCTAGATCTCTAGATTCTCTGCTGCCACACCTCTAGACCTCACACACACACTGTTTGGGGTCTCTTGCTGGGATAATTTTATCCAGAGTCTATTGTGTCCTTTGCTGCGGCATCACCCGGTGCCTGACCAGTCCAATGACAAGCGCGACAAAGGATAACAATCAATGACGACAGTGGCGCTCACACCAAACATAAGCACAACAAGTCCCGACAACCGGTGACAGCAGTATCCCACCAGTGTCACGACAGACACACATAATGGCAACCCCACCCACAATCACATATCTACATAGAAGACCATACCTTTCACCAGGACAAACACAACAACAGCCAAGAGATAGAGATACATTCAATGACAACACAAAACACATCCACAGCACACACATTAATTGAACATACACCAAGGCAAACACAACAGCAGACCTCGCAGCCAAAAACATCAATGTCAGACACGGTCGGCAGGAAGCAAAGTATATCATCTTCCAGTTGCATCATGTCCTCATAATGAGTGATATTAGTTTGCATAGTATACTCCGTTCCTGCCATCGTCACCAGGTCGATGCAGACAACAGACAATGATTCACATAATTGGTGAGATGATTCAACGCGTGATACAACCAAGCTTCGTCTAAGGTCTGAGATATACATATATATATATAATTGTCTTAAGTTTTTTTGTTATTTTGGGGTTCTGATGTTTTCCCTACAAAACCCTGGCTGGTTCCCATCTTTGGCGTTTCTCGAATTTTTGGGTACCTGTTACAACAACACTCGACCGATTTTTTGGGGATTGGAGTGGTGTTTTTTTCATGACAGATTGAAGGGATTGGGCAAAATTCTGCCCAAGAAAACATTCTAGGTAACTTCAGCTATTGGTTGCCTTGGGTCTCATGTATGCGCCCCAGTATTTTTTTTGAACCTAGATACCCGCCTTGGGTTCGCAGGCCATCGAAGTTGCTGCAGAGGCGAACAATTGTGGATCACATTTGGCAACCTTGAAGTGCTTGATGCTTGGCGCCGAAGGCGAGTGCAGTGGCGGCCGAATCGATGCGAGCGGTATATTTTTTCATGGCGCCCTCCTGGTCATGTGAAGGCTCGATTTGTTTTTCAGAAACGTTGACATGGTTTGTGGACAGGTGTAAGGTGCCTGCACAGTACAACTCGTTTACTCGTTACATGGCATTTTTAGGGGGGGACCTACACACACGAAACATGTGATTTCTACGTGTTGGGTGTGTTTCATTAATGTAACCAGGTACTCGAACTTAAACGATACATATAATATACTGAACTGTTTGAACACCATGTCAAAGCCAAACGTCGCAGCAATGCCGAGTATATAGCTGTAACATGTTCATTAGTCAAGCACTTTGCAAAAGCAAAACAACAACTTTGCTGTCCGACTGGATCAATTCAGCCATGGATTGCAACCACAAGGTTGGCCAAGTGGCTGTGCAGGAGCAAACCATCCCGCCCCCCTGTGCTTTACTGTGAACAGTTTTGGCAAGAGCGCATCTGGATATGCAGTAATGATGTTGTTCCTCCTTCGCCTCCCTCAAGAGTTGGCTGAGCATGGGGTCCAGGTTCTGGATTGCCAAGGGCAGGTCCCTTGGCAAGGACCATGCGAAGGACGTCCTTCGCAAGAGTTGTCTGGCTCAGGGTGCTTTATCAGCTCAGGGTTGTTCATGCCTGCGATGCAGACTCGTCGGCCTGTTTGCACCCTGTTTGAACGCATTACATAGCTGTGACAGTCGGTTGAGTTGCAATTCTGCGTCTGTGGGTGGCACATAGGCCATGATAACATGGCTTTGGGTTTCCGGAGCTTTTGCCTACTCAGCATAGCCCGGCCTTTTCCATTGAGAGTCTGGAAAAAGAGTGCAACACACAAAACACTTGGGCAGAGACATGTTGGTGTGCAGAGGGGTGTACATTGTGGAGCTGACTGAAAACCATGTTAGGTGCTGAATCGTGCGGACGTCGAGATGCATAGAGTAAGCCATATTTCATGAGTGCCTGACATGTGGGTATGCACGGAGTCGATTACCAAGACCCGGTAGACCAACGCATGCTTACATGCAGCAAGCAGGCGAGCTGCTTGTCTCTGCCTTGACGTAAATAGCTGCTAAACTGTTTTTCACGTTGTGAGGTTGGGCTCTCCAAAGATCATTTGTCAAAGACTCATTGATTGTAGTACCCAGACGCTCCATGTATGCCATATATGCCTACATTGGGGTGGTTTGGAGGGTCAATGTAGGCATATATTGGCATACATGGAGTGTTTGGGGTACATTTCTGGACAGCCAGAGCCTGGGCGTGTTTGTGGGGCAGCAGTCTTTTTACTTTAACTTGGGCAGGGTGGCTATCCAAGACGGGTGCTTACAAATTGGATAGTCTTGTTGGAGGTCGCCCAGTGTGTAAAACTCCTGTATTGTATGGTGTAGGGTTGGCCATTTACTCACATGTGCGGTTTTGCAAAGCACTTGAAACGGAACCCATGCATGCCGTGTCATGCTACTGCATGTTTACTCAGGAAAAGCCACCACAGTATGAATTGCACCTTGGCGGTCCATGATCTTTGGCAGATCCTCTCGGATGAGTCCACGGCAGCTTGGCACAGTTTGTGGACGAACGAGCTCCTTGGCACAGTTGCGTCTCTCATTCAGAGAGCTCCCACGATCTTTGCGCCTCTGCATTTGTAATGGTATTGTTTCTTGATTGGACTTATCGACATGGTACATGACTTTTAATGTCATGTCAAGTCCAAAGTCTTTGTAGCAAGATATTGAAGGCTTTCTGGACAGACAATCCATTTTCGTGCACATTCCGGCTCGGTTTGCCCAAAACATAATGAGCTGAGAACATAGGTATGTTTTGCCAATTTGTTATTCTGTTCAAAACAAGATGTCCATGATGTTGCTTACAAAGAGTGCATTGTTGCGTGATGTTGTGTGGACTTGGCAATGTTTCAAGCAGGGGGCTGATAACAAACAACATTAATGCGTTCAGAGTCTACTGAATTCAAGACAGTGACGTGATAAGGCAAGGATAAGGATGGATTTATATGGATTTGATATGGTTTGTTAATGTTGTTGTCGCTGCTGCTGATGATGATGAACTTGATACCACAATCGCATCGAGCCTCCTTGGGCTTCGACAAACTACTGTTATAATATATGGAACTCGATCAGCAATTTGCAACCTTAGGGACCTTAGGACCTAAAGGACACTAATTGAAAAAGTCTTTGGTCCAACGCTTAGGAAAAAGGAACCCGCAAGGCCCGGACGTGAAGTTCGGGATCCGAGGTCAAACAGATGGATGGATTTGTCGAACAGTCCTTGATCATTGTTGTTAAGGGTTTGATCAGCCAGTTGGTTTTGCCAGTAGTCTACTTCCTTGACATTGAAACAATAGAAGCGACGGCTCGAAGTGGAGGCCCCTCTAGAGTTTTGATTGCAAGAGTTATACGATGAACTATCACTATACTCGTATCAGTACTTATTAAACTATATTATCCTGGTGAGCGGGATTACCTCGTAGGGTTCCCCAAGTCACTGTCAACGGATACCCTGGACTTATTAAAAGGTTTGAACGTGCCTTCTGAAGTCACGCTTGACCAAGTTTCCTGTCGGACTTTGCTGGGCGGAATGTCACAACCATGACAAGAACCGGACATTCAGCTAAACCCTGCTGAAAACGGACATTCAGCTTCAGGCATCTAAGCAGGGATGTAACCATGCAATTCTTACTTGAAATAGTTGTTTTATAAACTACATGAAAACATTGTTGTTTCAGAGTTTTTGTTGATCTCCCACCTCGGGACGGACATCCAGGAGATCACTCCGCGCTCTGCCCCGCAGACGTGAGTTGTGACAAGTGGTGTGGACCTCACTGTGCAACGGGCAGTGAGTGCATGGGTCTGATGGTGGACGCGTTGCCCACTAATTACAGAACCTCTGGGAGAAGACTCGTTCAAACACCTCAACTATCCTAAACTGGTAATCATCAGAGTCTCCCAGATCGTTCTGGTTTGTTTTGTCTGGCAGTGGGAAACGTGCGCTTTTCACTGATTTGAGGTCTCTTGAATTGTTTGTTTTTGTAGCGTGATTCAGTTGAAGTAAACCAGGCCAGACCAATGGCACGTTTTCGCTACATTGTGCTTGTTTGCAGTTGAAAGCCGTTTGGTTCCTATATATGAACCTTCTTCATATACGAGGGCGGAGTTACAAGCACTGCTGATTACCCAACAACCACCAATCCTTCAATTTCACTTGATCTACAATACATGCATAATCATATAGTGGATTGAGAGTAGATGCCACTGGCACCCCAAGATGTCTTTGATATACACTCCCGAAAACTAACATGGAACCTGAAAATGGACCTTTGGAAGACTATTTTCCTCTACAACCCAGTGCTTTTCAGGTTCCATGTTAATCTTCCCGAGTGTAGGGGTCCATATAAACAACCGACATTGGGGATTGTGCCATCTACTCTCAATCCAGTGTAGTATAGACAGGACGGCAAGAGGTCGGCCCGAACAGTTGCCAACTGTAAAGGTGGAATTCTGCATGTCGTTTGCATGGAATCTGTGTTGGAACCCGGATCCGGTTACCAGTGTCTGTTCGTCACGCGGTTGCCCATCCATCAAGGGCACCGTTGGAAAATCCATCCTCTACCGGGCAAAAGCGCACAGTGCTTAGTGAAACCTGCCAGCTATACCCAGGCGACCCCGCGGAATGTGACGAGTGATGTCAAGATACACATGTGCACTTGCGATTTGGATTGATCCGCTGACTCTCGACTTTCCTGAAACTCGTGGTCCTGGAGTACGTATCACTCATGTTGTGACACCGGAACGATACGATCTCCTCCCACATGTCAAGGTCCTCGTCATCGGCTATACCACACGGTTCATACATGTACATACCATGTTTACTATTCCAATCTGTCAGTATGCATTTGCATTTGCATGAACCCATAGCAGAATCCGGAACGATGCGATCTAAGCGGAAGGATGCGATCTAAGACGATGACTGTTTGTGTCACGACCTGTTTTTGATCTGGCAGAGGAGAAAACGGCAACAGCCAAGACTGATCATCGGCATTCACCAAGTCTCCAGAAAAAGCTCCGCAACATTATGTCAGTTCGGTTGCTCTGAAAAATTCTGAAAATAACTGAGCATCGTGTTAAAATTGCAGAGGAGAATCTTCAGCGGCTTCGGTAATGATTCCAGCATGGAATTTGAAACATGGCAGTCGGCAGCAAGCAGACCTAGATGAAATATTATGTTATTTTTGTTATATGTTCTTTAGTCCAACGGCCACTTGGGCCTTCGCTGCAACTGAACGCACAGGATAGGAATCTGATACATGACACGTTTCGGGACTCGTTTCGGATGACGCATGACACAAGATGACACGGTAGATGACACGGTGTTGGATATTGTAGCTTCGATGTGGATAAACTGCCTTCGTTGGATGTACGTTGGATGTGCGGGGTTGCCGGGAGTTTGACATCACCTCCTTGGTATTTTCAAGCACCGAGTTGGGGTGATGAACGATTTCTGTTCAAGGCGTGTCATGCGCAGACAGCACGAGCCAAAGCGTCAGCACCAACCCGCACCAAGTTGGGATGACTGAAACGAAGCATTGACCGTCTGACACGCCATGGCGACAGGTCCAGTCGTACCGAACCTGAGAAGGTCTGTGGATACTGGTTCACCCAGGACCTGCATACAGAATCTTCATGTTCCCCCATGAATAAAATGGTTGGTAGCCTGCTGGTGCGCGGTTCAAAAGCGCCTGCGGCCGCAGCGGTCCGGACTTGTAAGCGCAAATGAGGGAGACTGATAAAGAAGGAAAAGAGAAAGCACTTCTTTGAGCTGTTTGGGTCAACATGAAGTCTCTTGGGACCCCCTGTTTAGGCTCTTCTGGCTCTTCTTGGGCGAAGTCTTCCTTCGCTGGTGGACCCCACGCTGTTGCGAATCCACTAAGTTACTCCCCTGCAGATTAACATGGAACCCCAAAACCACTGGGTTGTACCTTGTGCAGACTGGCTCCGATCGGTTTGGCCAAAGAAGCGGCGCTGTCTTCGCGTGACGATGCACTTCAGATTCGGCCGAACTGGGGCACTTTGCAGACGAATGCGGAGGCCTTTGGAGGATTCGAGAGCTATTTCTGTCATCAGACCCTCCAGTACTTGGACCTTTATTATTTTTTACTAAAATAGAAGTTTGGAACCACTCATTTTGGCAGAAACAAATGCTGGACCTGGTCCATCCTGAATTATAATTGAAACTGGTAAAATTGAGGAGAAACTGGTCGAACTCAAGCGTCCATAGGTTTTCCATAGATAGGGAGGGGCCTCCAGCGGGTGGCAAGGGGGGGGTTGGGTTCAGAGGTGGAAAAGCTTTTATTTATAGTCATTTGGATGTCATTGGCGCTTTTTGGGAGGCCATCGCTTCTAGGTTGGAGGCCATCGCTATGAGGTTGGAGGCCATCGCTTCTAGGTTGGAGGCCATTGCTCTTAGGTTGGAGGCCATTGCTATTAGGTTGTGGGAGTCCGTAAATGAGCCAAGCAACGAGATCGAATGAGCAGGGCCGGATCCGGTGGTTCTCCGCATTGGGCATCTTTGGCCACACCCTCCGGGGAGTCCTCCTGCGACGGTCTGATGATAGTCAAAGAGATGGGGTAGTTGGGCCTAGTCGAAGAGATGGGGCTGTCAAGACGACTATGGATCCACAAACAAGGAAACAGGATGAATAAAAGACACTGGGCTTTGGGAGCTCCAAAAAGTTCTGCAAAAAAGGTCATTGTCCTGAATATGTATTCCTACTCAGTCAGCAGATAACCTTTAATCTTTTTGGGTGGTTGGATTCCCTGCTAAACAAGAACAAGTCCAAACAGGTTCACCGTATTTTCTAGGGAAATGGCTTGGGAGTCAGTATGCACATTGATGTACCCGGTTTGGTACTTCAGCGTCATTCCCCTACCTTCAGCAAATTCGACTGTCGTGGGACTCCCTGGATGTTTGGACTGACTCCGGCTTCCCCTCTTCAACGCGGCAGGGGGGGTCGCTTTTCCCAGTCCAGATCAGAGACGTGAAGCGGCATCGAGAAGCGCTTTTTCCATGCTGCTTTGACCGGACACCTAATTTGTATGGTTGAAAGCCATGATTTGGGGTGGTTTTCACCAGCTTCCCTCAGTTGCTGGCGTATTAACTCGCTCCCAGACCTCTATGCCTGGACCTGAGTGGTGAAGACTCGACTTGACCTGACGTTCGGGGAACAGTTCTGGCTGCGGGGTTCGGACTCGCTGAACTGGTGGGCTTGATCACCAGCCAGTGAGTTTCAAGTGTATTTTTTTCTCCCACTGGTGGCACTCCGACGCGAATTCCCTAACACTAAAATAACAATCCCAAACCCGAGGACCCGCAAGCAACATCGATAACCACAAAACCCACGACCATGGCAACATGCTCTTCACCATGGCACGAAATCACATGATTGAATATGATTGACATGACATGGTGGGGATCACTCAATTAAAGTGTGTTTGCTGCAGAATGCAGAAGGCAATATGCTTAGTGATGTCAGCGTGGCTCATGTTATTATTGTAGCCCATGTTTGACGTTCTTTTGATAGGCAAGGGCCATATTTTGCGTGGTGGGTGGTCCAGAATACAGGTCACTCAGTGAAAAAATAATTTGGCCGTCGTGCTTGTCAGCAGATTGAGATCTCGAGAGCTTTTCGGTTTCTCCGGCTTTTGTGACACGGTGTTTCCTCGGTATAGGTCATTTTCGGTGGAGATTGAATCAGATTGGATCGGTACAGTAAGTCTGGCATCTCCTGTCATACCATGGGACGCATGTATGACTTAACCTCGGGTCCAGGGCAAGGGGTTGAGGTCGAGCGGCGATTTGCGCATGACGACATGTTCTTGCGAATGGGGGATGAGTGTCCGTTTGTCCGTTTGGCCTGATGTGCACATATCCTAAGAGGTGTGTATTTTTGCAGGGATAGACATCTATTCCATTCCCCACGAAGGGAAACTGGCATGGGGCAGGAGTGTGCAGTAGTATGACCAGATACGTATACGATGATATACGTACTGTATATATACAGTAATCACCCCGGGCCGGATCTTTTAGGCCGCATACCACATCAAAGGTGACCATTCCAAAATAACGAGGCTAGGTGACCAGTTGCAGTTTGCCAGACAGGTTTGACTCTTTTTTTTCAGAGGTTTGTTCGTGGTTTTTATAGTTATAGCTGATTAAGGTTGTATAAGTCGTTTTCCAAGTTCAAACTTGTTTGATGCCCATTTCGGCCAGACCTCATGTTGTTATTGGACAGTTCAATTTTGAACATCCTCCTCATGTCTTTTCAACACATCGAAAATAAACAGTCACTTGTGCAAACCAGAAGACCCATCAAGTTCTTTACACGAGATTTGGATGAAGAAGGCCGCGGATGCGTTCCATGTTTGAAGTGGTCGCCGGTGCGTCTGGGTCTATCTGAGACAATCTCTTCAGAGTGTTCACCTCTGGCGATTGGAGGAGTCAAAGGTCGTTTTGGTCCATGTTCAAACTGTTGATTTCCCCGTGTCCCCAATCAGTTTACTGTTGGGGTTCTCTATTAGGAAGAAACGGGCTGACCACAATAGCTGTGGCCACGCCGTCCGCCCCTTTCTTCACTGCCTTGTCTGGTCCAGGCCTTCTTGGGGTCTGTGTGTCCTGCTTGGCCGCGCCGTGTGCCATGTCTTCTCTGCCTTGTCCGGGCTTGTCCGCCTTGTTCGGGTCTGGGTTTGTTCTTTTGCTATGAATGCAAGGGTGATGCGTTGCCAGCAGAAGCTTTTTTTTGCTTGCATGCGGTTCTCAACCGGCTGGAGGCTATCGGAAAATATGTAGTTTAAGAACAGGTGTTTCCACCAACACTTGAATTCAACGACCTACGCAAAAAGTCCTGCTGAAACTATTTGGGGATCTATGCTGGTCTAAGATCTGGCATCAGATGAATTTGCTGGGGAAGAAAATTGGAAAGATGACCTGGGATCATCGGTGGCCAACCAATGAAGTTCCATGTTTCACCGGCCTGTCTTTGGGTCCCAACTGCTCGCTCGACACGTAGTGGCCCGCAACAAAGCTGCTTTTGCCGGTTTGCGCGATCGGAAACGGCGGAGATGGACTGGAGACGGGAAACAGAAACGACAGGGAGACCAGGCCAGACAGCGATTCGGAATTCCCTTGTAGATGGGTGTGACTTGTATAGCGTGTTCGTTTAGATATAGAAGGGAGGTTCCCTGTAGATGCACCTTTCTACCATGGTCTCTTTTTTGGGGTCAGTATACCCCCTGTTTTGAGGTCCTTGACACTATTTGACACTTATTGTCTATATTTGCGTACATGTTGTGTACATGTTTCTTCGACTCAAAGGCTGTGTACGTGTATATTCCAGCTGTGCTGAGCCCCCCGCGTACTTCCATCGTGATTTACTTGGAAGTGATAAGAATGTTGCACAGTTTTGTGGTTCAATCCCATACGTGCCGGTGATTTGCACCAAATGGCGGGTTCGAAATCCTAAATCATGAAACACACACTTATAATCACTTATAGAATTACTTGTAGAAGGTAGAGGTGGTAGAGGTTGATTCTCCTTTGGCCAACAGGTACAGGCGGTTTGATTCGGATGCGGCCAACGAGAGCTGCAGCTCCCATTTCCTCGACCTTCGGAACACCAGAGTGAGAGTTCGAAGAGGACTGCTGTTGCCTGCCGCTGCAGGAACACCACCAAGGCACCAATTACTGGGGCATTGTCTTTCAGTACGACGAAAAAAACACTCGACTGGTGGACTCTGAATTTCTAGAATCTCCAATATCAAGAGGGTTTGTAATCCAAATGGGGGGTTGTGTAATGTTATTTGTTCTTCGTATACGTAAACAGTTGAAGTACCATCATCACCATAAGAATTAGAGTCTTTCGTATCACAAGACAGATCCATATCTATCCACCTGGATCTAATGCTTCGTGTGACGTGCCTTCACAACCGTGAACATCCGGCTCGGCTCGACAGGCTACAACGGGACCATCTTGATGTATGGCTCGGGTTCCCGAAACGCACGCGCTGCGCAGGCTGCGCTGGTCTCACGGTGACCGGTGTGGGATATTTGGGCGAAGCACCAGGGAACATTCCACGCAAAGCGTGAAGAAGAGCGGGTGAATCAGAATGTCGGGAGGTGACTCCTTGCACTGAATTTCTTTGCAGCCGGCGGTGGTAGAGGAACAGCGAGGGTGATCCGGTCACTGGACTTGTTCATATGATGGTACTTGGATCTCATGGTTGCTTGGCCCTTTAGAACGAATTACTGTAGTTGAGGGCTATTTACCCCAGTAGCCTTTGAGGGCACATAGGGCAAAGCCAATACAGAATCATTCTGCGTGGGCCAGGTAAAACGAATCACTGGAATAATTTTGGAAGTGGCCTACATTTACTCAGGCTTGCAGACATTCTTTTTGTGAGACAGTTTTCCTTTTTCCAACTGTGGCTAAAGGCAGTAGCTGAGAACTTATGTTTTTTGTTGCTAAGGGCGGTAGCCCGAATTGAGAAACAAGCGCTCCTGCACCATTCAGGTCAGACAGGCAGTGGCAAGACCTTCAGCCTCTTTGGTAGTTTCACTGAGCCGCTTGGATTGATTCTTGGGGATCAAACGGGAATCCATGGTGACGAAGAAAAGGTCACAGCACGTGGCAGTTTGCTTGGTGTGTGTTCTTCAGGATACTGTACTCCTTTGGACTGGACAGAGAAGTATAGAGATGTATAGAGTGAATTACCTTCAGGCTATTGGACATTGATACATTGCAATATATTGCAATCTTTGTGATCCCATCATTCATGGCAGCATTCTCCCGGACGCGTCCGGCGGACCCCCCCGGAGATCTCGGATTCTGCTCTTGCCATTTGCGCAAACCTGGTATCTACGGTACATGGTTCCCCTGGTCCAATGCGCAAACAGTGACAGGCCAGCCGCTTTTCCCGGATCTTTGGGCGTTTTTCAAAGGCTAGGCAACACTGATGCTTCTTCTTAGGGGGATGTGTATGACACGAGATATTGATCCAAATCGTGGCCTTGATGGACATTCATGAGCCCAAGCAGTTTCGACATGTGGATGAGGATTTGGGGACGCTTCTCCAACGACCTCGTCGCCCGGTCGGCGTCCCGTTTCAGGCCGACGTTGCGCGGTTTGGCGCCCCGTGCTGCAGAGGAACTGGCTGGAGGCCTCAGCAATAAAGACCTCAGCGTTTTAGTCGATTGGGAATCCCATGGGACTCCCCAACTGTAGTAATTTATAGTGGTTTTCAGAGTAGATGGCACAATCCCCAAATTATATATATATATGGACCCCCATCTAAAGGACCTCTTGGGGTTTGTGCCATCTACTCATCTACTCTGAAACTACTGCAGTTGACTTTGGGGGGTATCCCAGTAAACCTGTAACAGGCGGTAAACAAGCAAATCACTATATGTTCTTTACTAACCATCATAATGTTGACTGTTACAGGGAATAAGATGCACCCAAAGTTCACTGTCCATCCAGGAGTTAGATTTGCCCCTATGTGGATCGGTTCTTGATGTGTAAGAACATCCGAATGAAGTCCCATACCGCAAAAGCTTGCCCGATGAAGTCGCCTTCCAATGGGTTCAATGGTTTCCTTTACAGGGTCAACAGGTCAACCACCTCACCTTCCCTGTAGTCTGCAAGGAGCCCACATCGGCCGCTGCGCGACTGGGCAACTGGGTTACTGAGGTGCAGCAGTGCTTGTCCAGCGAAGCTTGGCGAAGCTCCCTCGGGATCTTGGCATCTTCCGGCACCACAGGCACCATATGCACCGGAAGGTTCGATTGGTTTGGGCAACTCAAAGGTTCGATGGGTCCAAAAGGATGGTTCTCTCTTTCTGTGTTTCTGGATTGTATGCACTTTCTGTGTTTCTGGATTGTATGCATAGTGTTTTTTTGGTAGTGAATGATGTATACACAATGTAGTTTCATGATCTGGAGCGTTTCACATGGAATGATGATGCTATATTGGGACAACTGGGAAAAACATATAATTACAATAAATTGAATGTTGGAAAGTAAACAAGACATAATAGTGCAAAGCAAAGGAAACAAACATTGAATAGCAAAGAAAGAGGAAGGACGATGAATAAACCGGAGCAATGAGAATAACCAGAAGGGAATGGGGCAAGGCAAGGCAATGAGAACGGAATTTGGGATGCAGAGTGACTGAATGGCGGGAAGGAAAGCAAAAATAAGTATAGAGAGAGATACAGGATACAGATTTAATGGCCTTGAAATCCTCTGACCTTTGCTTTGATAGGCTTTTTGGGTGGTTGGTAGTCCAAAAGTGGGCTTCTGGAGTTCGTTTGGAAGGTCAATGGGTTAAGACCTTGCTCGTTGGATTCCGAGATTCACCGTGGTGAGACTCCACCCCCACGTGCCAGTGAGCCAGAAGATTACGAGTATATGATGGTACAGGCCTCCTGACTTGCTTCAAGCATGAAGTTCACCGGAAATCATGTCCTATATGGATCCATCACAACTTCTACAACCTACTACGGCACTACAAGGCTCACAAATTAAACTATGCATTTCTCGTACTAAAAGAACATCAGTGGAAGGTCCCATGTCGCTCAAAGGCTTAAAGAAAAGACTTTCAAGTCTTTATGTTGCAACCATCTCTCCAGCCTGCCGAGGAAATGGAGGAGTCCACTATCCAATGTAGTTTCTTGGAGTTCGGCCGCCCAGTGAGGATCCTGGGAGGAGGATCCGGAGGAGGATCCGGATGGCACTCCCCCATTGCTGCCCGAAAATTTGAATCGATTTGAAGGCTCGTTCAGAGGTGCTGTGTCTCCTTTCCTTTTCTTTTTCTATTTTTCCGGAGGCCGCCGGGAGACAGGAGCGATGGCGCATGGCCGGAGGTTGATCCGATGTCAGTTCTGTGTGATGTGGCTGCGTGGAACTGGAGAGGCACCCAGGACCCAGCTGCACTTTCCATCTCATATGATGCTTTGCACAAAGGGGGCTTGCAAAGGCATAAGATGTAGTCCCCCCATAAAAAGTAGTTTCTAGCATGTTCTAGCATCTTCTGGCTATAGTTTTTGTTCAGAATATGCTGGCCATGCATGAAACAAGTGGCTATATATGGCTATATAACTTACTGCCATAATATGCCATAACCTAATATATGTATATATATATATATACATATGATTATGTGTATATATGTTGTTGTGTTTCTGTTTTTTGTTTCTGGAACGACTTTCCAGCGAGCTCAATGCCTTGGTCGATGGGTTAGGTGGGTTGCTTGACCGGTTGGTCAAGCAGCTTGCGTCGTAATAGGGAGACCTCCCAGTTCGACTCAAGAAGGAAATTGGGTCGCATCGGGGACACCCGAACGCCGGCCCCAGCAGTTAGTGCCGATTTGAGGATCTATCGAGAACGCATGCGAGATTTGCTTCATCCTTCCAACCAGAGCGCCTTGGCTTAAGCCAAAACGATGGGGAAAGAGGTGATCTTGTGGGAAAGCCTCCCCATGGCTCCGAAGAAACGGAAGACGCAGCCGTACCGACCCATCGCCTCAAAACGATGACGTGAACCACCAATCGACGGCTCCGGCGGCTTGGCCAAGCCCCATCACCGGACCTGTGGAGGTTCAAACGATGAAGCTGCTTCAGCCGAAAGAACACGAGTCTCCGAGTCCTGAATGTGGAACTTTGCCATGTTTGTTGACCAAGAAAAAAAAGGTGCTCGACCAACAGAGTTTCCACCATCTTTTGTCCTCCGTTGAGACGATTAGATCGCATGTTTTCTTGCAGGTCATTACATTTGCCATGCTGGTTTGGCAAGTTTTGTGTACCGTGACGATTGATCAAGTTCTTCATCGCGGCCAGAATCATCAGATTTCCCTGTCATGATATCTGATGACCCGTCAGGATTCTTCGAAAGTCAGATTTCCTCATGCTCCGCGATTCGATTTCAGACTGAGGTTTACGGATCAAGGAGATTCCCCAAAGGGGCTTGATCGTGGACGGTTTGACTCAGGACTTGTGACGAATCGCATCACCAAAGACTGGGGCGTTGGCTCCAAGGGTGCAAGTTCTGAAAGTTCTGAGAAGGGGAGGGTCGATATGGGGTCTCAGCAGAAACTTCAACGGTCACCATTTGTTCAGAAGCCATACTCTCAGAAGACCGAAGACAAACACATGAGTGCTGCAGGAAATCTACTGTCCTAGCCTCATAAGGACCTAGCCTGGAATGGATCGGCCCCCCATCGCTTATGCAGGTTTTGTAGCTTAAGATAGCTTAAGTAAAAGATCATGGAAGATAAGTCGCCCCCCGCAGCCCGCATGGGATTGATAAATGCAGGTGTCCGTCCTCCCACTTCCACCCCAGGTGGTCGGATGACATGACCAATATGACAAAGAAGAGACAAAGAAGAACATCCCCCATGCCCTCATGTTTTGTATCTCCCATGGCCTTAGCATCAAACAAAGATGAACCCGAACCCTCTGAGACCCCCCCCATAAAAAAAGCCGTTTCCTTTTCATGAGATATGAGATCACCAGGATGAGATCACCAGCAGTGGCGACATCCTCAAGGCTTTGGACACTGGCAACGCTTGGAGATCTGTCGCGCCTCGGACGGGCTTGGGCGATCGAGCAAGGCTGCGAGTGGAAGGGAACTTCAAGCAAAGGCTGAACATGAGCGATGTGGAAAAGCAGCCAGAGACGGTCCAGTTCTGGTGAATTGGTTCGGATCAAACGGATGTTGGTCCATTGACAATGCCTTGTTGCGGAATTATGAACAAGACTGAGCAGGTACCAGGTAACTCTTTTTGAACAATCAGAAAAGACATAGTTAAAAAAAAAATAATATTTCAATATATATAAGTAAGTGATAGACATTCCAGTCTTGAGTTGTTAAAATAAGTTTTTCTTCTCTTGGCGTCCTTGTTTCAACCTGCCCAGCGTCAAGTCAGCCGCCAACGGTTTGAGGCGGCCACGCGGCAAAATGCCTATTCCTCCAGGCCTTTTGAAAAGGGAGGGCAGCTTTTTATCAGCCAAGTCTTGGATTACAGTTTGACCATTCGGCACAGGAGGGACGTTTCGAACACAGGAGGAACAGTCAGAACGTTGACTTTTCTGGCATCCTGCGGCCAGGAGCCGCCCTGGCCCACATCTGAAGGTAGCTAAACTCCCAAACCCACCGCACCCCAACCATCGAAATGGAGGTCGTTGGAGCCCTGAAGGATCATAGATTCTTCAGTGGTAGAGCTCTAAAGGAAGAGTTGGTGGGAAAAGCTGGAACCAATTGAGAAACAGGTCGCTCAAAGTGTGCAGTGCTTGGGCCAGGTGAGAACTCTTGCATCAACCACGGGTTTTTTTTCAGTCTACGAGTATGTGTTCAGGCGTTCTGAATGGAATTGTGCACGTGGTTCAGCATGCCTCCAGTGGTTCTTGGATGATCATCATATGCACAAACACACTTGCTGCACTGGCCACCTGCCATCCGCAGGTCACATGCCATTTTCACCCTCTACGCCGGTGACCCCGGCGGGTGTCGGTGACCTATTTGGGACCTGAAACGGCCACAGAAGGCTCACCCCACCCAGCCGTTTCGCTGCACTGCCTCAATCACCAGCGAATTGGAGGATTCCACCACTGCCCCAGCAACGGACAGTACGTATCAAAGGGGTTAACTGTGATTTCACGATGGTTCTTTTTCCCTTCACCTGCTTTCAAGATCTTTCAAGCATGTAGCCAGCTACCAACGGATGAAACATATGTGCTGGAGGCAATACCGGAAATAGATGTGGCAACGTCGAAATTGACTAATTGTGCTGGCAAATTGTTTCGGTGGACGATACTATACACTTGGAACCATTGGCACATCACAATTGCAGTGAGCTAGTATTTTGTTTACCGCACTGCCAGTGCTCTTCTCCATTCTCACAGTTGCTGCGTTCCTTCAAGCTTGGCTGACTGGGGTATGAGTCTGCAGAAGTCGCTGCTTAATTTGCCAATCTCCATGCGTCTCTCTTGTCGGCCAGAATTATCTCAGGGTCCAAGTTGATGAAGAGAAGCTCTAGTATATTATAAATAAATATATATATATATATATTATATTCTACATATATGCGTGCATATTGCTTTTTGCACAGGAGCATATATATATATATATGTCCACAGTACACCATCCCCGTGCAAATGTCCTGCAAAAGATCAAACCCCAGGTTGTCTTAAAGAGTGAAATCATTAGACAAATCAGGGTTCAGGAGACCAACTCTAACCCGGGGTGTTTGGTTCTTTAAAGTGGCGACACGTACCTTGATCATTTTGGGATTTTGTTTCTTGTGCCATATGGAGCTCACATAAGCAGATCGATTTCCGTTCGAACTCAGACGTGTTGATTTCTTTACTGACTTTTGAGTGTTTTGGGGGGGGTGAAAGCAGGGTGCTGGCATGCAGTACATTAGGTTCTTTAGGGACTTGTCTTGCCTCTGTGCTTTGATTTTGGTTTTACCTCTGCGCTTGATTTTGGACTTACCTCTGTGCCCCCTGAATCTATATCATGTTCACTTCGCAACAATAAACCTCCCCCCTCCCCCCTTGTGGAGTTCGGTGAACCCTTAAGACGAGGGTGCGTAAACGACTCGCAATGCTTAACCTCAGACCTTAAGACGGTGACAGCTGTATACTCTTGTTTTACATTGATCGAAGTTAAAAGCAATTCAAACTATTTAATAGTTCAAGGTGGCAAGAGGTGAATTATTGGCAGGTGTTTACAATTGTATGCTTTAGGTCTTCAGAAGGGGGACTCTTTGCGAACACTGTTTGATTGATTTTTTAGATCAAGGAATTTGATTGTTTCGAGCTATTTGGCTCAGACAATGTAATAAAGTAAACTTGGTGTTTTTTACTTAACCAATTAATAAATATGTTTTTGAGATGCTTAAAGTAGTTGTTTAATTGTAGAGGAGTAACTCAAGTTTATAATTGTATTGACAGTATATACTTTGTAGTTGACACTGTTACACTGTTGAGTTTATTCCCCACGTGTAAGGTGAGGGTTGTTAGATTTTATGTCAGCTGCCTTGCTTCTCCTCCTGCGCCGCGAGTCAGAAGATATGCCAGAAAGAATGTCAGCAGATATGCCAGATAGCATGACAGAATGAATGTCAGAAGATGTGTCAGAAACATGTCAGAAAGAATGTTAGAAGATATGCCAGAAAGAATGCCACAATTAATGTTTCAATACATGCCAGAAAATTTGCAGATTGAAAAGTCATGGTGGGGACCACTCGAATTAAAGGAATTAGTGTTTTTTGCAAACATGGGGTTGGTAATTGTATCACTGTTTCTTTTCTGCGTCTTGAGGCCAAGGTACCATGCAGGATCACAGCCAGCAAAATGGGAGAGCACAGAGCACCAACTAATCCAGGTGATATTTTGAATGGAAGCAAACTCACAATTTGGGGGGTTTCCCGAGTTACAAGCGATTGAAAACGGACAAGGAAGAATGAGATAGGGCCTAGGGCCTTAGGGACAGGATTGACGAAAGTGATAGAACAACAGCTAAACTAAGCTCCTGCAAAGAAGAGATGTGCTTTGCACTGAGAACGTCGTCAATGCGTTGCAAGTTCCAAATCCATCCCAGGGCAGATCTGAACATGCATACGGATGTGCTGTGACTTTATGTACAGGCGGAGTGTGACTACAGAAAGGGAGGAAGAGCAAGAGCCATGGGACGCGAGGTCCTTCCGGTTCTGAGGGTATAAGCCATTCTGTTTGCGTCACAAACATCAATAAGTCTCGAGCTAAACCCACAGTCATACGACGTTGACAC
The DNA here is from genome assembly GCA_963970005.1 of Durusdinium trenchii. NCBI lineage: Eukaryota > Dinophyceae > Suessiales > Symbiodiniaceae > Durusdinium > Durusdinium trenchii. The sequence continues at coordinate 1,100,218 of CAXAMN010022695.1, read as the reverse complement.
TAGCCGGTCAGGGGTGATGTCAACATGGAGCTTCTGATTTCGAGGGTCAACGCCACAAGCCAAAGTGAAAATGGGTTAATGATGCTCAATATCCTCAAGGTGCTGTTGCATCAGCGTAACATGCTGTTTCCCACGCAGACGGATTCGGGGGGGCACCGGTGCACTTGTAAAGATGAGGAAACTCTGGGTCCTTTGTATTCTGACTGTCGTTTGGCAATACTCAAAGTCAACATGATGTGAACTTGGGTGGCCACAGCTGCTGACACGGCATCGTCTTGCTCAAGCTGGCGAGGTTCCCAAAACTCTGTGGCTAGCCTGTCGGCCTCGGAGTTTCCACGAGTGATCCGGCTGCTGTAAATCACCAACACTGCAGTGGGCCTTAACTTTGACCATTTTTTCAACTTGGCCGGATCGGCAAAGAACGTGAGCGCAGATGAAATCCCACAAACCCCGATTGTCCGAGCACTCAGCCTGCAGACGAAAGTGAACTTGTTTGGCGAAAGCAGGCGACAACGGTTTTGACAGTCGGAAGCGATCACTACATCTCCGTTGTAGCCAGTGGGGCCAACAAAACTGTGTAGAGTTCAGCTCGTTGGGAAGTTTGGTCAACACCAGGCAGGAGAGTGGCAAAACTAAATTGGGCAGGTATGAAAACCGCAGCAACTCGAGCTTGACGCCACTTGTGGGAGAAATATGGTGATGTGAACATTGTAACTGTATCCGGATCTTCACTTCCGCTACCACCGTGCCAGTACTGCCACCGAACCCGCTGCAAAGCGCCGGTCGATGCGCACACGCGGCCGCACCGAGGTCTCGCGTCGGAGCCTCACCGAGGCCTGTCGAGAGGTGGGGGCGCTGTTGAGGGTTTGGGAGGTTTCAGTTGAAATATCAAAGAAAAGGGCACCTGGTGGACCCAAGAGGGTTGTGACTCTCTCAACAAGACAAGGGTTCCTCCTTGGTGATCACCACCTGGAGGCCCAGCAAACTGCCAACTATAGATATTAAGAGCAACGGGATGAGGGTTCCTCCTTCGTGAGCGGCTGATTTGGTTCGGGGGAGCCGCTACTCCCTACCCCTCCCCACACCCTCCTCCAGTTCTTTTAAGCCAAACCATGTGAACCAAACCGCAAAAAAAACTAAACGAAACATAACGAAACAACTGCCAAAATATAGCCAAACAGCCGCCACAGAAGAATTGCACCCTCCTCAGAGGCACCAGGCGACTACACTGCTGGGAACCTTCCTAAGACCACATAGGGGGAAACTACTCGTAGTTGCAAAATCCACAAAAGAAATCAAAAACATGGGTAGAAACAACGAAAACTAGCATTGCAGGCAATATCATCATTGTTCATTGGCTTTGCCATTTGAAGCACCGCACCGCACCGAACTCACCGCGCCAGCGCACGGGGAAGCTCTCCTTGGTGGATTTGGCCGGCAGCGAACGTGTCAGCCGGGGCCTCCGCAGTTGCTGGAGGTTTTTGTAGCTTCTTGCTCCTAGTAGCAAGGCCAGGAGCCCGTAGTAGCGTCCTTGCTCCTAGTAGTATGGCCAGGAGCCCCTAGTAGCTTCTTGCTCCTATAGTTTGTGACATGTGCAGAATTCAGTGCACCCTCGGAACCAACATGTTGGTATCAACAAGTGGGGCGACGGAACGTGACAGAGACCTATGCAGGTGTGAACAATAGACAAGTTTTTTTCAATCAGTTTGCCGCCCCCTGCCCTGGAAAACGTTCTGTGAATAAAGATGCCCAACCCAAAAGCTAAAAAACTGCAGACAACAATTGGTTGTTGACACACTGGCCCGATCCGGGATTGTTCATTCATAGATGGAACTCAGGAATTTGCATGAATAGTATACACGTATAGTCCGTATAGTTTCTGCTTATTTTTTGATCTATAGCTGGTGGTGTTTCTACCATTTGCCGCAACGGGGACCCATACGCTTGGTGTGTTCACCGAACAGAAGGCATGAGACCAAGAAATCGATTTCCTAATCTTTGCATGGTATGAATCCTGCGGGAGGGCAGGCAAAGGCATGGTGTTAGAACTTAGAACAATCCAAAATTGGTTGAAGATGTGTTCTCTGATGTTATTTGGCCCGTTTTTTTTTGTCAATGGTTGGGGCATGTTTACTTAGGTTTCAAAACACATTCGAGACGTGCAATTCTTGATTACAACCAAATGCGAACACAAATAAACAAAGAAACACGCACACAAAGTAGGGCAAGAAATGTTACGCTTCAGCAATCACCAAGCAAAGCAAACTGTTTGTTGGGTCCCGGTTGGTGTTCACTATTCATCCATTTGTTTGAACATGAGGTCCACGGCCCACCCTCTCTGAGTTGCACTTGCTCCCAATTTGTACTGGGGAGTTGGGTGGTCCGGGAGACCAACCTGTCAATGTCACGAATGCACATTGGTAGATTTGATCCATTTTCATGTTTTCCAACCGCTGTTGGGCTTACGAGGGCCCTTGACCGCCAATCGACCGCTACGCCTTTCGCAGAAATCGCTGCGCTTTTCACTTCGACGGGATCGAGACTTCGAGGGCTTGTCATCCCCTACAACGAGATTGGTAGCGGAGCTGGACACGATCCTCTCCGAGTATTTGGACGGTGCACCACGTGTTTGAAGTTCTCCCGGTGATCCTGTGAAAGGACATAGAGGCGAACATCTCACCGTTCGAGTACGGCTTGGCAGCTACGATGAATCGTGGCGCAGGGACTGCAGAAAGATCGGAGCCACCGAGGAGAACGCAGAGAAGAGTCCGGACCCCAAGGGAAGAAGACTTTCCTGAAGATCTACTACAACCACCTCGTGCTAATGGAGGTTCCCCCGGACGAACTGGTGGCAGCAGCTACAAAGGTTTGGATTCTGGACTGTCCAAAGCTTGTCCAGACACCGACAAGCTCAACCAGAAGAACTACAGAAGCTTTCGAAGAAGAGTTGAACTGTTCGAGAGGCAATGTCATAGAAGGAGTGTTGACGCCGCCATCGAGGGTACGCTTCTCCTGATCTCTCGGTTGCAGGACTTGGCCTGGGATTCCACTGAGCAAATCTCCTTCGAAGCCCTGGAAAGGAGCAGTCGCCCCTTCAGCTTCGTGTATGAGATCCTGGACAACCTGTATCAATATGAACAACAGGTTGAGGTTCCAACTCGATGTGAAGAGTTCTTTGCCGAGTTCCAGCGCCTAAAGAATGAGGACATGACTTCCTACCTGGTCAGGCACCGGACTTTGTTGAAGAGAATGAAGGAAGTTGGAGTGGAAATGCCAGCTCTCCTATCTGGTTGGCATCTTCTCACCCGTGCCGGTGTTCCTCGTTGGACTCATGTCCAGGTGAAGGCACTATGCCAGGGGGAGCTGGAGTATGAGAAAGTCCACAAGGCGCTGATGAAGATGTTCGGAGGAGACCATCGGCCAAATCCCAAAGATCTCATGAAGATGACTGGCAGCTCCAATGACGTCATGTTCGAGGACGACTATGACATCGACGATGAAGAAGGCTTCTATGAAGAAGAAGATTTGGAATGGTGGGAAGATGAGATCCACTACGAAGAAGATGAAGAGTGGCCTGAAGAAATGGACGAGGCAGCTGACGCTGTCGATGAAGCTTTCATCTCCTACCTGGACAGCCGACGAAGAATGCGAGAGTTGGCCCTCTCAAGAGGATTCTTCCCCGTGGTAGCTCTCGGTCCTGATGTCGAGGGCAAAGGAGGAGGAAAAGGAAAAGGCAAAAGTTCTTCGAAAGGAAAGGGCAAAGGCAAAAGTTCCATGAAAGGAAAAGGAAAAGGGAAGAGTGGCTTCCGCAGAACCTTTGACAACCGTCGACCTATGTCCGGATTGCGGAGACCTACCAGTTCAAGCAACAGCTCGAACATCAACGACATCAAGTCGACCTTGTCTGGCTCTACCGGCCAACATGGACCTCGCTTCAAACGTTTCAGAGTTCAGTCCAATGGCGTCAAAGAAGTTCCTGAAGAACAAGTTTCTATGGTGGAGGAGAATGCAACAGTTGATGAGTGCTACTTTGCGGCACTACTTCCTGGACAGGCCATCATCGACTCAGGTGCTACCAGGACCATCGTTGGCGAAGATGTCTGGAAGGAATGGCTATCCTTCGCAGGTGCCCTGGATGTCAAGATCACTGAGGCCACCCGTGACTTCAAGTTTGGGGGTGGTGAAGTTCTGAGATCAAGTTATGATGTCACCTTTCCGGTAGCTCTTCAAGGACAAGATTTGGTCGTGACTGCTTCTGTGGTGCCAGGAAAGACACCCTTTCTTTTGGCCCGACCTACGCTTGAAGAGTGGAAAGTTCAACAAGACTATGAAAAGGGTATGCTGCGCATCATGAATTCCGACTGGTTCAAGCCTGAACGTGGCCGCAAAGGACACTACATCGTGAACCTGTTTGAGAACGACACCATGGACGAGACCAGCTTGGTTGAAGAGGCGTTGGCCATCCCCGAGGAGATCCAAGTGATCATGCGAGAAGAGACAACTTGCTGGGAGATCGGACCTAGCATTCAAAAGGAGGTGGAAGACACCAATGAGTGGGTGCAGCTGGATTTCGAAGATGAAAGTTTGATCCATGAGGTGCTCACCAACATCCATTCGAAGCCCAAGATGAACTTCTTCGAGGTGTATGTGGATGAAGGACGACTGGCAACCACTTTGGTTCAAGAGCATGAGGATGTGGAAGTGGCAACTTTCACCTTGCCTGATTGGGACTTCCGCACCATCGAGGCACAAGAAAGTTTCATCAGCCTGCTGAAGCGCATTCGCCCTGAGCATGTCTGGCTTGCACCTCCTTGCACAAAGTGGTCATCCATGCAGAATCTCAATGCCCTGACGCCTGAAGCTCAAGAAAAGTTGAAGAAAGAAAGATGTCAGGAGGAAAAAGATCACCTCAAGTTCGTGGCACAGGTCCTCTATGTCTGTGCCGATGCTGGACTTGGTGTCAGCATGGAACATCCACGAGGAGCAGAGTCTTGGAAGACCAAAACTATGTCAGAGATGGACATGACCTATTTGATGGACGCCGAATGCGACCGATGCCAGACTGGCTTGTGTGTGAAGCTTAGCAATGGCATGATCGGCAAAGTGAAGAAACCAACTCGCATTCGGACGAACAGTCCACTGATGTATGATGCCTTGAACCTCACCTGCAATTGCGCTCCTGGAGAGCATGTGAAAATGGAGGGCCGATCTCGTGAACTCAAGCAAATGCAGAACTATGAGAGAGGCTTTGTTCAGCGTGCAACTGATGCCATCTACAGTGACATGTGCAAAAGATGGCATGACAATGAGATGCTGAAGATCTTCGTGACTGACGAGCTGGACGAGCTGGAGGTGAGAAAGGAGAAAGAAGAAGAAAAGAATGTTCAGAAAGAAGACAAAGAGCTGATGAGAACCCACGGAAGAAAAGCTTGGCAAATCGTGAACAAATTGCATCGTCAGCTCGGCCATCCTGGGCGCGAAAAACTGATTCATGCTCTCAAAGGTGCCAAATTCCCCGAGGAGGTGATCCAATGTGCTCGAAAATTCACCTGCGAGATTTGTCAGAGCGAAGCTCCAAAGAAGTTGGCTCATCCTGCTTCCCTCGACGAAGCCAGCTACTTCAATGAAGTTATCGAGATGGACACCTTCCACTTGAAATGGGGAGATGAGAAAGTCAAGATCCTCGCGATCATCGACCTCTTCACCAAATATGAAGTGAACGCTGTCTTGCCTCGAGAGACAGAAGCTGCTGAACTGAAGATCATCGAAGACTTGTGGTTCCATCCCTTTGGATTCCCAATCAAGCTCAAAACTGATGCCTCAGGTGCCCACATGAGCCAAAACTTCATCGATGCCATGGACGGCTACAAGATCAAACTTGTTTTGATTCCAAAGGAGGCACACTATCGCCTGGGAACCATTGAACGCCTTCATGCAGTTCGCAGATTGCAGCTTCTCAAGATGAGGAAAGAAATGCCTGATATCAAGCTCGACACCGCCATTCGTGTGGCCTGTGACCAAAGAAATCGTTTGAGAACTGTACACGGCTCTTCACCTGCCGAGATGGTCTTTGGTCGTGCCCCCAATGCGGTGTCAGGCCTACTTGATGAACCACAAGATCTACGCCCAGAGCTTCCGGTGGCTGTTCAAGAGAATGTCACCATGAGAGTTGCTGCTGCTAAGACTTTCCATTCAGCCAATCATGACGCTTTGCTTCGTCGCTCACTCCTTGCTCGACCTCGTGCCGAACATGAACCTTTGTCTCTCGGCTCATGGGTCTTCTACTGGAGGCAAGGAGACCAAAAGCTCGAACCTTCCCGCTGGCGTGGACCGGCCATCCTGTGCATGATTGAGCCTCGTGTGACCGATTCAGGTGCCTGTCGACCGAGTGTCTATTGGGTAGCCCATGGCTCTTCACTGGTTCGTGTTGCACCCGAACACGTACGACCTGAGCTTCCTCGCGAACGACTTGCCCGGTTGGAGCATTTTCCCGAAACTGCTCTGGATCGCCCTGTACAGGACACCATTCGTCAGGTCCTACAACCTGTTCGTGGTCCCGTACGTTTTTTTGGATCTCGCTCCTGCTGCACTTTCATCGTCCTCTGGGGGTCCCTCTTTCGCGAATGCTTCGAGTGCTCAGCCTGAACATCAGCCTGAACAACGACCACCTTCTCTTGCTGTGGAACCAACGGCTGACAACCTTGAGGACCCCAATGACGAGAAGGAAGCCAAACTGAATGATCTGATGATTGAGGAGCCGATCCCTAGCATTCCTGAAGAAGGTGATCAAAACATGCCGGAAGCAAAGCAGGAAGCCGAAGAGTCAAAAGAGATCTCACAAGAGCCTGAGGTGAAGCAAAGCAGAGAAAGATCGAGGAGTCCACCTATGAGAGATGAGAAGGCACAAGCTTTTAGATCCTACAACATGGCACGTCAGCTAGATGGCATGGGTCCTGTGGCAGAAGACGACCCTGGTTTTCAACGGCTGTGGCAAAGCAGTCAACCCATGGAGGAGGACGAAGAGCTGATGGCCGACACCTTCAATGAGAAGAAGCTGAGTGCCGAAGAGAAGAAGGAGTTCGACTTGGCCAAAGACAAGGCCTTACAGGTGTGGCTGGACAATGCTGCCTGGAAAGCTGTAAACGAATCCGAAGCTCGTGAAGGTGAAGTCATTCCAGCACGATTTCTCCAGAGATGGAAGCCCACCAAAACTGGAAAAGTGGCAAATGCCAGAGTCATCATCCAGGGCTTCCGCCATAAAGATGTGCTGACTGAAGAGCTGGATCGTGAGTCACCGACTTTGAGCAGGACCGGTCGCATGTTGATTTTGATTTGGGCATGTCAATTCAGCTGGAAAGTGTTTGCAGCCGATGTCAAGAGCGCCTTTATGCAGTCAAAATCAATTGATGAGCAGACCCGCATTTTCATCAGGCCAACTGCAGAGATGAGGAGACGACTGGAACGCTTGATGGGCCTGAAACCTTGGGAGCTGCTCAAAGCAACGAAGCCAGCATTTGGCGATGTTCGTGCCCCTCGTCAATGGTACGAATCTGCTCGAGAGTTTTTGCTGGAAGAAGCCAAGTTTTTGGTGCATCCTCTGGACAACTGCGTTTTCTTGAGTGTGAGAAGGGCGTACAGTGATGATCCAGAGTTTCAGGTGTTTTCGCATGGTGGTGTGCCCAGCATTGTCGATGGTATTTTGGGACTTCATGTTGATGATTTCCTAGGCTGCGGAGAAGGAGTGAATTCCGTTGAAGATGCAACCGGAGCCAATGTGACGGAGGAGGAAAACTTCGAATGGTGCTTCAAGAAGAGGTTGCAAATGCTCTCAAAGAAGTTCAGATTTGGCTCCTGGGACTTCGGAAGGAACTCACAGATTCTTTTTTTGTGGCACATCCATCGAACAGAGCCTGAACGATGACGTGATAACTTTGTCGCTCAAAGAATACGTCCACAAGATCAAGCCCATCACTCTTGATAAGAGCCGAAAGACCATGAGTGATGCCCCGCTCGAAGAGAAGGAAGTGAAGATGCTCAGAGCTTTGATCGGAGCTTTGGCTTGGCCTGCTGGCCAGTGCCTTCCTCAGCCGTCAGCCTCAATTTCTTTGCTTCAGGCCTCTTCTAGTTCCCCAACGGTCAATGACATCAATGTCGCCAACAAGCTTTTGAGGTTTGCCAAGGACGTTGTGCAGGGCTACAGCATGACTCTTCGACGTCATGGATCCTCCTTGGCCGAGCTTCGTTTTGGTGTATACATGGACGCCAGTTGGGGCATTCGGCCAGATGGAGCTTCCCAAGGCGGTCACGCCATCTTTGTTGGAACTGAGGTTGAGATGACCGATGGCAAGCCATTTCCTTTGACGTTGGTCAGCTGGCACTCAAAGAAATTGACGAGAATGTGTCGCTCGTCCCTGTCTGCTGAAGCACAGTCTGCAGCTGGTGCCATCGATGAGACAGAATGGACGAAGATCTATGCTGCAGCCATGGTTTGTCCCACCGTGCCGATCGCTGAGGAGAACACTTTGAGGATGTTTGGACAGACCCCAGCTTTGACAGACGCAAAATCCTTGTTCGACTCAGCCCGCTCTGTGTCCGCTGGTCTACGTTTGACCGAGAAGAGGACGGCCATTGAGGTTTGCATCGTGAAGGAGCGGCTCAACGCCATGTTGGGCTATCTGAAGTGGGTCAATTCCACTCAACAAGTTGCAGACGGTCTGACCAAGCCGAGTGCAAAGGACCAGTTCGCTCACATACTCAGACGAGGAGTACATGCACTTCGGTATGACCCCAACTTCACAGCAGCCAAAAAGGTCTCCAAGGAGGTCAAAGCAGATGAAGAGAAAGAGCAAGATGAAGCCGCTTGCCGACTCTTCGATGGAGAAGTGCTGGAGGTTGAAGAGATTCCCAAAGAGATCTGTCAGTTGCCAGGTTGCGGCAAGAAGCTCACAACCGACCAAGGACACCATCGATATTGCAGTCGAAGACACTACTACAAAGACTATCATCGCCGAGGTCTACGTGAAGACCTATGGGAGAAGACTGCAAGAGTGTCCGTGGCTTTGTTGGCTACGCATGCATTGAGCAAAGCTGGAGTTCAAGCTATGCCCTTGGACTTCGAGGAGAAGAACTTCAGAGATGAACGCCTGTGGTGGACTTTGTTGGTGGTGGTATTTTTTTCGTTTGTTGGTTTGCAGTTTGTGACCTACAAGGTCTATGTGTTTGTGACCACCTTTGGCCAGTTCGTGCTCAGGCGTGTTATCCCTCGCGCTGCAAGAAATGAGATTGAAATCCATGAGGAGCCTGAGAATGAAGCAGAGCCTGAGAATGACGACCTGATTGTCAGGGATGAGAGCACACAGTATGACGAAGTCCCTGAGATCGACTCGCTGCCGCGCCATGGCGATCTTGGAGGAGAAGAGCTGGCAGTGGATGAAAGAATCAGCGACGCTGGAAGTTCATCTGTGAACGACGACCCTGAAGTCAATGAAGCTGAATGGATTCGCTGGAACCAAATCAAGGAGAGTGTCGAAAATGAGGTGAACCAACGACGCTGGAAGCGCTTTCTGAGAGAAGTGGTTGGCGACAATGAGAACATGCAGATTGATTCTGCGCTACGTGGAGTGATCATCCAAGAGAATTGGACCGACACTCGATGTCGCACCTATAAGAAACTCCTGGACATTGAGGACACAGTGAACTGCACCTCTGACCAGATTCGGCTGTGGAATCGTTTGTACAACGACCGGCTGCTGTTCATGATCGAAACGGACATGCTGGTGAAAAAAGCAAAGAGAGGAGCTCGAAAGCCTGGACAAGATCAAGAAGCTGCAGAAAAGATTTCTGGACTATGAAGTTCAGGACAAGCAGATCCAAACCCCGCTGACGCTGGACCCTGAGAGAAACAAATTTGTTTTGCTGCCTGAGAAGCAGCATGGTGCTTGGTTGTTTTGCAGTCCCTACTATCCTCACCGCGATTGACGATCGCGAAGGGCCATTTTGAATTTTTTTTCTCCACGACTTGATTCGGTTGAGATGGGTCTGAAGAAACGACTTTCCTCCCGTGTCAATGTCACGAATGCACATTGGTAGATTTGATCCATTTTCATGTTTTCCAACCGCTGTTGGGCTTACGAGGGCCCTTGACCGCCAATCGACCGCTACGCCTTTCGCAGAAATCGCTGCGCTTTTCACTTCGACGGGATCGAGACTTCGAGGGCTTGTCATCCCCTACAACGAGACAACCAATATCCCCCTTACCAGGATGAACGCATAAGCAAATCCAGGAAGGTTTGCGTGGATGGCCAGGCGTCCAGGCTTGAGAGTTTATTGGACATGTTGCCCCAAGATCACGCACTGACACTTGTGTTTGAACATCTGCGCATGTTATTCATCTTAGCTCACCAAAAAAACAATCAACCAATGATGAATGGACGGTGCACATCCATTGCTTTGGACCTGTGGATTGCAGGTTCAAATTCCCGCGCATCCGATGTTCCAGGTGCCGGTCTCTATCCGTCGGTCCGATCGGACCGATCCTTCCATCGCCCAAACGAGGTCGAAGCCACTGTGTGGGAGAGACCTTGGAAGAAGCCAAGAAGATCAATGCCTCGCTCACCGCACTCGGCAAGGTGGGAACCCAGGAAATGCGGCGAAATTGCGGTGTGTTGTTGCTGTTGTCGTCGTTGTTGCTGCTTGCTGCTGTGTGTGTGTGTTTAGGTTTGGAGGGTATCAAAGACAGGCAGCATGGGTCGCCCCCCGAAAAAGGACACGATGTGCTTTTCTTTTCGAACCCGTTCGAACCTGATTACGCCTAGTTCAGCATGGTCCATCAGCGTGTGGTGCACATGGTATTTATTTGACCATGGGCGAATGACCAGGTAAGGTCCCAAAGGAGAACCTGGTGGCCTGTAAGATATTCCTTCCTAAGTGCTTCATTCACCCTGCGATGTGTGAGTCGACAATGCGTGTTCAACTCTTGCTTGTTCAATCAAGACTCATGAAGCCACCAAAACCTATATAATTACTTATGTGTCATGCGTGCTGGCGGAGTATATCAACAGTTTGATTCGATGGTGATCATAAATGGTCCCCTCAGCTGCCTGACCACCTGTATGAGGATTCTCATAAGTTGGGATTCTGAGATTTCAGAGAGTGATGCTCCCTCCAATGTACGCCTTGTCTCCAGGACCTGTAAATCCAGTATGTCCCAGTGAATCCGGCTTTGCTGCACCACCCAACCGCCCGCCTGCCCGCAAGCCGCCTCCTCCCACGGACCGCTCGGACCGCAGGTGATTGATGCCTTGGTGGAACGCCGAGGGCACGTGCCGACCGGGGCTCCCAAGCGGGGCGTCGCGGGGCGCGGGCCGTTTAAAGTCGGTGAATGGCCGAAGATGAGGAGCTGACCCAGGGCTTTGATAGACTTCACATAGGCACTGATCGAGCTGTCAGACGTTTTCTGAGTGGTCATAAAAGTCATAAACATGTGCCGAAGAGTGTAGCTATACTTTCCCAGAAAACATGTGCTCTTTTTGGTCGTTGAAATGCCCTCCCTTTTAGACCTTCCGGACCTCGAAACTCGGAACTGAACAAAAAAGGGCACGAAAAAATAAAACAGAGCACATCAGGAAATGGTGCTATACTTGCAATGGACTCCCTTAAAAAGTCAGCATCTCCAAACGGTACTCCGTGCAAACCATTTGTTGCATTTTGTTGCTGCCCGAGTTCACTTCACGACCCCCTCGACCTGACGGAGATTCCGTCGAACGACCCGTTCACGGAGACGGCCGAGTCTCGACTGAGGTATCGAGACTCAACTCTCACACGGGTCTTGGAAGAGGTGAGCCGTGAAACGAAACCCGCCAGGGTTGATGATGGAATAGCGGTTCCCGAACAAGCGGAGGGCTACTTCAAAAAAAGGGCAGGCCTTGATTCTAAGGATGGGCTTTGATGGTTTCTTTTTTAACCCTGACAGGCTGCTCGAAACTATGAGACGTTCTGACAGGGTGATAGGGAGACAGGGTTTTGTGGCTAGGGTTCGCATGTCTCGCTGGGTTGTGTTGCAAGGACTTCAAGTTGCAAGGACTTCACAAGTTGAGTACAATAGGGATCACGAGAGAGACTTGATTTGGAGGTTTTTTTTTTCTCGGCCTTCGAACGTGCAACCTGACCGAACGTCAGCACCTTGCCCGCGCAGAAACCGAACCTGGAAAACGGGGGGCGGGTGGGATCCGAAGTTCCCGCTTCTGGACACACACACGTGGGGGTGGTTAAAAACGGAGCGGTATATATGGAGTGTCTGGCGAATCTGTGGGCTTTGTACAACTTTAGGGTCGACTTTGGTGTTGAAGAAATCACGCTTGCGCCATTGAAGTCTTCCTAAAAGAGCATCAGGGGAGCCAAAACAGCCGGAGTCAGTTTCCTCGGAGGCGTTGGGTGGAAACTCACGCACCACTTTGATGGTCACCGCATCTGCGTGTGTGACCCGGCGATTACTTGGGAGGTGGAAACAGAAACCATGTGATCTTTCAAGGGTGTTGCTGTGGATGCCAGAGCGTAGGAAGCAAACATATATAGAGTTAACAACTAACAATGTATTTTACAGTATACATGTATACATGTGTATATATAATATTTAAGACAATATATACTGTAGTATCGTATATATATATATATCAATATGTATTATAATATTAGTTCGTATTACAATATATAATGTACAGTATAACACAGCATTTTTTTTGATGGAACAACACCATTGACCCCTATTTGGATAGAGGTTTGTATGCGACGTCGGGTTTGTGCCGACCCTAAAGCCACTGTAAGCGTTTTCCAGGCGTTGTCTTGGATGTTTCAAGAGGTTCGGCATTGCTTGGCCCACAAACTACCATGCAGTATTTCTTTCAAGTGTTGCAATGTCCTCACCTGTACATTTGTGCGAGCCTGTATGTATATTTGCCTACAAATTCAACAGGACAATAAACTCCTTTCACCATTTGTCACCTGTGAAGGAGAAACCTGAAGAGAGGAATTGCATGGAGGAGGGAGCAATTGATAAGGGAAGCTGAGCAGTGCTAGCCTAGCCGTAGAATCCCATCAACTCACAGATGAGGCGCCGCCCAAAATTTCTGGGCTTGATGACCCATACGGTAAGCTGAACTTGAAGGTGATGAAGATCCAAAGATCCAAGGACCTTCAGCTTGGTCGGTGTAGAACTTGGAGGACCTGTGAATAGTCACTAAATGTTGGACCTTTGGTTACTATTGTGTTTTTTATGGTTAATTTGCTTTAAACTGCTGTGAAGCCACGTGTAGCCACCAGCAGGTCTCTCTGAAATGATGGAAGTACCCTGGTTGTAGAGGAAGCTGGTCATCTAAGGGCAACTACGCCAGTGAAACTCATGACCCTGCTGTTGCCATGACAATCCGCTGGCCATGTGCGGGTTTGTCAAAAGATACTGTCAACAAAAATCCGTTGTTTGGAGGAGGTGTTCCTTTAATTCCGTTGTGCAGTATTCTCGCAACTTCCTGTCCACACATGGCTCATTAATATCAACTGCACCTTCTGGACTTCTTGCAACAAGCTACCCACTTGCAAAGCCCTTTAAAGCTAGGGATCATGTTTTATCACTCTCACATGAGCAACGGAGGTCTCTCCCAGGGTCCGTTCCTTACCCAAGACCGACGGCTGTTTGACAGACGGTTGGCGAATCCGAGGCGCAGCATATGGAAGAGACCCTTTGCTCCCTCCGCTTCGCCACCCGTGCTCAGAAGGCGTGCGACACTCTAGGGTCGCCTGTCCGTGTTTTTGTCAGCCTTTGGAGCCATCAAGTGGATTGAACAGGGGCAGATTGACAATTGGCTAGGTGGATGTATGACAAAACGGATCAAGAATGCTGGTGATGGGTTGCTTTGGCAGCTCTATCGTTGGGACGAGGATCAGAGATAAGAACAGAGTCGAACAATCTCCGGCTGGTCTTCTTGTGGATGTGTACTTTACAGTATAGTAGGGCAAACCCGAAACTAATAGGTTTTGGTCCTATTTAAATTGGTCTATTGGGACTCCCAATTGAATGGTTGTTCCAGGGGGTCGAACTGCGAGGTCTCCCTCTTTCAATACACACATGTATGAAGAGGACCCGCCGTGTAGTCGCAGTCTTTGCATGTCTTTGCCATGCCAAGAGTCATTTTCGGATGAAAGGCATGTGGCAGATGGGTTCCTGCTGAAAATCTCTTAGTTGAAAATCTCTTAGTTGGACTTCTTCGGTTGGTTCCCAGAATTTGGGGACCTGGTTTCTCACCAAAAGTCCCCTGGGATAAACATGGATAAACAACACAGCACCAACCCTGGTTTCCTGGTGAGGTCAGGAACTACGCCCATGTGAACTTTGTCTACTCTGCAGAGGAGCTATGGCCACTGGTGACTTGGAAAAAAGGCATAGCCGGAAGGCTAGCGGACTCCAAGTGGAAAAGGTCATGGACAGCAAAAGGCCAGATATTTGTTGGTTTGCTCCGGTGGATTGCTTGCGGTTGGTGCAGCCTTCAAGCTTTCACCAGAGTGGTGGGAATACCGCTAAATATTTGCACCTAGATCCAAGCATCCTGTGAAATCGGGAAAACTACTAACTGTTGCGCAATAACATATATATTATACATGTACCGTGTGCAAAGACACATGTTTGATTGTGCTTTCTCACATGCTACTATGACGTAAATTACCAGTACTCCACTATGTCTAGTTCCTGGAAATGCAGTATGTCTCGCTTTCAGATCATTCATCATGAGTTTTACGGTTCTTTACACGACCAAACCTGGATGTGTACCACTCAGTGACCAAACTTGGATGTGATTGAGAACACTGATGGAGCTAACATCGAGGGAAGGGCATTTGTCATACGTATAATTGAACAAATTTATGTTGGGGTGGTGTAGTTGGACCACCCAAGGCAACGAGTCGTAGAGGAACTCAATGAACATCTGAAGCATTAGTATGGAAGCTATGTTCCGCTGAAAAAGAACCGTGAACAGCGGACCAGACATGAAGAAAGACAGACCGTCACAACGCATCAGGACGAGCCTGTTCGCCTGTTGAAGGTGATTCTGAGGAGGTCCTTTGGAATCCACGTTTACTCTTAAGAAACAACACAGCAGAACTGTCCGCGCTTCACATCGTTGCACCGTCGACGGAATCGCCTGGGCAGGGCAGTAGCGGGAATTGAAGATGCTCGCCCACATTGAGGGTCGGGCAGTACTGTAGCACACTTCTCAGCCCTTCCAATCCTCAAGCGTTACCACCGGATATAGGTTAAGCACGAAGTCATCAGGGCGGCTAGCTCAAGGGACTTGAGTTTTTGTTTTATTTGTTGCAAATAAATGTCTAATAAGTATGTTGCCGTTGTACTATGTTGTACTCATTTTTGGAACCAGTGTGGTTCCCAAGGCAGCCTTAGCACCTAGGTGTATTTTGATTCGCTGTAACAAGTGACCCAGTGACCCAGAGGGGAAGCAGTTTGCTGACCTCGCCACCACCGCATTGATGTCTCCTGAGGTGGCTCAGCTCCAGAAGGACTTGGCGCAAGCCCGACGCGAGTGGGGGGAACCCGGGAGGAGGCCCCGGAGCCCCAAGTCCAAATGCAGACCGACTGGCCTATTTGTAGGAACCCATGTTGATTGATTTTGCACCAAACAATCATCAGGGCATGGCCGCATGGCATCCGACTACCACATAGGTGGTACCATCCAAACAACCATGATTGTTGCAATTATTCCTTGTCTCAACAAAGATCAATACCAAGACCCGAGTCGACCTGGGCATGGGCCCTTCCCAACCCTCGACGGGCCAAGACTTGACAGTGAGGGTACTGGTAGAGATGGGCTCCACTCCGATCGCTTCAGGCTTGGCCATGACATGCATCCGGCCGATCTGACTTAGGCTTGGCGCGAAGGAGAAGCAGGGAAGCCCGGGCAACCGCTGGTGCTGTGGGTACCTGTGGATAGGAGTACTGGTGAATTATACAGGTTGATTCGCACCATAGAAGGATAGAACCTTCCCATGAGATACCAAAATACAGGTGATGGATACATGTTCTTGCCCCTTGACTGCACCTCAATGGTTAGATCTTGAAACCTACCTGGATAGCAAGAGCACAATTGGAGGCAGGAGGAGCGTCCACGACAACATGAGCTAGTGCAGAAGCATTCTTGGGTAGATGCTGGCTAACCACCACCGAGAAGGTTGCCAAAATTCTCAGATGTCAGCGTTTTTTTTCTTTGTAGGAGGAGAAGGAAGAGCCAAGATCCCTAGTTCCTTGCTGATGTTCTCTTCACCAACCGCCTGGCTGTATGTGCGACCGCCCATGCCATGTCGTGTTTCCAGGGGTGGGTGTCCTTCGGGCATAGCATGTCCCCAATCCTCATTGGCCTCTTCATCCTGATGTTTCTGTAAGGTGATTCTTGATGTATTCGACTATTAGTACGCTGCATTTCCTTGGTTGCCAGCTCCAAGAGCTGGTCATTCTGGGTCTTTCTTCTTCCTGGATCACACTCTCATTTCCCAAACAGAATTTCACATTCCACTGACGAACGGAGTGTTTTCAACAAAAGATCAACCTAGCAGTTCCCTGTGGTGTCGACACACAAGTTCGAGGAAAGAAGGCAACAAGTTCGACACACATCCACATCAACTTGACCTTCTTTGTGTTGAACAACAACTTGACCCCGACTCCGGACGGACCTGACAGCGCTGTTGCCTAGGCGACATCGCTGTCGGAGCAGCTCTGTGGACGAGATGAAGGTCGCTTTGCTACGCTTTGGTCGTTTGATGCCCCACTAAGAGACCCATTAGGAGAAGTGAGAAGAAGCAACAACAGAACTTAACAAATATTAGGACGCTACTAGGTGGAGGCCATTGCTATTAGGTTGGAGGCCATCGCTACTAGTAACAAGAAGCGACTAGGAACAAGAAGAACTTAACAGAGTTGTTGGAAGATCTCCCTAGTACACACCCAGGATGGGAGAGCTCGAAGAGTAATGCCGTGTGTTCGGTGGAAGGCCTGCTGTGAATAACAAGTTGTGCAATATGTTTCATTTGTTCATTGAAATATGCGTTTCTTGATGTTTGTTGAATTGTTTCGATCTTCAACCCTTAGACACATGAAGAAAACCACTCTGTGTCTCACCCATGACACAACTCTTTCGGATCGATCCTTCGATCGGATTGCATGAAACAACTGCTTTTGAGCAAGTTCCATGCGTTGTTTCAGACATCCTCCTGTGGAGCTTCGGGTCCAAGGAGAACACAAAGCCCCACGAGGGGCTGCTAGCATCCCAATTGGAGTGATTGATACATCCATACATCCATGTAGCACAGGATGTTTTACTCGTTTTGCTAGATGAATTGCTCCATCCGTGAGACTGTTTGTACCAAAGACTGTTTGTTGCCCATTCGGTATAACTATGAGATATCAGGAAGTAACAGCAGATGGAACAAACGACCTCAGCAGGATGGAATGCCATGTTCATCCATGTGTCCAAAGCTTTCTTTGCGCGCTCGTGTCCTCGTGTGTCCCCATAACGGGCATGGTTAGGGGCACCAGCAACAGTCATTCTTTGCTCCTTTCGTTCACCAATAACAATGTTCGTTCACCGCTGCTTTGGCGCACCAAATTGATCACACACGCCTTTGGCGGTGCTCATGGGTTTTTTGTCAACACACAATGGAGAGAACCAATGACCCACACGGGGCTATTTTTCCACACCACGGGGCTATCTTATTTAAAGGATCGCCAGAACAATAGGACCCCCCTTGATTGTGGTCCTGTGCAGATATGAAGCATACGCTGTACCCAACAAAAACTCCAACATGAGCAGAATTGACACGTTCACGTCATTTCACTTTGCCAGTTATTGTGCTAATTAACTTCAAGAGAGATGAAGTGGCCAGTCCCCGCACCAAATCGTTCCACTCACAGTTTCTTTCCACTCACATGCAAAAAGGAAGTACGTAGAACTGGGGAGCATGGAGCCTCAGTTGACCAAAGGACTTTGTAATGAATCACAGAACTCGATTCATCCAGATAGCGCTCTTGTCACTCACATGGGATGCCCAAGTTTTGGTTCAGTCAGAACTCGATCCAACCCTCCTCATCCTTCGAACGGACCTTTGTAGCCGTGATAAGGCTGGAAGTCCCAACAGGAGAAAACGCATCCCGGGCACCATCCGATTGCAGGAAGTCCTGCTTAAGTCCATGCTCCAGATGGCTGCTCCATGTTGCTCCAGTTCATCCCTTTCCGTTCTTGGCATCGGCCACCGTCCAGCTGGAACCCAACAAATCTCGGTGAACAACACCCTGAAACACATCTCGGCTCCCAAAATCTGTGTGGCGCGTGCGGATCGAGATGCGCATCTCGGCCTCACATCTGCAGGAGCTCATCCTGCAAGTGCCCAAGACTGGGGGCACACCCCAACTTGCCCCGGCGCCTCGGATGCTGATAAAGTCGATGCCGATGCCGGAAGCCCAGTTCCATTAGGTACGCCCGGGAGGTCCGAGACCCACATCGAACCTGAGTTCACCAAGCCCGGTTTGTAGAGGAAAATCGTCTTCCAAGGTGTCATTTTCAGGTTCCATGTATTTGTTTGTTGATGAATAACCCTTCCAGACATGGATTATAGAACCTCTCCAGGGATCATATGGGGGGTTATGTTCATCAACTGTTGTTTTACAGTACATGGTCATACATGGTCTTAGTCCTAGTAGTGTTTTGAGCGTTGTTTCTCTACAGCATCCGCGATGCTGGCCGCAACCCCGCATTTTCCGAACTGCTGGACCATGGATGATGCAGCCGTGACCATCTGACCCACTTCGCCCACCTCCAATTCTGACGGATAGCCAGGTCTCTTCCGAAACCCATCACCAAAGGTCCAACGAGTCTGCTTTTTTACAGTAAAAAACACACTTTGTTGCTGGATGTTGTTGGGACCTTATGTGGATTGGCTCCATTGAAGAGATGTCTTTCGGACTTCAACATGTGGAGCAAAGGCTTCGCCAATCTTTCAGTGGATCACAGGCCAAGGACTCTAGGCTTGCTGGACGGCCCAGAAGTGCTCCAACTACCCAACATTGCCCAACCACTGGCTGAACTAGGATTCGCATTTATAACATCTAAACAATATGTTACATAAGTAAGTTACCTTTTGTTTAGAAGAATTTGGAAGGAAGACCCAACCAGTTTTGACCAGGCGGTCAAGATGTTGCTTGCTGCTCTCGGCTACATGTCCAACTGATAGATGTGTGCCTATATAATAACAAACAGTATCTTTTTTCATCAGTTCATCCTCTCCGCTGGAAACATGTGAACTTACGCAGCGGATCTTTGTTTGAGTCCCACCGAGGATGCTTCCTGGTCCACAGGCTTTTCCCGCTTCAGACGCTGGGCATGATTCAGGGGAGGCTGCAAAGGGACCGCAAAAAAGTGGGTAACCGTTCTCCCAATAGCATTTACAAAAAGAAAACAACTAACTAACAAGCATTGTTTTGCTTGGACTTCCACACCAGGTCAGCCTTTCTTTTGGTCAAACGGAAGGCGAGGCTTAAACCAGCGGGTCTGCGGGATGAAAGAATGAATTCCCCTGGTGGGTGAAGGGAAGTGAAGAATGACTGCCACCAATGCCGGAAGTTCTCATCATTTTGCCATTGGCATGCTTGGGGCATCATTTTATCCAAGTATATAGTATTGGTGTCAGAAATCCCGGGCATCATGTTGTCCGAGTTGTTTTTGTGTGATTGGTGTCAGAAATCCCAGTATAGTGGAGTAGTGGAGTGTAGTCCACACCGGGTCGACAGGATGGTGCTGGAGAATCAGGACACGACAGTTTGACCAACCCAGCCACCCAGTCAGGTGTTCGTGAATCGGCCTTGAGCGAACTGCGGCCTTGATGTGACCGAAACTCCGAGTAATATATAAGTATCCGCTCAGGTCGCGGAGAACATACACTCCGGCGGTTCTTCAATGACGAAGGCGATCCTTCTCGTCCCCTGGGATCCAGAACGCTCAAGCGAATCAAGCGACGTCAATCCTCCGGTTGAGTTATGTAGCACCTTGATGTGCGATGCAGAAGGCGAGGCCTTCTTTAAAACTCGTCTTTGCAATCTCACCAGTCACGGGGAACCTAGCTGGGCTTGGCGGGCTGCGCTTGCTACGGCCCACATGGGCTGCACATCGATGGTCTTGAGCAAGGACAATCGGTGCAGATAACTTCATTGAGATGGGCCAGCTTACTGGCATTGGTCATTCATCAGGCCTCATGCTTCATTTGCATATCTTTGACAAAGAAGCCTATTGGGCCTATTCAGGAGGTCCGATTGGACAAGCTACATCAGACTAGTCAGTTCCATTGAAGCCCACCCGCACACACACTTTGAACCTCATTGAACGTCATTGATCATGAGGAGCAACATGTCGGTTCAATGGTCACTTCCCACTTGCCCCATCGGGCCACCAGGCTGTGGAGTTGGGCATGTAACACCACCGATCCAGGGCGCCTATAAGATCAAGAACGGAGGGGAATTGGCAGTGCCAGAGGAATTCGCTGTTGGCTCAGGCATCCAATTCTCCCAGGCGAACACACCCTCCGACCGCGGCTATGACCTTGCCCGGTCCAAATCCGATTGAAATCCGTGGTCCTCGGTCCGGACGACGCCGGGATGGTGAACATGTGGACGAAACAATCGAGGGATGTTGTCAAGATATGTTCATTTAGAAGAGATGACGACAACACATGTAGATGATTTTAGGAGGCCATTGCTATTAGGTTGGAGGCTATTGCCATTAGGAAATTTAGGTGTCAAAAGATCTTCCAAGTTTGAGGAAGTCGAACGACCTTGGAGACCGTGAGATTGGTGCCTGGCTGCCTGCGACAGCCCGCTTCATTTGTCTCTATCTCCTTCAAGAGTTTGTTCCTTTCTAATGTAAACTTTGGTGGATGTAGCCGGCCAGGGGTCATCATGGACATCCCTGTACTACAGCTTATATACCGATATACTGATATATACCTATACTTATTGCAAGTCCATGGGGGATCATAGTTGAGGTGTACTGTTTGAACACAACAAACATATGAATCATTGATCCCTTTGTGAACACATCATAACACATCATAACACATCCCTCGAAGATTAAAATATCAATTAGTACTAAAAGCAAGCGATCTCATTCTTGCAGAAAGGACTAACAGACCTACATGCTTACCGTAGTAATTCTTCTCCATGTCTAACAACTTGTACTTTGCAAGATTTGTGGGTCCATCCTAAACACCTAAACAGAGCTCGAGGGTATAAATGTATATAAGATGTGATTCTTCAATTGATTCACTTAGGGGGGTTTTACCCTGAGCGCTTCCTAGTCTGCGATGACACTTTGGAGAATGGTCCAGTAAGTGTTAAACTATGTCGTCAAACTGCAGGATAATCCTGTGGCGATAA
Source organism: Durusdinium trenchii (assembly GCA_963970005.1). Lineage (NCBI taxonomy): Eukaryota > Dinophyceae > Suessiales > Symbiodiniaceae > Durusdinium > Durusdinium trenchii. The sequence goes on along the minus strand of CAXAMN010022695.1, from coordinate 1,078,743 downwards.
CATCCCGTATATACATGTATACACTCCGACTCACTAACATGGAAGTTATCGCTCACCACCCATATGCCATTCGTTTCCTTCATGGTCCATGAGGCCCATCGATTTGGACCCTCAAAACCCACGAATTCGGTCGCTCCGCTTCGCGCGCCCTCCGGTCCGGTCCGAGGCACCGTCTCCGCGGAGTCCCCGCGCTCGGAAAGCGGGGGACGCCGGCGTCCGAACATCGGTGGTCGTGGTGAAAACTGGTGCAGGTGTTCTCCAATTGAACTCCAGAATGGCTTGTAGAGCAAAACGATCCAAGATGATCTAAATGATGTTTTTCTTTGTAAGGTTACATGGCCTCCAGTAGATGCTCCTAAAATCCTTGCAGTGCCTGTCGCTGGGAAAGGTTAGCTTTTAAGTCAGATGCCAGAGATTAGGATGGCGCTGCACTCCGCAAACCAGTCGGACCTTTGTTGCTGAGGGCCCAAAGCTCAAGTTCGTTGAACAAAATAATGACCTGACAACCATGGACCCTTTCAACAAAATGCTCCTTTGGAACATCTCTGATCCCCATGCGAAACCTATTTTCCCAACCATGTAGCACTTAGCAGATATGAAAGATATTGAATGATGCATTTTTTTGGAATGTCGTTCATGTGAGCTATCCTTCAAAACCCGTTTCGTGGTTTTACAGAGTATGCCAGAAGGTTTTCACTTGTGGCTTCATTTGGCTAAGCTTCATCCAAAGCCATGGGGGGCCCTCCAGGACGGTGACTTTTCTCGACACAGTGCTCTTTCGGAGATGCCCAGAGCTCTACTGCTTGGCTTTGTAGACTTTGATTACCATTTTAATGCCCGGCCAGTGGTTTAACACAGACATCTACAGAACTTGGTCTTCAAAACCCATGGCCTTCATGGCCTTCACGTCGGATCAACCGGTTATTAGGATGACTTCGTCCGATGGCAAAACGCCCAGCCACTATGGTGATATGATGTGATATGACATGATATGACTGTGGATGCTACTTGTGGTATAGAACCTGACGAACGTTGGAAGTCCAACAAAAAGCCTAGTATAATAGGATGGATTAATCCCTTCCACCTATTAAAAAAAGTAACAACACCTATTAGGTCCGTTTTTAAATAGGTGGAAGGGATTAGATATAAGCATTTTTTGCGTTTGCTCCTTCGTCTTTTTCGCATGTAATTTCCGGTGGGTTCTGTCGGGTTCGGATTCCCTTGTCAGGTTCACCATCGGCGCCATCGGACTTGAGGTCGGATGACGGGGCGTATTCTTTGTGTTTTTTTGGGTTTTGAGGAATGGAGTCATACACACATGGAGTCAGACAGTGAATTACGGTTTCAGAAGATGTTGATCTCCTTTCAGAGATAGCCAACACATAAATGAAACAAGCCCGCAACCCCAAGCAACAAGATAGAAACAAGATAAACATAAATCGCTGTTCCACCACTATATATGGCATGAACTTGATTCTTTACACAGTCAGTTGGATGTGTTTTCTGATTTCGGGCCGAGCTCCTGGACGAAGGAATTGTGGTCGGTCCATTAGATGGAACCATACCGGAGTGTACTGTTGCCGCAAGACCTGGGGTGGTTGGGCAAGCTTCGTTGACTCAACACATGTTAGACATTTGATGAGATTTGCACATTTAAGAGTCATGCTTTGCAGGTCAGGTAGTACGTTGCTCACAGGGCCTGAACACGCCGGCAAAACTGTCGTCACGCTGGGACTCTTTGGTGCTCTCTTTTCGTTACGACCAACACAGAACCGTGAGCGGCTCGCCCTTCCAGACGCTCCATGTGTATGCCATGAACGCATGCCATATATGCCTACATTGGGGTGGTTTGGGGGGGTCAATGCAGGCATATATACATGGAGTGTATGGGTTTGATAGTCTCAAAGCGATTTGGCAATTGTCTCATGCATGCGCGTCCTCTCAAGCCCTGGACACGTTTTTTAGGGAGGTCTTCCATCATACTTAACTTGTTCAGTGTGCTGTGAGGTCCCGGTGCTTAGAAGACGATGAGCCCACAGCTGGAGCACCCTCTGTGTGGCTCGGTTGCTTTCGCGCGGCGAAAGCGAGTGCTGGAGCGGGTGATCAACCTTTTTGACACGAAGGTCATCATTCACCTCCTCACTCAGGTGCCCTGGAACCCAAGAAGACCTCGCAAAAAAGACCTGCAGAGTTCACTTGATCTTCTGGATGTTCTGGGGTTGCCTTTCTTCTTTTTCTGCGGGGCCCTTTCAGAGAACTAGGATGGAAAGGGAACGGTTTGAAGGATGCGCCAAAAGGTAGCCGATTGATCGGATCAACTGTTGTTGTTTTCTGTCTATGTTTGTTCCAGACAAAGAGGATGAACTTGCATTTGATATACATATATATAGACTAGGCTTCCTCACGTTTCACGCACTGCAGTGCCAGTGCCGGCTGTTCGTCAAGTTTGGTGCATTGCTTGGATTCATGTGTTTTCTCCACTCAGGCCTTCGCATCCTCAAACCTCACAGTTAGAGGTGCCTGAGATTTGGGTGCTTGTGGGACCCCTGGGATGGGCCTCGTGAGGTCAGATCTTCGGAGCGCCCCCCTCTGTGGACAGAACATGAAAAATTTGAAGCCAAACTTATAAGGAATGAACACATATTGGGAAGGGAACATTTGGAGCATGTTTGCTTGCCGTCTCTGTCTAACCATGTCAAGATCCGAGCTGATTAAGCGGTTGTCCTCGAGTCATGTGGAAGTACAGCGCCTTTGTGACTGGATCGCCCAGCAAGTAAGGGCCGATCGCGCAAGGGCCGGAGGTACAACATCCAGCCTTTCTTTGGAGGGATGAACCAAATTGTTTCCATGTTCCATTGATGTGATCTTTACTACGAATTGTTTGAAGCATTGGGCCAATGGGGATCCGCTGATGGGGAAGTTGAAGCGGATTTCAGCATGTGGCAACGGTTGGTCCATGAAATACCCAGAGGGAGTCCCAAGTCGTCGATCCCAAGTCGCGTGTGGGTGATGTGTTCAACTGGGACTGGAAGACAAATATGATTGGCATTTATATAACTAAACGACATCCCGCCAAGGTGCTGTAGGGGAGTCTTTTGAGTCTTCTCAGGCTAGAATTGTGGTTTGTTTGCCTAGAAAGGGATTCTTGGCAGATCTAGCCACATGGGCTAACGGCATTATTCAACAGCTTCATTATCTTGAGAGCTTGTGGTTCCTATCAGGTCCTATCACCAATATGTTGTCATATTCGACAGAGTTGGGTGACAGACAAATGAAGAAACCAGCAGCATTTCCGATTTCCGCCCAAGAAACTACACTTCATGTTGCCCCCGAACTGTATGTTACAACTCAAACGGTCTGTTTGCACGATCACTCTGTCCGAAAGAGACATCCGTGATGCTTTGTCTTTGCCAGGCTTTGCAAGTGGCCCTGCAAGCCTTGCAAGGTTTGGAGGAGGTGCTCCTGGCACAAGAGGAGGCGAGAACGGAGCTGGAAGGGGGATGAGTTTTGTGGCCGTGTCTTGAATTGGGGATGCGTACCCTTCAGGTCTTCTGGCTGAAGCGATGAGTCTTGTACGGACGTTCGTTCAGTGTCAAACCACGTGGGAACCTATTCAAGCAAAGAACACAATGCTTGGGTCGAGTCCAGGGTTTTCCGACAGCTGGAACTTTTGTATAAAGATCTACCAGCACCTTCAAAGGGTCTCGTCTAGAGGTTTGTTGGGTGTTGGTACAGACTGCATCTTCTGTAAAACTGATGAATTATGAACAGCTTCTTTGTCCAAGAGCCTTACCCTTCAACATGCTCCAAACCACATATATAGCATGCTAGTTGGACCCTTCAATCCCAATAAAAACACGAAACAGAGCGGCCCCGAACTACGCGCGGCGACTCGCGTGCGTGTGTTGGACCCTTCAGACTCGCGTTCGCCGGACCCGAACTCAGCGGTGCCGCGTGGCGCGCCACGTGAGGCCTTGGAACAAGCGCAGCTCTTGAGACCCGAGGCATGCCACGTGGCGCGCCATCGCTCAGCGCGCGTGCGGCTTCAGCGGAAGCGGAGGAGTTCCATGGATCATATGATATAGATCATAATAAGACATGTATGATTATAAGCTTTGGGGGTGAGGGGAAGAAAGGACTTGTGTGAACTCACGAGTCCAAGATGTTGCAATGCTGCGTGAAGTTTGAAGTTTTGGATGTTCAACTTATGGACGTCAGCTCATTCAGTGACTTAGGTGACCAGTACTCCAGTAGGTCGGCCGTGAGGTGAAAAACTGTGAGGTGGGGGAGCTCTGCAGGTGGCCAGAACTCAATCAGCCAGACAGTTTCACAAAATCTCTACATCTACCCCCCTCATACCCCCTCCCACAATCATGGAAGTGGAAAAGTGGCCCCTGGGAAGACTACTTTCCTCTACCAACAAGGGGTTATCCACTTCCATGATTGTTGGAGGGAGGGTAGATCTTATTGCGTTTGGTCATCTATTTCTGAGGGAAAAAGAACTAAGACTGTTTCTATTCTAGCACAGTTTCGTTCGTACAGTTTCTATCCATGTTCGTTCGGTTCGAGTCTCCGGATTCGCCATCCAGCTTGGCGCTGACGACCAAGCCAACATTTGTGCATATACAGTACCATCATGCTGCACATGGACTGCGCTCAAAATGCCAAGGGTTGACCGGGTTGACCCCTGAGATCACTGACATGTCTACTATAATGGCAATTTTGTTTTCTCAGATATATCACCTGTCTGAAGCCATTTTGTAGAGGACATGTGGCTACCTGTCTGGGTGTACCTGTCTTCATGTTGTAGCATTTTGAAGCCATATCACCTCCTGCTAGTAGAGAGCATAACTTAACCTAAAGATCCCACCGTGGGTGCCGGCTGAGCCCGGCTGCACCCTGGGCCGCTCGGCTTCCGTGAAAAGGTGCAGTCCAAAGAGGGCGTGTTCCTTTCTCTTAAAGGGTATTGAGCAACTGAAGGGTTTTTTCATTCTCTTCAGGGTTTTACCCGTGTCCGTTGGCGGATTTGCTTGGGTCCGTCCTTTTTTTTCCCAAAAGAGTAAGGCCGTATTTATGTTACAGTGAACTTCAACTTCTTCACAACGAACCCCTGCAATGGAACAAAGATAGCAGCCATTGATATCCATTGATGTTGGCCCGGGGTTCTTTGGGCGGGATGTCGTATCCCAAACTTGCCAAACTTGACATTTTTGGCCACAGGTGGGCATTGCTTGGTTGGCATACTTGGAATGTTCAGAGAGCCCTGTGAGTTGTCCAGACCTCTTCTCCACTCACTTCTGCCCGCCGTTTTTCGCTTCGCAGGCTCTCCAAGGCAGGGCCGGAGAAGAAAGCTGTGGAAACCGGGAAACCGTTCTTGTGGCCTTGGGGATGTTTTATTTACAACAGGATGCTATGCTGCTTGCTGGTTCGGAATCTATTGGTTTTGCTCAGTGTTGCGCCCTAAACAGCCTTCGACATTTGTCAGAGAATCAATGAACAGCTGAAACTTTGTGATGCTTCTTTCAGCTCTTTGAGGCCAGCGTCTGACTTGAGGGGCTCCTCGGTGTGAATCATGTGTTTCGCTGTTCACCGATTTCTAGGCGGGGCTGTACCGCCACGTACAGTGGGCACCCCCCAGTGAGGCTCTCCAAGGCTGCGACCTGATAACTCAGATGACTCAGATAACCATGACGAGGGGGGGTATCGCTAGACTTGACCAGCACTTGGGTCTGTCCTATTACCTGTAATATCCTGCAACAGTCAGTCACAAGCAATGATCACCTCACTGTGTTCAGCTTATTGGAGTTTTTTTGACTAAAAAGGCTCCCCTTTTGGAACCTCCACCCGTTAAACACGGTTTCCTCATGGTGTAGACCGGTAGACCTCATGGTTCACCCGATGATCACGGTTCGCCCACAACGGGTCAGGCAAGGTTTGCCCTTCAGAGGCGGGCGTGCACCGATCAATCTGTGATGCGTTGATGATGCAGGATAGAGTTCCTCACAGTTTTTTTTGTTTGTTCGGGCTGAATACTCCTGAGGTTGCCCAGAACCATTCACTGGCTGCACAGAAGCTTGTGGTTTTAGCCAATTCATGAGGCATACTTCAAAGCCACTTACTTGCAAAATTGAACATATAGACTAAGATCATTTGAGACCTGTGGGTTTGAGCCACATCCACATCATAACATTGCGAACTTATACTATATGCAATATAACACATGTGATTCAGTGATCATAGTGATCTTAAGTTTGGTTGGAAAGTCGTTGGTCGATTCCACATGAATCAAACGCTTAGCATCAAAAGGCATCATGGGCAGGTCTAAGTGAAGTGAAGTGGGTCTACAAAAAAAGAGGGTCTCAACAAAGGTCCAGAGCAAAGGAGTGTCCCTGAGCCAAAGAACGAGCAAGTAGGCACCTGTAAGTCATGCTGCGAGGGGCACTGCACCCTCGAGGCGCCCTCGTTGGTATACAGACCGTGTAAGATAGATGCGTCCTCAATAAGAACAGTCGGGTCCTTCGATTCTTGGACGTGTCTGCTCATTCGTATCTATTCATGAAGCAAGTCCATAGCTCGTTGGACTCTGAAATCGAGGCCTTCCTCTCGTACTTCAACGCCAATCTCGCCCGATTCTGGAAATACATAAAACTCGAGCACACATCAAGAGAAGATGCTTGGTTGAAATCCAACGGCCTCTGGCTCCTGTGGAGGATTCCCCCCTGAAACAGGGACACAGGGACACACTCATTGAAACTTAAGTCATATGAAGTCACATGTTGCCCCTCATGAAGCAAACCCCGAAAAAGACATGGAGCACCTCAATGAAGCGTCGTGCGCATACAAGCAGGTTCCCTGTGCAGAGGACCCTGAGAACAAGGACGGGCCGCCGCAAAAGCCTTTGACGATTCACTAGGGGATGTCAGCATGTCAGCATGAGACATGATTTTGTACGTTTGGGAACGGGAACCATAATATGAGGAGGGGACCAGATGTCTAGTTTGTACTTGGCGCTTTGAAGCCCCTGGATTCCCTGTGCAGTGGCAGCAGAGCGCAAAACAAACCAAGTCCACTCAGACATGACCACAAGAAAACAACAAATAATGGCTCATTCACAGCATATCAACGTAGATTAGGGTGGTTTTAGGGGCCGTAGGAACAAATCCTACACTTGGAGTGTGGCATGGAACGCCCCAAAAACTGATCTTTCCCTTCGGGAGACGTCCGGAGACCCTTGTTCGTTGCCAACGACCCCCGCCTCTTTGGCAGAGACCTCGACCGGATGGCGCGACCGTCAGGATAAGATCCGTTTCTTCAAGGCGCAGGCGGAGCCAGACGCCAGGGGGCTCATGTGTTGGACGACTGGCGGTCGAGGAGAGTGGTTGGACGACTGGCGGTCGTGGAGTGAAGGCGATCCCTGTGGGTCTGACATGAGGCGACACGCTATCTGTTGGATCATACAGAAGGCGGCGCTTCAGCTGTACATGCTCATGGTTTGAACATGTTTGAACAAAGTCTGAAAAGCAGCAACGCGTAGACAGCTAGACTCAGCTAGCGCTAGAGGAGGCTAGACTCTAGTGTTTCAACAAAACGTGAGAAGGCCAGGGTGGGACAATGTGTCTTCCGTTGCACCGGCAGCTGCATTTGATCATTCACTGGCCGCATTGTTCACATGGAGGCATTGACCAAGTGTTAGCGAGCCACACGAACAAACATGCGTCACAAAGTCAAAGGTTTTTTTCCATTGATGGAGTCTAGCAGGTCATTGGCCATAGTGACTGTTTTGTTTTCCAGAGCAAAGCCTCTCCTCTTGGACTCTGAGCATGAACTCCTGAAATGGACGATGCGTTCTATAGAGACACAGGAAGTCACAGGATGTTGATCAAGAGGTTACAGTATTAAGAAGTACAGAAATCATCCAAACAATTGCTGCTGGACTTGATGTTTGGTCAGATTCAAAGGCTAGGCTGCTATCCTGCAATTAATCAATCCATTTCTATGCGAAGAACATTTTTTGGATGCCGACTATATCCTTTTTCCATCCAAATTCGCGTGGAAAACACACGACACGTATTGCGAGAGTAGCCTGTGTGCCTGTGTGGTCTCCTATAGTTCTAGAATGCTCGATTGGGCAGACTTGGTGGGCAAACCTTATCATACCCCTCCTGAAACTATCAAAGAGGAACTCTTCAATGGATGAACGCAAGTGTTCGACTTCAAGAAAGCACACACTACCGCCTTGTATCAAGAGAGTCCGCCCACTTTTGATTTCATTGGTTCGTTTCCTGCGGATGTTTTTGCCACAGCTCCGCCAAACGAATGAACTGTGAGTCACTTCGTCCGCCTCTTCCAGAACGACTTTTGGAAGCTCACCGAATCGGTCCTCGCCCGCCGTGTCGGAAGCGAAAAACCGATCCTTCGACCAAGTCTTGGACCTCACGCTGGCGCCTACTGCAAGCCCAAACCGAACTGCGGAGTCATCGCTGGCGGCTGCTGCGTCCGGGAGCCGAAGATGCCATGGGTGGGCCGCGTTGGTGGACGCATCGGACGCGGGCGAAGAAAGGATGGAGGGCAGCTGTCGGTGGTTTTGTTTGGTGCTGGCGGAGAAACTGCATCACGCCATCGTTGGTGCTTGCATCGCAATGTTGCGACCCTTAAGATCCCCCATGAGTTACCAGGATTCAACTTGAGGTGTCCAATCCTCCAAAGGCCATATAATGCGTAGGCTGGCTACATAATGTTTCAAGCCGTATCCATTGGCACCTGTAAGAGTATGTTCCAAGAGTTAAACCAGTAACCCCTGCGCTGCCCTCGAGTTACCGGTGGGTCCTTATTGCCAATCCTGACTCGATTTGGCCCACGCTGCAACGTTTAGAGAAGAACCAAAGGCACATTTGTATCATACCCAGCCCCTATACTACATACCCTCCAGTCTCAGGCGAGCGTTCCCGGAGTGCGGCCCTGGAACGTGAACTGGAGATCAGGAGAGACTACTCGGCCCTCTCCACCGAGTCGCCCGCGGCGAGAAGAACGAGACATCCGGATGTCTCGCGAGTTCCAAACGATGCGTTGAACGGATCGACCCAGCTGGGGTCGTTTTGTTGGATTGTTTTGGCCCCGATGGGGGTCGATGCGTTGAACCAGGTTTGGGCTTCATCGCCCGATGCGTAACCCGCCGCCGGAAAGACGGTGGAGTGGATCCACAACCCAAGGGTGGACTGGCATATTTGCCGCACGGTGAGGGTGTTTCAGATGGTTTAAGATGTTTTAAGGGTCAAGGAATATGTTTTCTCCAGAGCTAAAGATCATGCTGAGACAGGGAAGTAAGGAAGACCGTGAAGCCTCTCGAGCCCATGAAGTCTTCCAAGAAAAACAACAATCGCAAGTGGAGGCCGTGAGGAAAGTAGACGACCAGTGTGGAATCGACTCTCACGGACTCGCAGGACCCCCCCAAACTGCGATTTTTCCAACCCTTTTCCTCCATGAGACGAAAGAATAGAGGATTACTTCAGATCATAGTCATGCTGCACGATCATAGAGTTCTAAGTCAGACTGACTAGAACGTATATTTTCTTATAGGTTATAAGGTGTTTTTTTGCTTTCAGGACACGGCATGGCGCGGATTTGCAGCGCCAATTAGAGGCGGGGGCCCTGGGAATGTGCTCAGTTGGGTTTGCGGCCAGATGGATATGCTTTAGGATTGCTCATTGCTTGTGAACTCATATTATGTGGAGATCACAGGGAGTGGTACAGGCTGTTTTGCATTGTAGTGCCGCTTTTGAACAAATGCATTCACTTCATCTAAATGCAAGCCGCATGGTTTCCACATGAGTGAGTAGAAGGCATGATTGAGCCCTCGAGCCTTTGTGTGGGTCATTTTCACGGTGCAGAGCTGTGACGTTTGATCACAAAGCTGCAGAACTTGTCTTCCAACATCTCCTACACCATCACCACGCAGCGATGGCCTCCACCACCATAACCACAAGATCTTCTACACCACGTGCCAGAGATGGATGTCTTTTGCCCTTCGAATGATGGATATTCGGCACACGGATGGGAGATATGAGCAAAAAACACCCTGTGAAGCACAAAGAAACCGAGAAGCTGAAGTTCCAGAGCCTGAAGGACAGAGTCAGTGGCTGCGCTCCGCAGGTGGCAGGTGTCTATCGCCAAAAAGGGATCCCCACGGCCACATCTTCCGGAGAAACTATATATCAATACTCCGGCTGTATGATACTTAATGGCATCTTATGGCTCTTAACCCATTGGCTTCGGAACTTCTGCGGCATGGCGCCGCGAAAACAGCAGCCGCTCGATGCGAACCGCTGGCGCCGCGGGTTCAGCCGCTCGCTGCGCCGGTGTGGGTCCGGGAGATCCAGGCCCATACGCCACCCCATACTGCCTGTCTCCATGGGACCGGCATACGCCAGCCGAGATGGATGGGTGATCTTAACGATTTTTCAAAATGTGTTCAGTGTTCAATCTTCCAGTCATATGGAAGGTCTGGGTTCACAAGTTAGAAGATCTTCGCTCGTAGCCGTCGTAGCCCACGCCTCTCCTCGGTCCTGCGGTTCTCTGGCGCAGGCGGCGCAGGCCGAGTTGGCTTTGCTGAAGGGTTGGGCAGCCTGGTGGTGGTGGAAAGCAGCACTGAAGCGCAAGCGGGTCCAACCCCTATAGTTCACATTCACACCTGAAAAGCATTGTTTTTTAAGGGAAGAGTCGTTTTTTTCCATGGCTTTGCTTCAGAAGCCACAAAATGGATTGTATAAATCACATCCCACTCTTTTGGCTCGGCTTTTTGCCGAGCCGATCTTAACGTCTTCGGCTGCTTCCTTCAACCGGGAGGTTCGTTCGGGTCGTGTCGACTGTGTGTGATGCGTGAGAGATATTATGAGTCCAATGTTTGGACCCTTTGGTGCCTTGACATTGTGAGTTGGTATTTTATAGTTAGAGACCTCCCAATTTACAATCTATAACATGGATTTAGTCTATGTTGATTCTCCCTGAGGTCGTTTTTTGAGGGGTCTCCTGGTCTCCCCCTATTCTTTGTTTTGCACCCATGTCTGAAACAGAGCAATTGGACGCCTTGAGGGGCTTTGTTTGTTTTCCTTCGCACGAGCGAGATGAATTTCGTTGGTTCTGGGTCTCGCACGAACACGCGCCGCCATGGCCTCATGTGTTGGGTATCGTTTTTGACCGCTTTGGCTGTGAAAGAAGGAAGGTCTATTTGTTTGCATCCCATGAGGATTGGACCAAGTGTTTTCACAGTCTTAAGAAACAAGGTTTTTTAATGAGTTGTTCCATCACTCTCGATCCTGCTGAATTGAATTCCTTGTGGAGTGCTTGAAATCCAACAAATGTTCCAATCGTCCAATCCCTCTTTCACACATCTACCGACCTGGACCTTGAACATTAAACAAGATTAAATAAGTACCTGAGCAACACGTTTATTCAATCTTTATTAATTCTTCACTAAAGTAGTCTAACTTTAGCATGCTCTATTTTTGTCATTCACTGGCAAACGAGATAGGGCCCCCACATAAACGACATATGTCTTTTTGCTGACATCTTAAAGTAGTCCGAACGAGATACTGTGATTTGCTAGCAAAGTAGTCTAAACAAGAAAAGCCCCCCAATATATTGTTTGTAAATCATGTATATGTGAGTTTTGTAATGAAAAACTAGGTGATGGTTTCGGATATGTTTATGTTCAACCCTTACTTGGGATGATTGGGCCCTCTGACGGCATGTGTATCAAAAATAGATTAATTACTGAATCAACAACATAATTACGTAATCAAAAACAAATTAATTAACTAATCAACAAACCCGTCTCTTTTATGCTTGCTCCTGGTCCACATGGTCGTCCTGGTCCCCTTGGTCCCCTGTTCCCCTTGGTCCCCTGGTCCCCTTGGTCCCCTGGTCCGCTTGGTCCCTGGTCCCCTGGTCGAAGGGAAGGGAAGGAAGGAAAGAAGGGATCAAGGTAGGAAGTGAGGAAGGCAGGAAGGATGGAAGCAAGGCAGCCAGGAGGCAAGGAAGCATGGACAGAAGAAGGCAGGAAGAAACAACGTAACAAAGGAAGGACCACAAGGAAAATGAAGAATAGAATTAAACAACAACAACAACAACAACAATAAACAAAAGAACCATCAACCAGGTTAATGGAGGTGCTTTTTTTTCCGGGTTTGTTTTTGTATGTTTTTGATTCTGATTTTGCTGTTTTTTGCTTTTGTTGCTTTTCTGCTTTTGCTGCTTTTCTGCTTCTGCTGCATTTTGGCTTTTGTTGCTTTTCTGCTTTTTGTGTTTTTGTCTTTCTGCTCTTTGCTTTTGTTGCTTTTCTGCTTTGGCAGCTGTTCTCCTTTCTTCCTTTCTCTTTTTGTTTTTGCGTTTCCCTTTTTTTTGCTTTGCAGAGAAGAAACCAAACAAGAAAGCAAGCAAGCAAGCACGAGCTGCTCACCTTTGGATCTGGTGTGCTGCTGGCGGGGGCGCTGCGCCCCCCCCAACCCCCCCCGCGCCACGAAATCTGCACTTCATCTCCGACACCCGCGCCTGCCACGAAATCAATATTTTAAGGTGAACTCCCCGGTGCAAAAGCTTCTAACCAACCAAATACGCCTCCTGTGCTAGTTCTCTTTCTCTTTGCTGTTTCTCTGCTAACTGCACCAAACTATTGTGATAGGTAGGAATTTCTCTCACACCTACACTATTCCAATGTATTTTGCCAGCTACGACAGCTCCCGAATTAGTCTAATCAACTAGCAACTAATATGAAACCTGCACTATTCTAATGTATTGGGCCAGCTACGACACCTGTGTCTCTGCTAAGGACACGAAATTGCTGTAATTAGCTAGGTACTAATAAGAAATCCGCTCCATCCCAGAGAGCTCGTGGCAGAATAGCTTTTTTTGATTAAGTAAGTTTTAATTGATCCCCTCGAATAATATGTTTTTGATGCGGTAAATAATTGTTTTTGATACTTCACCCCCCTCTGACTAATATTTTTTTCAAGTGGGCTGAAAACACCAACCAGAAATCAATATCGGTTCCGCCGCTGACTCACCGGTTTTTTATATATCACACATTCATGGTTGCACCCCACTCCATGCGGTCTGGGTCCAAACGTCCTGAGGGTCCGAACGTCCTGAGGTGGCGGAGAACGTCAGAGTAGCTCCCCGCGGCGCTCGCGGACGAGCCTTGGCAAGGTCAACAAGGATTCCCCCTGCCAGGATGGTAATGTTGCATCCTAATAAGTTAGTATAATTGAAACTCTTCAGACCCCCTGAAGGCCGTTATGCTAAGGGGGGAGGCCGTCTTATGCAAGTTCAGATCCAACATTAGTTGGATGTTGGATGTTTCGACTGCTCGCAGATCCAGGATCCACCATTCGCGTCCCGCGGAGTAGCCGGTAGCGTCATGCCTGTCACATCAGGTGGCCCGGTGGGTTTGTTCTGAGAGTTTGTTTGTTTATTTTTTCAGGGAGCGCTTGGGTGGGGAGGTTGAGAGAGCTTTGTGTTTGAACAAACGGAACAAAGACCTTCCTGGGACCATGGGTGTTGGTCTTCCGAGACACGTGATCCTGGTGTATGGCAGTGATTGTCAATGTATGTGGCCTTTTTGATCCTTTTTGCAGCTTGCTTGAGGTGATACGAATGAAGAACCCCAGTCCAAAAAAAAGGGACAATGGCGCCAGAAACAGAGCTTGCCATGTCGGAGCCTCCTTTTGTATCAGTTCCAGTGACTTGTGGCACTGGAGTGGTCTACTCATCTGGTAGGGTCCGTGAGCAGCACTGTCCACCGGTGTCTCCAAGGACCAAGTCAGCGATGGTCAAGATGAAGTCCACGCCCGTAGACGGGCCCAGTGGAGGTGGAGCGCCGGGCCTGGGCCAAGTAGGCCAAAGGCCAAGTGGGCATACTCAGCCAAGGCCCAAAAAGTGAATTCTTGCTGGGAGAGAATGGCCTGAATCCTCTTTCTTGCACTGGCTATTGGTTAGAGAAATCATTTATAGTAACCAGGCACATCACACTCTATCACATCAGGGGGGTCCTACAGAATTTAGGGTTCATATTGGATTCAAGAACAATCAACTGAATGACTATGACCACCGCACAATGACAAACACAACAAAATCAACACATGAATCATCATGAATCCCAGAAAGTATATTTAGTATACAGGTTGTAATTATGTTTAACTTGAATACAGATGCAACATTCCTGCATGACTAACTCGCAACCTAAGGCGGTGGTATCTGAACAAGTGACTGAAGGACACATTTGATGCTACCTGCCAGACCCCCATGTTGGGATTAAAGTTGACATTGTTGTGTTCGTTGTTGTGTGGTGGTGGCGATCATCGTTGTGATTGTGGTTGTTCTTGTTCCGTTGTTCTATTACTGTTGTAGAAGAAAAGCAGTTGTAGATGAAATGTTCTTCTGATTCTTGCATTTGTATTCCAAATTCACCTTCGTCCGGCCCTATTCTCGAATGTCGCGTCACATCGGAAGCTCCAAAGTCCCTTCGAACACGCCGCAGATGAGCTGAAACAAACAGCTTTCCGGCCACTTCTTGTCTCAATTCATGAACACTACTTATTAACAAGCTCCATTTGACTCCTGATTCTGTGATGCAATTGAAAAAGAATCACCTGACATCAACAAGTCATGACATGTAATATATGTTGAGTAAATAATAGTAAATATATCGTGCAATATATGGTGTGATTAAAAGATAAACAACAACGGACTGGTGGGCGGGACGGCTTCCGGACCAAGCCCGTCGATCTTTTGTCCAAGGCGCTTCACGAGGCCAACGAGCGCGGAATGGGAACGGAGCAGCTGGGCCAAACAAGAACGGAGCAGCAGAGAGATTGGTGAGTCTTGGAGGACATCATGGGACGTCATGGGGACCGAAGAAACGCATGAATTGTATTTTGGTTGTTGAATTTCAGTAGAATTAGTGCCTTACTAGCTTCTTGTTACTACCAGTAAGGCACTTGTTACTACTAGGGATGCACTTGTTGTGTTCATCAACGCATGAATTGATCGTGTGATGAAATGCGAACGTGCAGTTTTCTTGGTGCTTGTTCACAAGTCGACCGTGGAGTTCCAGAATTTGACCACATTTGACACGATGCTATCACTCAATATATGGTCACCAACATATGTCACCATGATGGTGACCAGAAAATTGTAGTTACGCAGTGCTATAATATAGGATATGATAGGTGATCCAATTGGATAATGGTCTTCCTGCATGGGCTGGAAGTTTCATTGGTGGCGATGATCGGTAAGGTGGTTTAAGTTAGAATCATTTATATAAGCAACTGTAATTTATGATGAAATATATTTAGATTTGTTTGTTTGGTCATTGATGGGATGGTAGAAGTGTTTGTATTCAGCAGTTGGCCTTGGCCAAGAGAAGATTTCAGTTTCAAGCATGCAAGTTGGAATGCTGAATGGAACTTCAGGGAGCAGTGGGAGAAAAGGAAGGTCAGATTTCCTGCTTCAAGCCATCGAGCGTCATTGTTCTTGGCACGGTCATGGAACCGTGTTGGATCCAAAACACACATTCTCTAAAAAGGATATGCATATATACAGTGGTTTCAGAGTAGATGGCATAGACCCCAAGAGGTGGTTTATATGAACCCCCATGTAAAGGACATTTTGAGGTCTGTGCCATCTACTCTGAAACCACTGTATATATATGATTATATATAATTGTATCACGATTGTTAGGAATCATGTACTTGAACGTGCTAATGTGATAGCCACCGTGCAACTACTCTCCTCGAAGAGAGGTTGACGGAACGCGTGCTTTTGTGGGAGCCATCCTTCTTGTGTACGACGGATGTTCTACCTGCAGGTTGATGTGAATGAACCACTTACTTGTATCGGAACTCGCGGCCATGCCATCCACTTCCGATTGATGACTGCATTGACGTCGGATGTGCTTCGATGGATGCATTGAGCGTGTTTCTTTTTTTGGACCCCATACTTGTATGCCAAAGAGTCTGCACCATGATCAAGTTCAGCCCTTTTATCTTGGACACATCCACCAGTCCGGTCGCTCCCTTCCTTTTCTTTCGCTTCCTCTTCGTTGTCGCAGAACGGGTTTGGCTCGGACGTTCAGATGTGTCAGGGTCGTCGGTCGACCCGACAGGGATCCGTTTTCGTACCGAACCTCAGGTACCGGTGAGGAAGGAGACATTGGAGATACTGCTCTAGTCTTTTGGGGGATAGATGCATACTCACATTCGAGAATGTTGCTTTTTGAACACACAAGCCTCCGAGATTTCTGTTTGATTCTTGTGGATGAGATTTCCCTCCCTTTTTTTTCCAGTGAGTTATTCTTGCATTTTTTTTTGGACGCCACGCTCGACTATCACGCTGTGCGCAAGGCCGGACCCAAGCAGCTCCCCACGGAAGCGGCCGAGCCTTGTCGAGTTTGGAGTTGAAGTGTTGGTAATCCATTGGTCCCATCCAATTGCTACAACATGGTACGACGAGATGGTAGAAGATGTGGCCAAGTACCCACTTGGTCGATTGCGATGAAACACTTTGGAGGGTTCAAGACCGATTGTCGCGAGATGATGTCCGCCAGTGATAGAAGGGTGCAAAAAGAAAACAGTGGTTTTAGAGTAAATTTGGTACAAACCCTTCACTGCCTTTGAGATGGGGGTCTCTATTAACATCCTTTTGGGGATTGTGCCATCTACTCTCCATTCACAGATCCAGCTGATCTCAGACTCTCAGCTGCTCAGACTCTCAACATGGCGGAAGGTGGGTCACGTAAGAATTGCCCACCACCCACCGTCGCTCTCGCGACGGGGAGAGATCTCCCTCGGGGCTTTTGGCGTGAAAACGCTTTGTGAGTGCTTATAATGGTTGTGTGGGGTAGCATTGGGGGAATGATACTATCATACAAAGACTAAGTATGGATGATTTGATGTATTGACTCTTCACGTGCTCAGAAGAATGGTTGGGGGACTCAACAACCAGAGACGAAGTGTCGATCTTCACACCGCCAGGGTGTGCGGGGTGGTACGGCGACTAGAAGCACACACGACCAGCCTTTCTGGGTCAAAAGCAGTACCCTACAAACCATGGGAGGTAGACCTCCCGAACATGTGTCATTTGTTCATTTTGACGAGGTCAACCAAGGTTCCGGGGTTTTTTGACCCACCGCCACATGTTGACCACCAAAGAGTCCCTTCCCGGTGCTAAAGAATAACACACACACGACAACAAGCACATGAGCCAACACCCACTCAGATGGATTGTCCCGGTGGGATGTCAAAACGGACCGAAGTCCGATGTTTTTCTGAGTGAGCAGACAAGCAATGGCTGAGCAGATAAGCAAAATTACTTTG
Source organism: Durusdinium trenchii (assembly GCA_963970005.1). Taxonomy (NCBI): domain Eukaryota; class Dinophyceae; order Suessiales; family Symbiodiniaceae; genus Durusdinium; species Durusdinium trenchii. The sequence continues at coordinate 1,061,377 of CAXAMN010022695.1, read as the reverse complement.
CAGTTGTAGATGTTCTGTACTTTTCTGCGCATGTCTTGACACTGAGTGGACGTTTATTTATTGCAAAGCACGTCGCACCGAAGTCGCCCCCAGATGCACTGTGCATCATGGATTCCGTGCAGGAGTTTATCTCGTGCATTGTATGCATTGCATGAAGTGAGTTGGGTGAGCAAAAACATCCGGTATGTTGCAGCATCCAATAAATCCAAAAATATCCTAATAGTCCAAGACTGCACCAGACAAAGAACACCAAAAGACTCACTCCATGACGTATGGATGCGTATGGTATGTTTTTGGATGGCTCGCAGGTGCTGTCGCCCAGATGTCCTCCCCTTTTTGTACAAAAGATCTCCCAGTCTTTCTGTCCCAGGCTGAAGTCACAGACCATGGTGAAGATGAAATCTACACCAGTCCGGCCTCCCAAGGGGCACGGTGCGTCCGCCCCACCAAGGGGAAGCTGTCCCCAAAAGGCGGCGCCGGGCCGGCGGGTCGTATCGCGGGCGTCGGAGAGCGACACCGTTTTGGAGGTCACCATACCTCCCCCGCGGCGCTCGCGCGAAGCAGACGATGCTCAGATTGGGCGAGTTTTATATGGGTCAAGGCTGTGAACGGGTGATTTTTCCTCGGACAGCAATGGGACGGCAACCTGCTGACATGGTGAAGAGTTTTAGACTTCAAGACCTGATCAATTCTCAAACTGTTGAGATGGACAGCCGAATCACTTGAAGGATTCGATTCAGTCTTTAAGTTTGGAACCTTCTCTCACTAGGACCGGGAGAACGCCTGGAAAAATGCTGCATTCGAGACGATGTGGGTCCATGTACAGTACAAAGCGACATTATATATGACCATCCTGGTTTGGTGAGCAACAATCTTGACATACCCACAATACTTCGCAGTTCCTCTCTCGCACTTGCCACTCATTCCTGTTGTGAAGTGTACTAAACTATGGGAGATGTGGGACATGTCATGATATGATATATGCTGGGATCTTCCAGAAGTTTCCCATTGCCCAGACGTTTTCGTTTTGGCCACCTCATGTTTCAAGGTCCTGGATGGGGAGCGGGAGCAGGGCGAGTCGCAGCCACTTGGACGGATCGGGCGGGGCCGGAAGTTTTAGACTCAGATGTAGAAAGCGGCAACTCGGGCTTAATACTATTTCTTTCTCCTATAGGGTTGGATTGGAGGCCATTGCTATTAGGTTGGAGGCCATTGCTGTTAGGTTGGAGGCCTTGGAGGCCATTGCTAGTAGCTTGGAGGCCATCGCTAGTAGCTTGGAGGCCATTGCCATTAGTTTGGAGGCCATCGCTAGTAGCTTGGAGGCCATCGCTAGTAGCTTGGAGGCCATCGCTATGAGTTTTATCTTCACCATGAGAGACTCAAAAATAGAAATGATGTGAGAGCTCTCGATGAAAGACTCGAAGAAATCATCCCCTTTTTTGGGAGGGTGACAGGCATCCCAAACACCCATACCCATGGCCGTTCTTTTGAGAACTCAGAGGGTCATGGTGAAGATTGGGGTCATGATCGGACCAACTCCAAGGGGGGTCTGAGCTCGTCTCGAGCTTGAGGATACACTGTACACCCCAAAACGCGTGACGCGTTGGACGCGGCCGAGTCACAGTCTCGTCAAATGCGGCCAGAGGTCGGCGGTGGGACGCTACCTGAACTGTGCACCCAAAAAGCTAACATGGACGTCAGTAGAGGACAACAAACCCTTCCAAAAGCCCCAAACCGACTTCCATGGTGACAGTCATCTACGATCCGTCCGGGCGTCCGACGACACCAGTACTTCGGCTTTTCCAGCACCCTGGAGCGTTGAAAGGGGGGCCTCCTTGTGTGTTTGAGGCTGAAAGCCTTGCGGGAGGCGCAGTGTGCCTGGGGCTCAGCCTGTTGTGAATCACTGTTATGTGATGGAGGTCCATGGATCTGCTTGATAGGTCTTGCGACTTTGCGAGCTTCTTGTTGTTTCTATCAACAGAAATCCTAGCATCAAGAACTCATGATTTTTTTCAAGATCTTTTGTCCTTAGCAGCATGTTACCATCTTATTTCTTCAGCTATTGGTCTCCCTTCCATCCCATCTCGACGAAGAGACCGCTTCAGGCCTTGCGGGGTGAAAACTTGGAGCTCAAGCAGGAGCGGACGGTGCCGGGTCCGATGTGGGTCCGCCAACACGAAGGCGAAAGGTGGACACCCCTGGATTGGATCTTCTGGAAGATCATGATATTAAATTATATATATGTTATGTTTTTTTTTGGACAAAGTGCATGTGTGTTAGTGTTTTTTAGGTCCACTCCCAGCTTCATTGCGTTTGGAGGGAGTATGTAGCTTTGAGAATGGACAACAGTCAGCTTGAAGACTGTGGAAGGTTGAACAAGTCTCCCAAACTGTCTCATGTCAGTCGGTAGGAGCAAGAATATAGGTGTTTTTGTTCAATTGCTTTTAATCTTGCATGTTTTAAACGAGATCTGATTGATAATTCACATTGGTAAGTCACTCAGGGAGTTCTCATCTACGGGTCCATGTTGTGGGCTGTTCAGGTTCTCCCACGATTCGTGGGTTGTTCGTGGAACCCGATGCACGATTCTTCGGGTTCCTTCAGGACTCACTATGTTCTGTGAATCTGCACAGGAGCAAGGTGCCTTACTAGTAGTAACAAGAAGCTACTAGTAACAAGTGCATCGC
>CAXAMN010022695.1:1043529-1058680 GCA_963970005.1 Durusdinium trenchii | reverse complement strand
CTAGTAGTAACAAGAAGCTATTAGAAACAAGTGCATCGCTACTAGTACCTTCAGGACTCACTATGTTCTGTGAATCTGCACAGGGTCCTCCCAACACAAAACACTGCAGGTTGGGATCCAGTCGTACGCCTTCTCAGGTACGGTGATGTGTTCGACACTATTATGTATAGGTGGTAGGTTCCTTGCTGTTCAACGATTTCCCCTTTGTCTGCGTGGCATGCCTCCATCACGGCCATTTCGCCATATCACCAGAGCAACACCCTGCTGATAACACCCAGTGAATCCCGTCCATGCCCCCACATCAAGCACTGGCCAACAACATTATATACTATAAAGCTATATCTGTTTGGTTTGGTAGCAAAGCAGGGTCGTTGGAATCCATGCTTAAGTATGCTTAAGTGCCAAGACCCAACAGGCTTACGAGCTTACGAACTTTATTTACCATAAATCTACTTAGTATCCCAATACGCAAACTACTATGGTGGATCCAAGATGTTTTCCCATCGACTGTCACCGTGACCCTCCAAGACTTGGGGTGTAGATGAATGCTGCAGGATATCCCAAAAGGATGACTTGGTTGGCCCCTCAAAGGACGGACCTTTGGGCCATGAATCGCCCTATCAACGGGCTCCGAGTTCGGCCCGATTTTCGGTGACCAATGGTTGGACCTGCTGGCACCCACCCACCCCAACCATTTTTGAAGCGGAGGGAGCGGCCAGCCCTCGGGTAAGACCAGCAACCTTGTTCCGTGGACCAACCACTTGTTCGGTGGCTACTCTCCTCCTTGCGCTTTCAGGAGCTGGTGCAGCAAAAGCACCAAATGGTCCTCCCGGCGGCAGGGAAGTTGGGTCAGAGCCGAAAACCAAGGAGTGGGAGATTATTTATGGGGTGGGTGCCAGGCGGGTCCAACTACCTTCTGAGGATATGGCCAGGAGCACTAGGGTGGCACGCTTTCCAATTCATTCTGAACGTGGGGATTTTACTTTTAAAAAATATACATCAATATACACTATTTGCAACAATCATGGAAGTGGAGTTCCTGTTTGTAGAGGATTTCATTTTCCAGCGGCCATGCCATCCACCTAACCATGATTGTTGCAGGGAGGGGAATAAGGTGTCGGAAGTCACTTTGTTAAGGTGTTTTTTGTCGCAACTGTGGATGAGGAGTGGAGGCACGCCAAGGGTAGAATCAATATCCCGTCAGGGAGTTTATATATATATATATTTATATATCGTTGTGCCAGCCCAAAGATCCAGGGCAAAGTGACAAACCGACAACTACCATACAAAATTAAATGATGTGTGTCCCATGTTTCATCTCTACAAATTAAGGCAGGCATTTGCGCACGATATTGATTGTTCTATACATCATGCATACTAATGCCCTATATGCCCTATGACCCGAACCAAAGCCGCGGCCGAGTGGCGCCCCCTAGGCTGCGCAGGCGGCGGATCTGGCTGCCCTGGAGGTCCGCGTGAGCGCCAAAAGCCACGAGGCTCAGATCAAGGCGGGTGGGGTCGAGACCGGGCCTCGAAGCGGAGCGGAATCGATGTGACTGGAGTGACGTTTTCGTGATGTGAGAGCGAATCGAAAGTGGATGGAAGCTGACGTTAGGTCAGAGAAGTGGACTAGTTAGCATTGGGGTGTGGTATTCCTTCGCTGTGAATGCTTTGCTGGTGACCCGTGCGGTTTATTAGTGGGTGGCTTCACCACAAAACGGGTTAATTACTGAGTTGTTCACCTGACTTGAACGTTTGAACGCAGTCCGCAGTATCATTTGATCCATTTGGTTGCCGTTTCGTGGACAGGAATCCACAGGAGTGGTAAGACACATGTGCAGGGCATAAGATCAAAACAACAACCAAGAATCGTTCTTCTACTTCAGGGTTCAGGTAAAACGAGTGGCATGAGATGATATTTTAATACAGAAGACACAAAGCAATGATTGTTGATCACAAACGTGCTCTGAACTCTACCAAGACCCTCAGGATCCTTTTCTATTTGATCCCTTTGACCAGCCACTGAGTGGATTTGGGCACCTTTTGGCTCACTCGTTTGCGGTCACGGCGAGCTTCAGGACGCCTTGCTGAAGTGTTTGCAAAAGGCCAGGTCTGGGGGCTCCAGGTCTGGGGGGCGCCCAAGTAAGTTGGGCGTTCAGTGGTCCAAAAGGTAACAAAGCGAGCCGAACCCTCAAAGGTTCTTTCAAAGATCAAAGCGGATCGTGGTGCAGATCAATAGGTCTAGGAAAATGATTAGGAAATTGAAGGACACCCAATGACATCCACGTTTGGTTAGCCCTGAGGCCGATGTTGAAGAAGATATATAACTGTTCATCCTGGGATAGTAGGGAACCCAAATTATAGGCATATCATAGAGTGTTCGAGGTCCTGCAAGAGTCTATCCATCGACGGAGAAGATTAAGGACAACAAGTGGATGATGGTGACAGACAGCTTTGGTAGTATTTTGAGAATGGACCAGACATTGCAGAGGAACAACCCAGAGCTCAGTTCAACCACGGATTCCAAGATTCACAAATCACTGCTCGCTACTGCTGTAGAGGATGATTTCATCAGAAACCACATGCACGTGTAACAGCTTATGACCAGAACGCACCTCTCAATAGATCAAAACAGGTGATCAAACAGCCGAACCATTACATGAAGACAGATGATCCTTGGAAGACTTGTGTAGCAATCGACCAGAGACCCCAGAATCGTTTGAGTCCATGTTCAAGCCATGAACCACCCAAGAGAGCTGATATAGTTCAATTCAACTAGGTATAATACCGTATAACCATGTATAACCCCTAGGGCTCGTGGCCGCCCCCTCCGTTTCGGTTCGGTGGCAAAAGAGGCGCGTGGGGTTTGGGGGGGTCCAACCACCGAACTCGGGCCGAACTCGGAGCCCACGACGGGAACGACAACGTGATGAGTGCCCACAAGCGATAGTGCCAGCGGTGTGTTGTCTGGTTCAAGTCGCTTCAGCAGCCCTGCTGCGTGCGGTCGACGTGTTGCAAGACAACGGCGGAGTCGTGATAGACGTGCCTCAGAGTGCCTGGTAGACTGAACTGGGGGGGCCATGCTTGGTAGACTGAACTCGTGTGATGCATGTGGATGGATGGAGCCACCTTTGGCTGAATCGTAATTCTTGGACCGGTTGCTGGTGGCTAGTTTGGAGAGTCCATCAACAAGCCGAAATGAACCAGTATTTGGGGCTAATTATACTTCAATTTCAAGATGTTTACTGTTTGACCCAGTCAGTATTGTTGAAGCATGCTGATCATACTGAAACAGGTTACAAAAGAACAATATCATGTAAGATAGAAAACAACCGACAAACAAACATGCGCATGGAACAAAGCAAGGACATGGAATTGAGCGGTGTTTATTGGCCATGGGTTTTAGTGTGTGCCGTAAGATCCCAAACTTGATCCCAGTTTTACATCCAATGATAGCAAAGACGGATGACCAGAACAGCGGGTACAGCGGTTCTTTGGATGGCAATTGAGAGTCGCGATTCGTGGTTGACATGTGCATGACATCTGTTCCCATCGGAAGGCGAACGCCACTGTCGGCCGCCGACAGGTCAGGGCGTCGCAGGTGGAAGAAACCCTGCTGACCCAACGAACCCTCGACCGTGCGACAAAGGAAGCGATCGAGGGTGTGGGGGGGCGTCTCACGCCATCGGATCGTTCTGCACTTCCGTCCAACGCTTTCGTCGCGAAGCTGCCAGGAGGCGTGGCATGCCTGCGAGCATGGCGACGACGAGCCGCTCGGCGAACCGACCGTAGGAACGGTGCCGCTTTGGACTGGTCGGCGGGTTTCATGGGTTTCTGCATGGGATTAGCGCAGAATGAGTGAGAAGTGGGAAGTGTTTGTCGATGTTCCCTTCCTTTGACCCAAGAAAGACGGGTCTTCTGCTTCATGTGACAATAGTGTGTCCACCCAGTGACACACCACCCTTGCACCGATGGATAGAGACTGATCGATCTGGTCACCGATGGACGCCGAGGCTTCAGAAGACCCTCTCTGCGGTCACGGTACCCTTGCTCGGAGCTCTGCGGGCCCCTCCGACACTGTCCGTGCCAATAACAAGCTCAGGCTCGGACACGGCACAGGGTCAGTTGACGCATACAGTATATTGTATTATTCACACAGAACATCTTTGGGAGGGTACAAAGGTTTCGGAGTTTGTTTGTCTTTGAATATACCAAGCCAGTTCCTTAAAAAGCCGGGATACGTATGTCCACAGCATAGAGACCGTTGCCTTTGAGAGTGTTTTGAATATGTGCACCTTATTGAACAAGGCGCCTAGACTGTGCAAGAGCAAGGCACATACTGCCAGGCTCAAACATTGAGAGCACAGATTTGCAAGCATTTTGGTCCCAACTGTAGTGGGTCACTAGAACACAACAAGCACGAGGAACACCATGGAAACCCTAGGCACTCTGGTGATAGAATCCACATCCACATTCACGCTGCATGCTGTATGCGTGCAGCCTCCACCTGTTCCACTTGTTGCTCCACCCTGTGGTTTTCACCCACGAAGACGACACCCACACCCTATCATAAGGGCCCCTCATAGGGGCTCACCCGACATCATCCATCAGACCAGACCGATGTAGCAAGCTATATTGAAGCTAAGGGGACGACTGGCTGAAGAAACGTAGGTAAGGAATAGGGAGCATTAGGAAGCGGGTGTCCGAACGCAGCTTCAAGCTTTGCACTTCTTTGGGGCGAACGGGAACGTGTTCGAAGATGTGTACAAAGCAAACTTGAGGTACACCTGGGCTGAGCTTGACGATGCGAATGAAAGCGGATGTTCAGTGGAATATACTCCAACATTGAATCGATGGGACCAATGAGTTGTTTTTTGACTCGATTCTATACCTTGGAGCACTTGCAGCAGACGTGGATGGTGGACGTGGACTCAACTGTCCCTGCTTTGCAGCTGAAGCATTTTCCACGTCGGAAGAGTACCTCTAGAGCAGACATCCAGTATCAGACACGGTCAAAGTCAAAGTGAGAAATCAGACAGTCAGAGATGCGTTGGTTTCTTTGCAGGAATACAGCTGGTGAACGTGAAGATCTAAACAAGAGTTACACTCCCTGGAGCAATCATGGAAGTGGAAAAATGGCCCGTTGGATGAGCATTCTCCTCCACAAACAGGTGGTCTTCCACTTCCATGTTAGTGACTTGGAGTGTAATCCTTGGAGCAGGATTCACACTAACAAATCAGGTCCAATTTCTTTGAGTAACGGCTGAGTGGCTCGGAAATCGAAAAAGAAAGATGAACAAAAAACAATCCATCTTGGCTCGACGTTCAGCAGCATTCTAGCAGGAGAGTCATGCATGAAGTAACTTTGTCCAAAGAGCTGTCAAACATTTAGGTTACTCAGTTGAAGGAAATGGGGCAGTTCATTTGCTGCAAACCTCTTTCGGTGTGGTGGGCTTCTTCACCTGCCGAAGTGGAGAAGACGACACCCAACAGAATTAAGACCATTTCCAGTCGATGCATTAAGACACTACCAACACGATCCAATACGTCGCAAAGGCTAAACTTGCTAGCTCCAATGTTTGGCGGGACAAGATGCGGGTGTCACCCATATCCCTTGCCTTCACTAAAATTTGATTATTATTGACAGTTCCTTTATGTTCCCTCCATTGAACTGTACTACCTAGACGCTCCGTTCACAGCCCTTGGTCCCTCAAAACTTCAGGGATTGGTTCGACCCCAGACCCATCCAGAGGATTCGGGACCGATCCCTCCATATACCAGGGTCGCGGGGTAGGGCGGAATTTGCCTTTCAGATGTTTGGCCACTTAATTACTGTAAGTACTTGTGCTTGTATAGAGACCCAACCCACACAACGATTCTTAGATGTTTTGAAACCACACCTCTTGGCAGCTTGGTGTTTTGGCATGTCAAAGAAAACGAGTCAGATGCTTCATCGAGGTTCCAGACTGCGTCCCCTTCCCCACCTTTTTGGGCAACCGCACACTCTCGTGCCAGGCACCGTGTCGCCAGCGGTTCCCAGCCATTTCTCGTCCATTTGTGTGCTGCCAGGAATGCCGGTCGGGTGTCCTGGTCTGAGGTTTTCGCACCTGAGACGAGCGCCTGGAAGCGATGACTTGGTATGATGCCATGGCGGCCTTCGGAGCCAATCCTGAGTGCTAGAAGGACCATCTTTAAAACAGATACAGCATCCACCTCCCAAAAACGAAAAACATCATGTTCTGATCCCAGGGGCCAAGTGGTTGGGAAAGAAAGAGCCCGAAGCTTGGCTTGGCGGCTTAGCTTTGTAAGACCTTCTGGACACCGGGAGGGCTGGGGAAAGCCTTTCACATGGACGATCCCCAACAAGCGCATCTAAGAGCATGAACCATCCAAACCCAAACCATCCATATTTATATATATATATATATGGAATACCTGACACTCCATGCAGTATGTTATGTCTACCTTGACCTCTGAAACCATGCCAATCTAGGCGTACAGGGCCACTCCCATGGAGGGCGTTGGAATCATCCATTTAATGCATTCAGCATGTCCAATCATGGCTGGTGATTATTTCAAACATGGATGACGTGGGTACCGTGTCAAAATGTGTGACCCTTCTTTTTCCAACCGAAGCCCGCGCGACACGTCACGTGAGCACTTCTCGTTGCATGTCTCGCCCAGGCACCGATGGTCCACCCACATGTGCGGTGAGGGGAGAACGTGTCACTCCGGCGGCGACTCCCAAGGAAGCGCCGGGGTCACAAACGCGGGAGCAGAGCGCGCAAACGCGGAAGCAGGAGACCGAGAAAAATCATGTTGTCCATCCGAGACAAAGGAAGAAGTACTAAACAACTAAAAGGAGGTCCATGGTAATGGGATGATCTCAACTTCGCCCTTCTGTGGAACCATGAGGAGTAAATCCTGAGACAAACGATGCCATATAGTCACTAAGTTGTTGTGCCCAATATAAGGACCAGAGGGATGGTCAGCTTTTCTTCGTCTTGCCAAAAGACATGTGTCCGTAAGTGTCACCTACTTCTACCGTGGTTCTGTCACAAGTGGATACAAATGGATATACAGCATTGGCATTTGCATATATATGGAAGCCACGTGCATGTACCGTTGCCTACTGTAGTGTGTGTGTTTTTACTTACTGTCAGCAACCATGGGGAACCAGACCTAATTTTCAGCATTCATCACTGAGTCTCTCCTAGGAAAACAAAAGGAGGAACCAGACATGCTATATCACCGTAGATGTTCCTTTCGCGGAGGGCCCCTTAATTTTGTGCGCTTTGGCACCACGAGAATTTTGACACTCTCAAAAAGCCGGTGGTACAAGGAGTAGGATGGATTAGGAATCACCCATTTTGCTCACAAGGTCACTTCTTTTTGTAGGGTTCTTGGGGGTTCGAAACATGGGGCCATCCATGCCACCAGCATGTGGTTGCCAAACTGTCCAAGTCCATGAAAGGTGGTGGATCTGTGAAAAGTGTGACTTGTCGGGTTTCCGTGAAACTGTTTGTTTATATATAATATATATACATAGATAGATATGTCATGTGATACGCGTGATTGATATTTATGTTGTATTTAAATATGTTGTTTCAACTACAGTAACTATTTGTTGACATGGCATGGTGTTTTGCGTGGTTGTTTTTTTTTTTTCTCAGGGTCGATGGATGTTTGACGTTAGAAAACTGACTGAGGACTTCGTAGTTGCAGGGAGAAGCCAGCCCCAAACCAGAAAACAAGATGTTCCACGTATAGATGGATTAAGTCCATGATTGATCCTCCTCCTCCTCGCACCATGGAGCATGGCCGTCTCCGTGCTCGTCATGAATGAAGCCAATGAAACATGACCCGTTGCAATATCCGATACTGTAAAGTCTTTCACACATCATTGCCCAACTTCTCCCCAGCTTCCTCACCAGGCAGTTTGTAGACGCAAAGCTCACGGTGGAGGTCGGACATGAAGCATATCCTCAGCACATCCGTCAGATATATCTCCCAACAAGATCGCGGAACCTGCACCGAGCCAGCTCCACCACCGAACACCCTACAGTGATCGGACCAAACAGCCCACACACTCCGTGGCCGCGCGGCTCCCCGTGACGTACCTTCTCGCGTGCCGAAGCCCGGGGGCGAAAAAGAATCGGGTCAACCGCCCCTTCTGCGGCCCAACCGCTTTGACCCTCAGACGATCCTGAAGAATGCTGAGATACCCTGAGTCTAAGTCCTTCCAGTCAGGTGACGCTTCTCTTTAAAAAGGGTCAGACAGCCGGGGTTCGTTTTTGTACCTCCTTTTGGGATGATCTGGGAGACCCGGATTCTTCCTCTTCGGTCTGGCGTTTGGGGCGAATGGTCCAAGGACCACCCGATTTGATGTCCTTTGGGAAGAAGAAGATTGGTCGATTTGGTACCATTCACTGTGGGGGTTATCCCTATACTATTCATCAAGCAACCAGTAAAAGTCTCAAGAGTGGAATCGAATCTTTTTCGAGTCTCGATTGGAAATCCACCACACACAGCCCGAACCCTTCGAGGTGCTGTTTGTCAAGCTCTTTGGGTGAGCAGAGTCCGAAAAAGACGATAATTGTATAGCAGATTGGACCCAAAATGGTAGTTTGGGGTAGTGTGTATAGTGTTTGCGCACCACTCGCTTCTGGGAAAAGCATTGTACCAACAAGTGACACCTCAAGTGGCAAACCATGCAAAGCAGTTTCCATCATAGCCACTTGCATAGTTAGTTCGCTCCAGAGGTGCCACCAAAATAGCTTGGTGGAGGGGTAGCTGGACTAGCTGAAGCTGGGCTTGCTGGTTTGTTTCGCTTGTTGTTGGGACCTTCAGCCCGAAAACCAGCACCCTTTAGCAGGTCTTTTGTGTGTGACCAATTGGCGAGTTGTGACCTTCAAGTGGCGGAACATATATGTGCTTGTTCTTTCAATCAAATGTTCGATGCCATTGCACTGCTCTCAATAAAGGCCTGATCAAGATCTTATGGCATCATGTATGGACCAAGGTCTCAATCAAGTTGTGTTGTTCTGCTCCTTTTTGGAGCATAACAGCAAAGCACGCAAAGCTCAGAGGAGGGAAGGCATGCGGGAAGACTTCAGATCCGCTAGCCGCTAGCCAATGGAATCTTCTCTTTGACTCGACAGGGGTTGATTTGTTGGTCTTTGACTGCTTGAGGGAGTGGAAAAAAAATGCCGGAAAGCAAACATCAGTGGCTCCATATTCAGTCTCATGTAGTAACCATTTGACTGCTGGCTGTCATACTGCCTTGATTTAGATGTCTATCATTGGATAAAACGATCTACTCGGCTTGTAGGCGGCTTAGTCCCCTCGTCGGCAGCCCGGCAGGCGAACAAGTTGTTTGGTTGGAAGGATGGAAGTCCAGTGATGCAGTACACCAGCAGGGGCATCAACTAATGTGGACTCTTGGCTGATAAAACCTCCCCCCATCATCCCCCCATTTTGGATTTGCCAGGACCATCCAAGGGGTGTCCAATGGACTACCCCACACTACCTATAGGCTACCTTTTGGATGGTCCAGGTATATAAATTGCAATCTAAAATGGAGGGATCGATTAAGAGTCTACATGTTCATTCATGTTCTGTTGTGTTCAAACCAATACCTGGGAAGCCCTGAAGCGCCAAGGGATGGTGCGGAGCATTTTTTCTGCAAGGGTTCGAACCCGTTTTGTGTGATCATCCTGGAGTAGAGTAGACAAAAAATGAACCAATCCAAAAACACAACCAGTTTCTTATGTCGTTGTTGTTCCCATATTCTATCTAGTCCAGGATGGCTTATGCATTTAACCCCGTTTGTGACCCATAATGTAAATAAGCTATTCCTATTCATTCTATAGAATCGCCGGGTGATATGACCTGCAGGGGGGATGACAAAGCCATGTTGACTTGACATGAAACTGGCCACTTGCTTCTGACGGCTGCCGGCACTTGACTGAAGGAGCATGGTTGTTTCATCAAATACCCCTAATACAATCCATGGGACTGGCATGGTTGCATACATTGTTCAAGATAGTTTTAAGGATGAATGTAGGTACTGTCCCATGTATGGTCTGGAACCGCGTGAAAAAAGGATGACCACGTCCACCGAGCTCTACCTGCAAACACAAATTGAAAAGCTACATGGAAGTGGAGTTCACCACCTGTTAATTGAGGATATTTGTTATCCGACAGGTCATTTCTACTTCAATGATTGTTTCAGCTGAGTGTCCTGATGGATTACCATGACTGGGCAGGGTACGTTCCAAGCAGAATCTGGAGGTTCCACCACCTCAGAAGGGATCTTGATACATTATGTGTATGCTTCGTTGTTCGCAGATGCGGAATCAACCTCTCTGTACGCCTTACTGAAGTTTAAAACCCTCAAGTGCACCTCCTGAGGGCCTGGTGAGCTAGAGGACAGGGAAATTTGTTGCACAGTCACTTTTGTGGTTACACTGTTACACTATACACTGGCTAATTCTTTTGTGGATTCTGGGCCGTGTCACTAAGTCCAGGGGCTTCAGTAGACTTTACCATACCCATGTGTGGTTTGAGTTGTACCCCACTGGAGGTATGAACTGTTGAAGAAGAACAATTGGATAGTGGGTCGAAAGTTAGTATGCTTTCAGAACACGAAATGCATTATATATATATACTGTATATATCCCTAGGGCTCCAAGTACCTTCTCAGAAGGTGTTTGGAGTGGGTTCAGAGGGTCCAGATACCTTCTGAGGAGGCACTTGGAGCCCTATAGGGTATGATATGAACAAATCTTGTTTGCAACAGAACATTCAAGCTCACCAGCACCTTTGCAGCAGCTCTCGACACGAGCTCGAGAATTTGATCGGTTCGTTTCACGAAGGAATACGAATCGATTCTTTTGTCTTCAGAGGATCTCGAGCTATGCAGTTCAGCAATGAAGTGAGCTTTTGTTGACATGATATTTGGTCAACAAACTGTATGTCAAATATCCCATGCCATGTATCACACAAGAGGAAGGATGTCAAGGACTTGGTCCACCCCGTGGTGCAAGAGCATGCGGTCCGGAAGGCTTGTAGTTTTGCCTGGCTCGTCTCACGACCCTCTCCACCGGATTCCACCGGCAACACGCTGCTGTTTTAGGCAGACGAAAGCCAACTCGGGCTGGCCTGCGCCGCGCCGTTGGAACGGCGTTTTCGGCGTTTTGGCCAGCTAAGTCAATGCGCGTCCAATCAAAAGGTCAGTCATCCCCCGTGGTTCGTCGTCTCTACGACGCCTGGAGGGTCCCTCAGGACGACCCTTTTGGCGTTTCGTCCGTCAGCTCGAGTTTTGGACGGACGAATCAGGGGGGCGCCATGAGTCCATGGAGGGTTTTCAGTTCAATTACCACGCCGGGGTCTCCTGGCCTACCTCCGTTTCGGTGAAGGTGCTTGGGGTGGATTTGAGGGGTCTACCTGAGCTCTTCTGACGGTGATGATGTGTTTGGAGTCCTGTAGATTACAATTCTACAGTAACCGAAAGGTCCATCTCACGTGATCTTCCGAACTGAGCACCTGCCACCGATGAAGGAACCTCGCACCAATCGACCAGCGATGCAGTTCTTGGTATCAAGCGGTCGACCACCGATGCAGCTTATAATTGGGTGTGTATATTAAGAGGGAGACCTACGAAATCGCTCCCTTGACTGTGTAGACTGGTCTGTATATTTCCCTTCGAACCCAGGGAGTTCTTTGGGAGGTCTCCCTGATTTAATACATCATACAATTGCTTTGGTGCTGGAAAGCACGGCGCCCATGGGTGGAAGAAGTCAGTGAAGAAGTCCTGCACATGGCGCAGCACATGGTTCCCATCACAGAACTGTGTAAGCAGTGAAGCTTCATGCACGTTCATGAAAGTTCCAAGTGCCTGGCCTACATATCTTCCGGTCACCTTGGATACTGTAGTCCTTTAGTACCTGTACTTGCCTTCCGTTCCTACATATCTTCCGTTCCAAAGAGGCTGAAAAGGTCTTTTACTACTTGGCCCCTGGAGAACCCACGTGGTACGCCGCAACGCAGATCTGGGCTGCCTACAGCTGCTGCGAACATGGACGTCGCCTTTGTGTCATGTTCCAGGCTTTTGACAGGGTGTGCCCGGTGGGTCAAACATGGCCGTGAGTGACAAAGATGTTCTGCATGCAACAGATTCTGCGCACAAGTCGGCGCTGTAAATTCATTTCATTTTTGGAGTCCTGCCACTGAATTGCGGTGTGTTGAAGCATCTTGAAGCTGGTGCACGTGCATTGGTCAAGGAAGACGCGTTCTGAGGTTCTCAGTGTTCAGGAATCTGGCCTCTATGTCATGGGTTTCTCAATGAGGTGCTGTGGCATATATTGTTTTCCTTGTTAAAAAAATGACTGTAGAATTGTAAAATCCTCAGTGGCACCTATTTTAGAAGCCGTGGGGAAACCTTTGTCTTCCCACATAAGTTTCTATCACGGTCTCACATCTCCAGGATGGCCATCCGAACGCATGTTCCGCAGCCCATTCCATTCCTGCCCGTTCCGAACCCGGCATGTGTCGGCTCGAACGAAACAGTCGTCCGTGGAGCTCGGGAGAGCCTGCGGAGAAGAGGGAGGTGGGACTGTTCATGTTCATATATGGAAGTGATTTGGGACTCTCCACAGGACTCATTGGTTTCCCACTTGACTGGACTGTCAACCTTTTCAGATCCTTTTCAGTTTGCACTTGCATTAATTAGTTTGAGCACGCCAGGGCCAGCTTGCTTTTGGGGCTTGAGGTGACCTGACCTATCTTCAAGTTGATCAAAAGGTGAGGTGGGGGTCAGTGCCTCCTTACCTACGAAGCAGAAGGCGGAAATGGTTGAAGCAGTCGTTCGGGCCACTTTGTTTGAGGCGATAACAGACGGTATACGCCACTCTGGATGGGTCATAGGCTGCGCCTGGCCACACGACCTTCAGATCCGAAAAAACGAGGCATGACGCGTTCTGGTGTGAAACACCTTTGGCAACACCTTCAGCTAGCCAAGTTGAGATGATTTTTTCACTCCAGATGCAACCAAACTAAATAGAAATCGACTGGTGTTTTTGGGGTTCAGTTGACTTCTTTGCTTGGGCTTCACTCGACACACGGTAGGGCGGCGAACCTCGCGCGCGGGGCACCATGCATGGACTCATCCATCTGGTCTTCAAGAACTTTGTGCTGGAAACCTGGGGTGAAGCAGCTTGGACGGAAGTGCCGGACTGGACGGAAACGACCTAATGACTGGCCGAGTGGCAAGGGTTGGTTTTGGGGATCGATTGGGCGGCATGGATTCCAGTCCCATGGATGGTCTGGGGACTGGAAGCGCCATGGATGTTGCGGGGCAGGTGTTGCGACGAGTGTTCTGCGGGACATCCCTAAAACGTGTGAAAACTCCATCCAACGCAGTGCCGCTGGGGAAGTCCCAATTGGATGTCACAAGTAACTGTGTGACGTGTGTGTGTGTGTGTGTGTGTGAGAGTTTGGATGCAGAATTCCTCGCGACCGAAAGACAGAAACGGTACAAAAGAAACCGGTGCCAAGGCTGGACGACAAGAGCCTTGAATCTTCCGTGTCATCAACAATGTGTTTTCCTTTAGAACGATTTGGTGTATAGATCTATGTCTTGTTTTGTTTCTTTTTGTGGGTGGCCCATCATCCATTGTCTCATGCAATCGAACAACTGTGCTACGCAACTTGACAGTTATAATACAGTGCATAGAATTTATAGTGATTCTAGTGTTGTCATTTTGAAGAATCCGCCCGAACCAACATAAGAGACCCTCCGAACTGGAGGGTCCGTTCCAGTTGAGCCCAGTCCCTCCACGCTGACCCTCCGAACCCCTGGCGGCCCCTGGGCCCGGACCACGGGGACCGAGCTGTGAGGGCGGAATCTGAAGTTGGAGAGCTTCCACAGATCGTACCAGTCCCTCCAAAATGTGTGAAGTGAAAAAAAGGGTACAAGACGTAAAGGCCAAGGCCGCCAAGGCGGCCTTGGTGAACGATCTGTGGAAGTTGGCACGATCTGATGGAGTGACGAATCGAGGGTGGCTTGGATCAATCATTGAAATATAACATGTTATAACCCGAAGGCAGTCCAAAGTCAGGGAGGTTAGGTTCCCAACAATTTATCTCTGAACCTTGCAGGGGCGTTTCTCTGCGACCACTCCTCCCTCAATTTGGAAAGTTTGATTATGACAAATACCGTGGCTGGATGTTCCATGATGTTCCATCATGAGCTTGATGTTTCAATCAATCATACCAGTAATCATAACTATATAGTAGGTCATGCTCTGGAAAACAAGATGCACCGAACCCACGTGTATGATGATTATAGATAAATATAATAAATATATGATATGTTATGTTATTTTTTGAATATGATCTTTTCTAAACAACAAACACTTGCAGGTTTTTGGGTCGCTCACGGCGCATGGTGCGTTCCTTTTGGTCGCACGGGTGCTGCGTTTCAGGACGCCTGGAAGACGTGCCTCGAAAAGGCGACGGGACCGGACGACCCGAACGGGATGGCGGCGGCGGCGGCGGCGCAGCGGCGCAGCGGTCCCGGGACGGACCTGGTGGTTCATTCATATAAGTATACAGCCTGGTACCTGGGGGTGGAGTACCTGGGACAAGTACTGGTCTATTATAAACTATAATAGAATCCCTGGTTTTTGCCAAGTGTATCATGGTAGCATTCATAGTACCAGGACCAAGTGTACAAGCTGGTATATGGGTCCTTGACCTTTCTGAACAGGGAGACTTCTTGTTCTTGTGGAGTTCTAGACTCATCGGTATACCAGTCAGCGGTGCGACAGGGAGTTCCCACTGCTTGTTTTCGCGGTATAATATTATGGTTCCCAAGTTAGGGTGGTAGTATTTGTAGTGGTAGTAGCAATAGTAGTAGTGGTGGTAGTAGTACTACTGGTGGTAGTAGTAGTGGTGGTGGTAGTAGTGGTGGTAGTAGTAGTAGTGGTGGTAGTAGTAGTGATGGTAGTAGTAGTAGTAGTAGTAGTAGTAGTAGTAGTACTACTGGTGGTAGTAGTAGTGGTGGTGGTAGTAGTGGTGGTGGTGGTAGTAGTGGTGGTAGAAGTACTAGTGGTGGTGGTAGTAGTAGTAATGGTGGTAGTTGTGGTGG
>CAXAMN010022695.1:966677-1043429 GCA_963970005.1 Durusdinium trenchii | reverse complement strand
GTGGTTCTAGTAGTACTACTGGTGGTAGTAGTAGTGGTGGTGGTGGTAGTCGTGGTGTACTACTAGTCGTGGTAGTAGTGGTGGTAGTAGTAGTGGTGGTAGTGGTACTACTGGTGGTAGTAGTAGTGGTGGTGGTAGTAGTGGCGGTAGTAGTAGTGGTGGTAGTAGTAGTAGTACTACTACTACTGGTGGTAGTAGTAGTGGTGGTGGTAGTAGTGGTGGTGGTGGTAGTAGTGGTGGTAGTAGTACTAGTGGTAGTGGTAGTAGTAGTAGTAGTGGTGGTAGTTGTAGTGGTGGTGGTAGTAGTAGTGGTGGTAGTAGTAGTAGTGGTGATAGTAGTAGTGGTGGTAGTAGTACTACTGGTGGTAGTAGTACTACTGGTGGTAGTAGTAGTAGTGGTGGTGGTAGTAGTGGTGGTTTTAGTAGTAGTGGTGGTAGTAGTAGCAGTAGTGGTGGTAGTAGTAGTGGTGGTAGTAGTAGTCGTTGTAGTAGTAGTAGTAGTAGTGGTAGTAGTAGTAGTAGTGGTGGTAGTAGTACTACTGGTGGTAGTAGTAGCAGTGGTGGTAGTAGTAGTAGTAGTAGTGTGGTAGTAGTAGTAGTGGTGGTAGTAGCAGTAGTGGTGGTAGTAGTAGTGGTGGTAGTAGTAGTGGTGGTAGTAGTAGCGGTGGTGGTGGTGGTAGTAGTAGTAGTAGTAGTTGTGGTAGTAGTAGTAGAGGGAGTTGGATTTTTGGGGTTTCCTTGGTCTGACCGAGTCTTCGCCCAAAGAGAGACCAGTGTTCTCGTTTGCCTCTTCAGCAAAAAAACAAGAATCCTCCACAGCTGTGGGTTCATCGACCTATATTGAAAGATCGACCGCCTGAAGCAAATACCGGTCTCTGGGTGTCAGAAATGGAACTCCAAGAAACTTTGCTACATTCAAGACCATGGGGCCAACGTCATGCAGAAATCCTCAAACTTATCTTCAAAGATGGATCACTAATTCAATCTGCAGAACAAAAAACGATCAGATTGAATAATGTGATCTCATTGTTTTGGTGCAAACTGTAAATCAGAGCGGCAATTTGCCTTCTGACAGCAGGCAAAAGTGATCATGCTGGCCCACAATGACAAGGCTTATGGTTGAACACGGATTAAGTCTCAATCACAACAATTGCCATTTCACTCAAGTTCACCAGTTCAGCCGTGGTTATTTATTTGTATGGGCTCAAATCTCTCCGGCCATTGTCGGACAAACAATTATTAATCCCGAGCACCCAAATTAAAACAAAAAACACCACGTCCGAAACCCTAAATTCGGTTTATATTTGTTGCGAAAACGGTAGCAGCGGCACCCAAAGTCCGCGAGCACGAAAAACACGATGGCGCACTGAAGCGCCGCGGCCGCGCCTTTTCCCAAGGCAACTGCCCTCCCAGTCTTGAGAGGGAACATCGGTAAGTGAAGGTCGAAAACAGTTCGAACTGCCGAGACTCAAGTGCACAGCGTGAACTTTACACGAGGGAGAGTTCTTCGAACCGGTCCAGCCATTGAAAGACCAAGGTTCGAACAGAAGAACCCATGTCCTCATCCACCAGGTCAGGTGGAATCACCCTCAAACTACAAAGGCGGCAGTAGTCCACTCGCCGCTGCAGGCTTTCGTCTCTTCCGGCCAGGCTCGAGCAGTTCAAGCTCGTATGCCATCTAGATGGCGCCGCGCCGGCTGATGATCATGCCGTTGTAGAAGGGGCATTCATTTCCATGTTCATCCATCTGCCTCAGGGCGATCTTCAGGATCTGGGAGGCTTCGTGTGCAAGGGTCTCAGCAGCATTCTGGTTTCTCAGAACCAGATTCATCGCTGTCGTAGCTTCGACAGCTGCAAGGCGGAACTCCTCTGCTTTTGAACTCCAGCGCAGGACTTCCTGCTTCAGGCGCTTGACTTCTTCTCTGAGGCGGGCTGGGATGATCGCTTCATCCTTTTGCACTGCGGCCTCAGTGACCTGGGGTTGAACTCTGTGAGAGGCACCATGGCTCAAGCGGCCACAAATGAAGGCCGTGCTCAAAAGAAGGAGGAAGAGGGTGCACACAGTAGTTCCAAACCAGTCCATTTCAGCTTCAGTTTCCACGATGGCCGAATCGGCCTTGACCAGCAGTGGGGCCATGAACAAAAGCAAAAACCAAAACATGAAATTCGTCTTGCGACCGTGGTAGAGCTCGAGCGACCGGCTTCCGACATGGCTCGGACTGTGGGTGACATACTCAAGCTTCTGGTCGGTCCGTGCAAAAATGACATTCTCAGGAACCATGGAATTCCGAAAAATCTCTTCATTCCAAAACACCTGCTCATCGACATGGACGTCATTCTCCGCAAGATTCTCGTCGATGGGCTGCATGTGTTCCTCATGGAGGTTGGGTTCCTCATTGACCAAAGGTGGTGGTGGCACATGTATGCTTTCGGCAAGACTCTGTTGGAGCTCAGCTTTCGTCTTCTTCTTGGCAGCTTTGTAGGAGGGGTCCCAAACAAGCTTCAAACGACCGTGACGTAGCCGTTGTGCAAGAAGTGCTCTGGCCGACTCTTTTGTCAATCCGTCAGCCAGTTGGCGCTCCGATGACATCCACCTCAAAGAACCGCCAAGGGAGGTGAGGCGATCCTTCATCACACGGATCTCAAGCGAAACACGCTTGTCAACCACAGAGCTTCCGACTCCTTCTCGATGATAGGAGTCGTAAAGGGCCTTGGCGTCCGTGATCAAAAGCAAGGCTCATTGTCAGAGGCTTCATGGACCCTGACGCCTGGGAAGGCACTGTCCCGACCTCATCGCCCACAACCACGAGGTTGTCGAGGTCCATGCTCTTGAGTTTGGCCTCCACTATGCAGTGGCCGATCTGGACCTCGGACATTGCAACCGCCTTCCTACAGGGCCGACCTCAGACTCGAAAGTTGTGGGTGCAGCTTCCTCAAGAGTGTTTGCAGTTGCTTGGAGCTACAGCTTCTCAAGCCCTGCTACGGCCAGATCGATGCACCGAGGTCCTGGTTCATGGCTGCAGTTGATAAGTTGAGTGCTATGGGCCTCCGACAGCATCCTCAGGATCCCTGCTGTTTCTTGATCTATGAAGGTGATCTCAACCCTGTATGACACCACCGCTGAGCACTCCAACCTGCTCGGACCTCACGGTCTCTGTGGAATGGTTATCATGCATGTTGATGACATGCTTGGTTGCGGCTCACCTCACTCCCAGTGCTACCACGACACCATCACCAAGCTGAAGGGCACCTTCAACTTTCGTGAATGGAAAACTGGTGATGATGGAAAGCCCTTGACCTACTGTGGTTGCGACATTCAGGTCGAGGATGATGGCTTCCTCCTCAACCAGACCAGCTACATGTGAAAGGTGAAACCGATCACCTATGACCAGAAGCGCAGCCTCACTGATGCGCTCAATCAGCGCGAGCTGACTCAGCTCAGAGGACTTCTTGGCTCACTGCAATGGCCCGCTGTTCAGAGCAGTCCTCATTTGCAGAGCAGCACCTCGATCCTGAGCGGTCATGTCACCAAGGCCACGCTCCAGACAGTGGCCGACACCAATCGCCTGCTGCGTTTTGCAAAAGAAAATGCTGATGTTGGTCTTCAGTACAGCCACCTGGGTGAAGTTTCAGAACTTTGTTTGGTATGTTTTTTTGATGCTGCTTTTGCCACCCGCTGCGACGGAGCCTCACAAGCTGGCTATGTGATCTTGATGGTCAACAAAGCTTTGCTTCAGGCCAATGGACCCGAAGGAGCTTACCACGTGTTGGATTGGCGCAGCCTGAAAACGGCAAGAGTTGCACGCTCCTCACTGCGTGCCGAAGCACAAAGCGGTGGTCAAGCTTGCGATGCATTGGAACATGCTAGAATCTACTGGAGCTTGTTGGTTGACCCTTGCCAGCGACTCAAAGAGCTCTTGGACGCTCCATCCTTGTTGTCGCCCACCAGGCTCGTGGACTTCCGTCAGGATTTTTTTGACCACTTCAACAGCATGCGGCTGGTCAGTGTCCGACTGGGCTCGGCTTCTCTGGTGGTCTCGAACTGCCAGACGTGGTTGTCGAAGAAGGATTGCAGCTCCTTGACATTGGCAGCTTTGAAGGCTGCGCGCTCATCGGGAGTCATGTGGCGCTCCGAGAGGTTGTTCTTGTTCTTGTCTTTCTTGAAGCTTTTGGCATGTCGGAGTTTGGTCTCCTTGCCGAGTTGTCGTGCTCCTTGAAGTGGTGCCTTAGCAACCATCGCCATCTCTCGCCGGAGGTCGCCTTTGATCTGGAAGATCGTGACTCCAGTCCATGAGCGATCCAGTGGAGTGGACACTGTATAGCCATCGTCAGTCTGCTGAATGCTTTTGCCGTTGTTGTCGTACATGATGGTCACCCGAACCAGGTCAAGCTGATCTGAGGTGAATGGGCTGTCTTTTGGCAGTTGGTGCAGGCACATGTTTGATCGTCGTGGGATCACATGGTGGCGGATCAGACATCCAGCTTTGACTTCCCAAAAGTCGCGGTCTCTCTTGTCGAGCTGGAAATAGCCACTCATAGGTCCAGCCTTTTGGAAGGCAGTTGGCTTCGATGCCTGAGACTTGGAAGGCTATGGTTCAGCAAAGCATGATCTGGTGCCTTCTGACTTACATAAAGAGCAGGATCATCTGAAGCAGCAGGTGCTGCCGATACTTGGGCTGGCGCTTCTGCAGCTGCCGCTGTTGCTGGTGTGTCATGTTCTGCTCTGTCTTGTTCTGCTCCCGCTGTTGCTGGTGTGTCATGTGATGCCGTGTTGTATGGCTGTGGTGACCCAATGCGCTGTCTTCGCATGGGGCCAAAGCTCAATGTTTCTTGCCTGTTGAAGCGTGCTCGTCGTTGTTGAAAGGACTCGGCATCAACTGTCTCGTACAAGGCTGCCGTGGCTGGATCCAAAGTAGGTCTTGCCATTGGTGCTGTTGTCGAGACTGGTGCTGAAGCAGCATGTGGTGTAGCTGCTGCAGATGGTACTGTTGGTTCTTCGCTGGGCTCAACCACAGTAGGTGCTCGTGAGCGAGACCGAGTGGTGGCTGGTGAGCCTGGTACAGCGATTTCGGCTGGGGCCATTGGTAGCAGCATGTTTGGTTCTGTCGCCACTGGTGTTGGTGGTGCCCTGGGTGATGTCGGGGCGAAGCTGGAGTGTGCAGGTGATGTAGGTTCATACTCATCATCGGGCACGATGATGTGTGGGGTAGCCTCTGATGTCGGCACTGGTGGCTCCAGGCGAAAGCGGTGCCTGGGTGGTTCATCATCATCATCATCATCATCATCATCATCATCCTGCAAGGGCCCATCAGGCTCGGTGTGTTGTTCGTCTTCTTCGACATCATCCAGCTGTTGACGATTCACCCGTCTCAAGTCGTAGAATCGGGTGACTCCACGAGATTTCAACTGTCTCACTTTGTTGAGGGCTGACTGCAGGTCTTCCAGCACGTGCTGATGGCCAAGGATGTCGGCACGGACGTGGTGAGGTGCAGCACGGATCAACTGGGTCTTGTAGGCAAGCCAGTAGGTCTTAACCTTCGGAGCTGCAGTGTCAGCTTCAGCATCTTCTTCACGAAGAACCACATGTACAGGGCCAAGCCATCGAATCTTGCTCAAGGCTCCTTGGCGAGCGTCACGCCAAAACCATACTCGTTCTCCCAACTGAAAAACTCGATTCTGGCCTAATTGGTACTTGCGGCTGAGAGCACGTCGCAGCTTGGAGTCGGCATCGGCTGATGCCAGGGCCATCTTTGCAGATGTGCGACGCTCGAGGTTCTCCTCGAAGGTGCTGTTGTTGCTGGCCAGTTGTGCTGCATTGAGGTTGTAGTCCAGGAGGTGCGACATCTCGGGTTGGAAGCCAAGTGCCCATTGACTGGGAGAGAAGCCGGCAACAGATGGAGTTGCATTCTGCTGCGGGATCACATAACAAAGGGCTTCCTTGATGCCAGCAGCGTCATTGAGCTTGCGGTCATCCATGTAGACCTCACAGGCACGGCGCAGCACTGCATGACGGCGCTCGACCAGAGAAAGGCGCTCATGAGCTTCTCCTGGTGCTACTTGGTGGTCAATGCCCAAAGAGCTTGTCCAGGATTCGAAAGGTGCACCAAGCCAAGGTCGGCCTTCGTCGGAGATCAGCCTCTTAGGAGGGCCAAAATGGCGGACCCACATCTTTTCCAGGGCGGTGATGTAGGACTTGGAGGTCTCCTCATGCAGCAGGTAGGCTGCCATGAACTTGGTGCCAACATCAACTATGCTCAACACTGCAAACTTGCGATCGGCTGGCTTGAGAGGTAGAAGACGTCAGCCTGAATCACCTCATTGAGGGTCTTCGGCCGTGGCATGGATGATGGAGCAACCTGATTAGGCTTCTTGTGCTTCAGACATGCCACACACTTGTACTCCTTAGCAGCCGCGATCACCGTAGGGTGAGCTCCTCTGGCGGTCAACAAGTCAGCCAGAGCGTCAGGCGACGGGTGGCCCAGGTTCCGGTGAAGCCGTTGCACTGTTCGTAGAGCATCTTGACGGTGCTCAGATTTGAGCTTGAGGAGATGTCCAGTCTCCTTCTTGCCAGTTTCATCGACCACATAGGCGGTGTCCCACAGTTGAGCGGCTTCGGGACGAGCCAGTGCTGCAGCCAAAGTTGCTGCAAAGCCAGGTTGGTAGTCTTCCAAGTAGGTGGTCCAGCGTCCATAGCCAGGAGCAGAGCCTTCCAAGGGGCAGTGGTGGTGATCGTGGTCACACTTCAACTGAAAGGCTTCGAGAACAACCTGCTTCGTTGTCAGCAGGCGAGTGCTCTTTTGGACAGGTCGCCAGATGCCGTCGGTGTCCATGCGCATTGCTCCATAGCGGCATTGGTCAAAGTCGGCGTAGTAGCCAGGAAGATCTCGAAGAGCCGTGGTGTCCCAGCTCAGTGCATGTCGGGGCTGCTCCAAGTGAGCATGCCGTGCATTGGTCACCTGTCGTAGGTAGATGCGCTTGGCAAAGCAAAGATGACGACGATGGTGGTGATCACGTCGGGCTTTCAATGCTTCTTGCTGTGCAGGAGTGCGGCAAGCCATAGGCGGCATTCTGGTGCCACCAGCACTTCATCAGGTTCTTCTTCATCAAGTCGTTGGAGTAGCTGTTGTTGATGGCTGAGGAGGTTAAAGTCCCAGCCATTGTCCAAAGAAACCCTTTCCACCTTCATGCCAAGCTCCTCTGCGATGTGGCCTGTGCGAGCTTTGCCACAATAGATCTCCCATAGGACTCGTCGATGATCAGGAGGATTGTGAAGCTCCTGAGTGATGTAGGCTTCGGTGGAATTGGAGGTCGTGACCAGCTGAGTCTCCATGGTTCGAAGTGCATGTCGGCGCAAGCGCCGAGGCAGATCCTCAGCTTGGAACACATGTTCGAGCTTGTTGAAGTCCTCGAAGTGGAGATGGCTGCCCGGAGTTTCCTCAGCAATGCGAAGGCTGAACAGGGCTTTTGTGGGGTCAGGTACTTCTTCCATGCCAGTGGTGAGGCTCAGCAAGTATTCGCCATGGCTTCCCACAAGCACTGAGGTCCAGGGAGAGCGACCAAAGCGAATGCGCTTCTGGCTGAAGTCGATGCCCATATGCAAGGCCTCAATCACAGGCCGGCCCAGGGACCAAATAGCATTGGATCGTGCCGAACTGGCCGTCGATCATCACAGGAAGATCCACTGTCCATGATGCTCTTGAGGAAGCATCGCCGCCAAAACGGAACTGGCGATCGCATCGAGCAAAGCGGATGGTGTTGATGGGGTAGTTCATGGAGTGGAGCTGACTCAAGTAGCGGCCAAAGGGACCATAGCCGCACAGGAAAGCCGATGCACCTGGGTCCAACATGGTGGCGTCAGGTCGATCTGTGCCCATCCTGGAACAGGACCAAGGCGGTCTCATTTTCTGCAAGGCCATGCCTTCTGTAGGTGCGGGTCTCTTGTTGGGCGAGACTGGAGGCTTCGCACTTTGTTGACATTGAGCTGCCCAATGAGACAGCTGGTTGGCCACACCGAAGACATGTAGTTGACTTTGCACGACCTTTTGGATCTGACTTGCCACCGGAGGAAGATGGGTAGCGCACCACATTCTTTCCCTTTCCTTTGCTTTTGTTCTTGCCCTTTCCTTTGTTCTTGCCAGCTCCCTTCGAAGGTGAAGAGGATCCAGAGGCAGCTGAGGTGTTCTGGCCATCAGTGAGGGCGACAATCGGCAGGTAGCCACGGGCCAACTTGAGCTGCTGGAATCTTTGCCGTGCATCCAAGTAGGTGGCATAGGCGTGGTCATATACTCTTCTGCCAACTCTTGAGGATCTTCGGGGGGGTCATTCCCGGGTCGTCCTCTTCGCCGTAGTAGATGGCGTCATAGTCGAAGTCAGCCTCATCGTCAGGGGCGGTGTCATCATACCAGTCGTCGGCCTCATAGTAGGCCTCTTCAGGCCAGGGTTGCGCGGACCAGTAGGCATCTTCGTCATCGAAGGCAGCATAGCCGCGGCCCTTCCAGCGGTTGAACTTGCGATCACGTTCGGCGTTCCAGCCACCAGCTTTGTAGTCCTGACCGAACAGCAAGTACAGGGCTTCGATGACTGGGGTCTTTTCCAACGTAGGAGCTTTCAGTGTCACCATCTGGCGTTGCTCCTTTGACAAAGCAGCACGTCGGAGTAGATGCCATCCTTGAACCTGACCAGGAAGGGTCACGTTGTGAGCGGTCAAACGACGGTAGGCGGTGTCGTGGTCCGTGACAAACGACAGGAGGCTTTGTTGAGGCTTTCGTTGCAACAAGTTGAAGTACTCCTCAAAGTCGTTCGGAAGGAGCACTCGATCATCATACTCGAAGTTCTTCTCGAGCTTGGTGATGATCTTGCCAAAGCCATCCTCCTTCTCAGCTTCTTCGACTGAGAAGTCCTCAAACAACCGCCAAACCACACCCTGGAAGCTCCCCAGGATGTTCAGGACAGATTCGGCTGTGCGCTTGCTGATCTTCATCTTGTGGTGGTAGAGCATCAGCCTCTTTCTATACTCTTTGTAGTCCTGGGGTTGGCCACTGAAAAGTGGAACGAAGGAGTCGCGCAGGTTGAGGTAGTCACCATCCTTGGTACCTTCTGCAACCGATGTCGTTGGTGGCATTCTCTAACAAGTAGCCAAGACCGATAGCGCTCTTCCACGAGGAAACAAAAGAGCTCGGCCAAGGGTTCGTGACAAAGGCCTTATGCAGAACCTCGTTCTTCTTCGCGCAAAGGACTCGGAGCCCCCCGGAGGAGGCTCCGCTACCAATGCGAAAACGGTAGCAGCGGCACCCGAAGTCCGCGAGCACGTAAAACACTGAAGCGCCGCGGCCGCGCCTTTTCCCAAGGCAACTGCCCTCCCAGTCTTGAGAGGGAACATCGGTAGGTGAAGGTCGAAAACAGTTCGAACTGCCGAGACTCAAGTGCACAGCGTGAACTTTCAAACCGCTACTAAACTACCAACATGGTCGATTTGGGGGTAGTTTTTAATATATTAGGTTCCAACAACAAGCGACATCACTTATCGAAAGCTTTAGTTGTTAGTCTAATGAAGAATCAGTATTCTATTAAACGTCTTTGTAGGGGAAAATGAAGACCCTTCGATCTGGAGTTTTTCTTTTGATTTTTGGATACGAATTTAATAAAGGACTTTATATAAGCAAATCCTGGATGACTGACTTTTTGGTTTTGAAACTCTTCCCAGGTGACCCTATTTTGGACCCCCCGATTTCAGGGATCCCCTATTTAAGAAAATGTGACCGAGTTTCTCTTAATTGGGGGGGACCCCGTGTTTTCTAATAGGTGGACAGACAGGATTAAACCCATTGTTCAGAAGTCCTTGAGCTTTGTACCCGCAAATCACCAGGCCTCTACCATCATCCTTATTCATGCACTATACCATTTCAATGGTGTTGGTTGTGCCTTTGGTGTTTGGGACTCCATTTCCGTGACCGGCGGGAACCCGCCCCGTGGACCGCTGCAGGCCAAGCTCGCTGAAGGCGGCTTGCTGGGGCAGATTGGACACTCCGATAGCCGGGAGCACCCGAACCGCGTCGAACGCGACCAACGCGACGAGCGGAGGGGTCGAACGCATCGCGGAGGGGTCGCGTTTGCTCGCCGTGCCCCCGGGTCTTCCAAACGTCTGGGGATCGGAGGTTACGGTATTTTTTGTTGGACTGGAGGACTGCCGACCTCCCTTCTTGGGTGGTGATGACTCTGATGACCGTCTCTTTTGGTTTGTCCAAAAGATCGGACCCAAAGCGAAATCCGCAGATCTGGGAGAAACCAGCGAACATTTCCCAGAGGTGTCCGACTTCTGGCCAGATCGATTCAGAGGTGGCACAAATCCCAAATTCCAAAAAAGACGGGACATGTTCAATTGTTTCTTACTTCTACCAATCAAAAGAGAGTACACTCAGTAAACACTGCATGCTGTTTTGACCATTTCTCAGACCCTTGGAAGACTATACTCTCTCCATACAACAGTGGCCTCTCAGTGTTTTCTTGTGCCACGAAACCACCCGTTTCGGTCTCCACTCTGAGCGCCCAGTTGTGGGAGGTCTCCTTTTTCTTCAAAAACCCACTTCTACTGAGTCGTTGGATCGAAGGAAGAAGGGTCTAGAAATGGGTTTGAACCTTCTTCATTCTAGAATTTCATGAATAAGGATTTCAAGAATGTCTAGAAGTTCAGTTCTAGAATTATTCGGATTTCAACCCTGAGTTTCTGCTCACCATTCTTGAACTCCTTGATGGTGTTTGTTTCATCGGTGTGCGGCTCATTGGAAAACATCCCAGGTGTTTCTCAATAAAACATCTAACAAGCTCTAGCAGTTAAACTTCCACCTTGAGAACAAGCCATCCACCTTCCACCTTGAGAACAAACATCTAACAAGCTGGGTCGGAGCCAATCATTCAACTTGGACCGTGGACCCCCCATGGAGCGGAGCGGTGCCCAGGCGTCACGATGGCACTCTTCAACGTGGTTTGCTCGGCCCCAAGAGAGAGAAAACCGGATGTACGTTGGATGTTCCAAGGATCTGATTTGAGGTTCATACTCTTCTCACAGATGAGTGAGAATGTGAGAATGAATACACTTGTCGCTCTGGTGTTTGTTCCAGAGTGGAATCGGTGATTTTGAGCGTTTTGACCAGGTGTTTCTGTTTGAAGACGAGGCATTGAAGGACATCTAAAATGTCATTATATATATATATATATCCGGATCTTGAAAGTGCCCTTTTTTGGGAGCCCCAGCGTGACTAGCTCCCTCTGAGGTTTTTTTTTCAGGTCGCTTTGATGCTAGCTATTTACAGCACTGTCGAGGCTGTGCATCCATTATAACCTGACCAGCTGGGGGTGCTGGAGGGGCGAACCGCTGATTGAAATGATTTTGTTGCGAACGCGCAAGTGGAAATGGACCGACAACGTCAATCTCTCCGCGTTGTTTGTTCCTTTTCACGGACTTTGCGCGTAATCCAGTCGAGAGGGTTTTCACTTTCTTGAGAGCCACAACATACGTGGTTCTTGAGCATTCTGATGAGGTGAATGCCAGGAGATTCCTTCACCTGACTTGCTGGAACGATTTGGCTTCTTGGCATTTCTAGGTTATGTGACGTGATTGAAGAACTTTAGAAGACGACTTTCAAGCACTTGTCACACTGCGTATTCCTTGAGTGGAGCATGTTAACACTGTCTCCTTTATCTCGCGCATCAGACGCAGTGTTTCACAGTGCCCGACAGTATGTCAACACAAAGATCGCACAGCGATGAACCCCAGTGACAATGTTTAACACGTTTGTTTACATGCCACGGACAAGAGGAATTTCACGGACAAGAGGTGACCATTCTCGGCTTTTGCAGCTTGGACCCGGTAACAGCGTGGGGAAACCGCTTGTCAACTTGTACTTTGTTCTGTCCGACACTTCAAACCAGTGACTGTAATAGAAAAATGCCCCAGATCAATGTTCCACTCTTTTGCCACTCACAGCGGGGGTTGGAGGAAGATCCTGTTTTGCTACTCCAGAGCTGAATGGGTACTGTCAGTGGATTTCTGTTTGTGTGTGTGCTGCAGCAGCATTGAAACGTGCTCCTGACATGATTTGGTCTTTGTGTTTCTTTTCACCCCGACGGTCGGTGGTGAAGCCTCTCAACCCATCCCTTGGATCAGTGAAATTTGCCGTGGACGAACTAAATCAACCCCAAATCAGTGTGCTTGTCGACCTGGCCAAGGGCAATTCTTTCTGAAGCACGTTGTAGAGGCACATGCGGTGCTTGTGCGGAGTTACAGTGGCTGATAAGAGCAAGCAATCGAGGGCACACAGTGTCATTTCTGCTGTACTTGTACCAAGATGCCAACAAGTAGGGGTGCCCTTTTTGAGGCTTTTTGCACTAGTTTATTGCTTTATTTTTTTAGACATTTACGTGTCCGAGATTTCCACACCTTCTCATTCTCATGGACGTCCAATCATTTGGTCAGTTTCCAAGATTGAGACTTACCGATACTATACATATTGTATGATATTATACTAGGAACAAGGACGCTACTAGGGGCTGGCATCGCTATACACGCAGGCCCCCCCCTTGATGTTTCGGTCCAAAAGACTCACCTGTCTCATCCGTTAGTCTTCATTCCAGGAGGGCTACATCACCTTTCTCCATACCATGGGACGAAGCTTATCCGAGATCGTCTCCAACAGCTGCTCGATGGAAGGAACAAATCATGGTTCCCGGCTGGGTTGAAGTGGGTGGGATTTTTAGTGGGAGAAGAGCCTGATCGGGTGGGATTTTTAGCGGATGAAAGCATAATTGTGTCGGTATATTAGCATGTATTAGCTGACAAATCAGTTCTGATTCATCATGCTGCCATATAGTCGTGTCATTCCAAGAGCCATCGGCTTTCCATGGATGCGGCACAAAGGAAAAAACAATGTTTCTTAAAACCCTTTGGTGAAGCAGACTGTTTGGTCTTGGGGTCAGACAGGTGACGAGTCAGACGAGTCTTGTCAGGTGACTCGGTCGGTCGAGTTGGAGGTGCCATGATGACCAGTTGGTGCCTGTCATGGCACCTCCCCAGCAATCCATAGTGTCGAATTGACATGCTGAACATAGAGGAATCGATTCTATATATATATATACACGATGTAGCTCAAAAGGTTTGAAACACCCGCCGACCGATGCTGCAGTTGGATTTTGAAAAACGGGCTGGTGCTCTGAAATGACACTGGCTGAAAAAGGGTTTGTAGGCAACAGTATCAGTTAATGCTGCACTTCAGAGTGTTTGTGTGTAAGTTCTTGAAGGTTACGACGTCTTCTTGAGCTTTGCTGTTGCTAGCTCAACCTGGTTTGATTCCTCGAACACTGGGCAACACCGCCTGATGCAACTTTGCCAAGTCTTCCAGAATTTGGTTGAATTGTGTGTGCACTACTGGTTGGAATCCACAAGCCAATAAACCTGCATACCTGTATACCTGACAAAAAAGCGTCCAAGAACCCCAGAAACTTGTCAAACCAGGGGCCCTCAGAGATCTCACCCGCATGTTCTTTGCTTTACGCCGTAAGCTGCGCTGCTTCCAGTCAACGTTCTCCACAATGCTGTGCTGCGGGAGAAGATGTCCTGCGCCCCTTGGAGACTGGTCGAGTGGTCTGTGTCAGGTTGTGGAGACCAGGCTTTCACAGTCAGAAGATGTCGTAAGTTACATTCCCTAGAGATCCAGATCCAGTCGTACCTCCTCAGGTACGGTGATGTGTTCGACACTGTATGTGCCAGGAGGGTCCAGTCGTACCGAACCTGAGTTGGTACAACTGGATCCCGATTGTTTTAATGATAGACGTTTCCATTCTGCTTTTGGGGCTCTGTACCACAGCGAGGGGCTCTTCGACCGCAACGGCTGTCTGTTGGACTCTCTGGAAACGGCACACATCATGTCCTTTTTCAGGAAAGCATTGCATTACAGAGTTTTTTCCCAAAGAAGATCAAAGACAGTTTGTTGTTATGACAAGGCAGACACTGGCAGATTTTGTTGTAGCAAGGTGAGAAACCACAAAGAACAGGCGTAGTAAGAAAGGCGTCCAATTGGATTGCTGTGCTACCTGGTCACTCCAACAAAAGGCCAGTCACGGATTGCGAGTAAGACCAATGGTTTCGTAGGGTAGTTGATGATCCTTTTGAAATGGTTTGGACAGATGATTGCAAGGAATGATTGGACTATACCGTACCTGGATCATCCGTTCCGGGTCACCTATAGACTACCCTGCACTACATATGGGCCTCCATTGGACACGCATGCCATTGGATGATCCTGGTAGATATAGAGATTCACACAATCCCCCTTGTCTTCCACCAAAGCGTTGCTTGTTGAACGAGGTACCGAACCGCTTGTTTTCCCCTGCCCGCTACATCCGATCGCAGAGCCCTCAGGTCTTTCCACAGATCGAGGTGACACACATCTCCGGGGACCCCGAGATTGACCAGAGCTACGTCTTCCGCCTTTGCTATGGTGCCCCGTCACCCAATTTGTTGCTTTTGGCTCAAATATGGTCGTGTCAAAATCCAGGGGCGACCTGAAATTGGAGGGGTGTCAAGAGCAAGGACGCTACGAACGGGGCTCCTGGCCTTACTATTAGGAACAAGAAGCTACAAACGGGGGCTCCTAGCATCGCTACGAACGGAGCGTTCGGACCGGGCATCGGGCATCGAAGCCCGAGAGATCGAAGCTGACGTCGGTTGGAGGTGGGTGCCCAGGGTTTCCGCCACATCGGTTGGATCAGTTCTGCAACTGGTTTGTGTGGCCGACCCCCTCATCAATGTTCCTGGAAGCTTCTTAAACCACCCACAGGTAACCATGCGCGACCCCTGTAAAATGCTAGGTCATATATATATATATATTATATATATATATATATTTAGGTCCTTTACTTTTGAGATCGAGCCTGTGCTCTGCAAGGAAGCACTCGCTATGGTTTGGACGCCTTCCTCCTGGGCGTGCTGCGTGGCCTTGCCTTTGTGCCTTAGACGTTAGACTCGCTGCACGTGGGGTGGGACACTGGAACCAAGCCAGAGGGTTCCAGTGGTTGTTATGGAGAGCGGGCAGTTGTGGCAGTGCGCTTTTTGGCCCAATTGCTATGACAAATGGACTCTTTAAAGTAATGTATATAGTATATAGTGTGTGTATATATATATATACCTAAATCAATTCTGGTTTATCTCTAATTCAGTTCTAATTCAATATACTAATTTAGATCTGAAATGGTTAATTCAAATCCACTTTATATAACTCATTCAAACCTAATTTCAGCTTGTTAAAATTGAATTTAGAAACAATTTTCATTATAACTGAATTATTGTTGAATTATCAGTTCTAATTGTTCAAGTCTAATTTAATTCCAGAGAGCAGGTGTTGCTGGGAGTGTGAGTTTAAGACAAAATGCTATAAAAACATATGCTGTACAGTGTGTTCTTGCCCTGGGAGTGCTGGCAACTAGGTCAAAACACTGCTTTTGAGTAGACAGATAGATTTGTTCAAGTAATATCTGGAATAGTCATTTCTATATTAAGAAAGCTTTATATAAAAGCTTCTATGTCAAAAGTTTTTCTCTAGATCTCTGGAATGATAACTTCTACAACAAACTATTTAAGAGCTGCTAATTCAAGAACTTTTCTCTTGATCTCTGGAAATTGTTTTACATTAAACGATTAAACAGCTATATTTGAGAGCCGTTTGTTTTTTTTTCTCAAAAGCTCTCCTTTACATCTCTGGGAATAATCATGTCCATATTTGAAAAGCCATGTATATACGCAATTATTTTAACGCTTACCTTTTCGTTTCTGAGAATAATCGCTTCTGTATTTAAAGTGTTTATTCCAAAAGCTGTTCCCTAGATTTCTTGGATTGATCGCTTCTATATTCAAGCCTATAAAATGAAAGCGTGCATTTCAAAAGCTGTCCCCTAGATCTTTCGGAATGATCATGTGTTTAAAGATTATATATATATATAGAAGCTGTGTATATATTTCAAAAGAAATGATCTCTGGTAATAAATAGTTTCATAATTAAAAAGCTTTGTATAAACACATACACTGGGGTGCCAAAAGTTGTGCTTCTTGACTTCTAAAACATCACCAACCCTTTCCCCTTAAAATCCTACGTGCAACATGTCGACACCTAAGTTGCGGTCAGATTTCCATACCTGAAAGCTTTATAAGTATTATAGATTTAAACGGGTGTGGAAATCTGACCGTGCTGTACCTGCCACGCAAAATGGACGTGTCAATCCGATCCGCTGTAGACCGCAAGTGTCATGTTGGAACAGAGTAAGAAGCATAAACTTTAGGGTTCTTGAAGTATAACAGTGTTTTTCACAAACTTACCTCCAGATCTTTGGGACTGATCACTTCTATATTGAAAAGCTTTGTTTGAAAGCTTTAATGTTTTTAGCTGTCCTCTGGATCTCTGGGAAAGTAGATTTCCCAGAGAGGTGTATTTTCATTAATTGTATGCAATGTATATTTACCTGCCACTTGAACAGTCACCCCTTTTATGGAAAACATAAACACAGGCCCCATGGGACAAAAGCAAAAACGCCTTGAGAAAACACACATATATGTATATACCTGAAGCGACCAAACCCTGAAAAATCTTCGGGTGAATCCTGAAACCTCGGGTTCTCCATGGATGTTGCTTCGAACCTCGGGTTTCCTTGGAAACCTCGGGTTTCCTGATGCATCATGGTTGGATGCCTGTTCTGCAGCATTCAAGCCATCTAAATACATCCAGAAAAGAGTTCAGTGACAGTGACAGGAATCATGGAGTACATTAGCAATTGGTACTGCGGTGTAGAACCAGATTCTCTTGTCACTCCCACTGGGAACGCTCATGGCGCAGCTTTTCCACATGGCTCGGGCCCTCAGTCAGCTGGATCTCCTGGAGAGCGCAAGTTGGGGCATGATGTTCCTGTTTCAAGACCCTTGGGCTCAAGCAAGTGACCTTTTTCCCGAAGGTAGTAGAGTCGAGCACCCCATGTCTGACGAGAGCCTAGGGCTGCCTAGTGAACGCACTGATGTTGGTGGCATTCACATGGATTGGGATGCTGTCCCTGCAATCCGTGATCGCTTGAGGGATGGTGCCATGTTAGTACCCGAAGATCATGGGACTGATGACATCAAGTCAGCAGTTGGCATTGCTGAAGTTCTTGAACCGCTTTTGGTGCGCATGCTTGGTTCTGGTGAAAAGCTCAAGCTTCCAGAAGTGGACCCACTTCGCCATGAAATCAGCACGCTCTACCAGAAGAACAAGCAGAATCGCTCTTCAAGTGACATTGGAGCGAACTGCTGGGTAATGCGCAAACTTTGTGGCTTTGTGAAGATGAAAGCTAGAAGGTGTGAAGTGAGCCTGGAAGCTTGATCCTGAAACATAGGATCCTTTTCCTTTTTTCTAGGATGCCTTGTTGCATTTTCCTCCACCTGTGGGTTTTCTTTTGCAAGAACAAAGGATCCAAAGTTCCAGCACTTGATCCTACTTCTGGCGCCGCATCTAGAGGAGATTCATCAACGGCTTCATGTGTTGCATACTGTTATACTAGTGTGCAGGAGATCATTAATGATGTCAACGCCCGGCATCAACGTGGAAGCTTTGTGGATGAGGACCTTTTCAAAGCCGTCCTTTCATACCCACCATGCATGAGGGATGCCAATTCCAAACACACCGCTACTGTTGCTTCAG
The DNA here is from genome assembly GCA_963970005.1 of Durusdinium trenchii. Classification (NCBI taxonomy): domain Eukaryota; class Dinophyceae; order Suessiales; family Symbiodiniaceae; genus Durusdinium; species Durusdinium trenchii. The sequence goes on along the minus strand of CAXAMN010022695.1, from coordinate 1,025,715 downwards.
GAACAATCCGATGAGGATGCTTATGATGACGCCACCCAAAAGTTTGAGCCTTTCGTTGATGGGAGTCTTCAACCAGTTGGAACAGTTCCACCTAAAGAGGATCCCGAAAAAGAAGCCAATGAGTCCAAACCACTTCATCCTGAAACTCCTGTGGCCCCCCCGGCCAACGCCGAAGCTATGCCGCCGCTGCCCGCAGTGGCTCCAGAACTGGCTTCTTCATCAACGGTTTCTCCAACAGCGGAGCCTGCGCCAAGTGGAGGTGTGGTTTTAGCGGTGTGCAAGAATCTTTTTTTGGGGGTCGGCCAGCTTGGTCAGGTCTTTCGAAGCAGGAGCTGGAACAAAGGTTGGAGGCGGCCAAGGCCAAGTTGACACAGTTGGGACCTTATACCGCACACACCAAAAAGGACGTTGGAAAATCACACCCAATGAATCTGACCTAGGATTCGCCAGAAAAAGGTTGAGGTCGAGCAGGAAAATCTTGCCGCTAAGCCGGTGGTCACACCCACTGAAGGAGGCTTTCAGACTTTTCCTACCAAGCTTGCAACATCAAGGCATGTTTCCAAACGTAAACGTACCTATGCGCTTCTGACCAGGAAATGCCCCGAGTGTGCAAGAAGTGGTGGATTCCTTACCTTATGGCGCTGATGAATTTGAAACCCAACCGCTTTTGGTCACTTCTATGCCTACACCAACTCCGCCCCCACAACCGGAAATATCACCAGAGACAACAGCTGATGAAAGGCGAAAAGCCTATGCTGGAACTAAGGCCCCTCAGGAAGGGAGTCAGACCAAGGTCCTTGGTGCTGAGATTCCAGAGTCACAGGTGGAGGCTCCAGATCCTCCCCCAGCCGCGCCTTCTGGGGACTCTTCTGGGGATGTTTCTGGGTTGCCTGCCGGACAATTTGAGGTGAAGGACAGGTGCTCATGCCATGCCCAGATCACAAAACAATAAATCACATTACTATTTAGATTGTTTTGTCGTTTTTTTGCGAGGAAGATGGTACCATCGTCCATTCAGAGCATCACATCCTGGACGACTATGTCCTTACCCGGGAGGAGCAATTGAAAGCAAAGCAGAAAAGGAAAGACGACACCGCTGACAAAAAAGAAGAGGGAAAAAAAAAGAAGTCCCGAAAAGCTGGCAAGGGAAAGACAAAAAAACATAGGAAAAATGGAAAAGGGAAAACGGCAAAGGGGAAAGGGGGAAAGGTGAAGAAGAGCCCAGCGAAGACATCGGCGTCTCGACGGCGCCAAATTCTGCGCTCAGCCTCCAAGTCCAGAGAGACCAAAAGCTCAGGCGAAGGAGTGCCTGAATCTGAGGAGAGAAAGAAATCCCGGAAAACTGCAACTGCTGCAAAGTCTGCGCCCAAGCCACGAAGACAAGCAGTTCCAACAGAGACGGGTGGCACGCAGTCCAAGACCAATGGAAAAGCAAAAGCAAAGGCCAACCAAACCAACAAGCAGAAGGCTACAGAGGCTGCTGACAACAAGGCAAGCACTAGGAAGAGACGCAAGGCAGGCACAGAGGAGCCTGGCCTGGACAGGAAGGACCTGTTCAGGAAGGATCGCTTCCAAAAGATTCATGAGTATGTTGGGCATTTCAAGAAAGACACACAGGTTGATGAAGCCTTCAAGAAAAAGGCCAAGTACCACTTAACACCGTTGTGGAACTGCTCCCTCGACATCTACTGGAAGAAACACACCTGTGGAATGAAAGTGAACAGTGATGCTGTTTCGGATGGAAAAGCCTTCACCCAGTTGTTTTCTTTCACCAACGACTGTGTCAGTGATGTGGCCCGTTTGGCTTGTGCAATCAAAGCGGCGGAGATGTATGTTTCTATGCTTATGTTTGGGCAATGACTGGTTTCATTCGCTTTACAAACCTCACTGCGTGTTTTCCACAATTGTTTACCTTTGTCACTTCCCCAGACTGAGGCTTTGATGGTCGACCACATGGTGATGAACAACATGGAGAATGTGTGCAAAAGCAATGCTGATATCGAACAGGAGTTTGCGATCCTCAAGTACAATGGCATGCGTGTGCTGAATGAGTTGGCACGGTTGACTGCTGAAAAGTGAGACCAATTGTTTTTGCTAGCTGTGCAGTTTCATGGGGCACAGCAATAGCGCTTTTGGAGGGGCTGCTGATCAACCAATTTGGGAAATCCGCAGGTAAATCCACAGTGTTTTGTTTTCTGCGCAGCTCATCTTGGGGTTTGGGCTGCAGCTTGAGGGATAAAAGGCACCCTGAGTCTCAGTTGTGGTGCCTCACCCTCAGCTGCAGTGGACAAGTGAAAGTCATGACCTGAGCGACGTTGCAAAAAAACGTGCTGCACTACCACTGCATGCTTTCTGTCCTTGATGTACTCACCCATTTCCTTCCCAACTTTCCACAATTTTTGATTCAGCTGGGTTGAGATTTCAATTCAGGAGTTGGCGCCCTTTGTGGTGACTCCCCTTCCAAGACCCTTCCTTCCATCATCTAACCGACCCTGAGTCGCTGAGTCACGATCACTCGATTCTGCTGAGGCCTTAACCTCTCATGGCGCCGAAGGCCAAGAGGCCAAAGAATGCAATCCTGCAACGACTGCGCGCTAAGAGCAGGAAGAGTTTTTCTGACATGTTTATCGGTGCCATTGTGTGTGCAAATCCTACCTTAACGGCTTCTGTTACCATGAAGCCCCATGCTGCATGCAAGAGCCTTTTGCCTCTTAGTGTAGTTGATGGGGTCGAAGCCAGTGCAATGGATTTAGATTTGATTGTTTGGCGTTTGCGTGCGCTTGGAGCTCCAAAGGTCAAGGACTTGGAGCTGTTTGTGTATACGTTGCAGTTACTGCGGAAGCATAATGCCTGGGGTGTATAGGGTGGTAGTCTGGCAAATCGCGGCCTAGGTTCTGATCATGCTCATATGCATGCTTCATTGGGTGGATGGCCAGTTCAACTTGGATCAGGCCTTGGGTTTGTTGGTTGGAGCCTCGTGTGCACACACTCATGTTGCCAGGGAGTTGATTTCCTGGAGTTCTACGCGGGGGAAGCTAGAACAACCTCATTTATGAGATATGCCAACTATTCAGCAGCGAAGTTTGACATAATTTACTATGTCCCGGAGCAGCCGGCAGCGTCAAACAGGGGCCAGCGAAACAAAAACTTTATGGATGTTTTATCGCCTGCTGGATTCTTGTGTCTAGGTTGAATGCATGCATTGCCTAAGTGACCCACAACTTTGTGAAGCCTCCAACTCACCGATCCCAGGCTTTCTTTGATCTGGATCCTCAAAGGCAAATCGGTGCCGGGCTTTCTGGTGGTTCTAGCATTGAAGTGCTCTTCCTTTGTCCATGTAAATTCTGGAACATCTGGCCGTAGCAAGTGCTGCAGTGTGGGGTTGGATGTTCCCTCGGTGCTATTGTCAAATGCCCTTGGAGAAAGGACCTGGTATGTTTACTGTTCAAATAAAACGAAACTGTGCTATCGATAGGTCTTCATTGAATTGGGGCTGCCCTTGACAGGACTACACTCCTGTGCTTGCTGATCACATGCTTGAATGGTACTTGGGTGCTAGAACAGCCTGGTTCCAGCGTCTTCGAATACTACCCAGAATGGCGAGATTTCATGAATGCACTGATTGGCACTCATGGTCTTAAGAGTGTAGCTTAGCTTGAAAGGAGCGCATCGTTTCTACTGCAATTGAACGAGGCGCTTCCCCCTACAACTGCTTTGCAATAAAGAAGAACAGTAATTAAAGAGAATAAGGTGAAAGAAGTTTGTGGGGGGGGGGGCAGTAGGGTTGATGTAATGAACCCTTTGGTTCCGTTTGCCTGGTGAGGTCACAAGAGCCAATTGGTGGATGGCCCACTACGGAGGCCAAACTCCGAAGCGCCACTACTGCTGGTCGAATAGTCCCATGATTTCCGCATTAGACAAGGGTAAGCTCCATTACAAAGCTTGGAAGAATTCACAGGCATCCCATGTACAAACGGTACGCCATTACCAAGATCGTGAGGGAAAGAAACGCTATGTGGGCACATCAAAGCTCAAAGGGACTGAGTTCCTTGACACCACAGAGCTGTAAACTTGAGCTTGTAAAGTCTTGTTCTACTGAATCAGTGAACCCTTTAGTCAGGACTATTGGCTTTCTAGGTGTGTTCTTTTTCCCTGTAAGCACATTTGGAGGACTTTGGAGGGATTGGCTGGGAATCTTGGAAACCACTGCCCCCAAGGAACTATCCATGGAAGTTTGCACGGGAGCTCACCGACATGCATGCTGAGTTGGTGGTGGACAAGTATGGACCCCCTCCAAACCCATCACCGGTGCCTTCAGCTCTGCAAACCGTTATGGGCATGGCTGATGATTGCCCGGATCGTTGGCGACACGCGGACTTGGCATCTGCGTATCACTACCTGCGTAAATCGAAGCATTTACGAATCCCACCTGATTGGGCTCCACATCTCCCTCGGTCCCTGTGAGCCTCCATGATTGGCCCTGTCTAGTCCGTGAATGGTTTTGAAGGAGTCTGAACGATTTTTTTGGACTTTTGCTTCGGAAAACCCTGGGTTCTGGGAATCGTAGGGAAACACCATAATTTATCCATCACAAACCCATCATCTTCCCATCAAAAACCCATAAAATCGGAAAACCCCGGGTTTTGGAAAGCCGTCGTGAACCCGTCGAAACTCCGTAAAAAACCCATCGGAACCCGTCGTGAAAAGATGGGGTTTGAGCTCTGGGACCGAGTGAGATTTTGTGGCTTCTGTTGTCCATCGCTGAGCTTCTGGTGCGAGTTTGGGTAAAAAAGTGTACAGGAAGTGTGATTCTTCGTGTGTTTCAACCAGCCATGATGCAATTTGTAAAGGTGACACTGGTTTCTTGGAATGCCCCAGGCAGGAAGCCATTTGACACGAGTTTGTGCGCCCCACCCTGTCCTTCAGCTTCAGATGGCTGGAGCTGAAGCAGCTTCGATGCCTGCTGTCACCGGACAGTCAGGCAGCAGGTGGAGCTGTGAGACTCTCCGGGCTGGGTTCCAGCATGTCAAAGAAGAGTTGATTGATGCCGAGAAGAAAGTAGAACGAGAGATTCAAGACACTAGTTTTGCAAATAAACCGATTTGGATCGATTTGGTTTAAAGCATCTGGTTCGAGCATGGTACAAACAACTTGCCGGTAAATTCCAATGTGATCGCTCATGTGCCAAGGAGATCTCAAAGATGCTGGACGTGGCTGTGCTCATTGAAGATGGGCAGGCTGGTTCAGTCTTCGTGGTGGTACTTTAAGTGTATAGTGTGTCGTGCAGGTACCAGCTCATCGACCCCAAAGCCTGGAAACAGTACCAGCCCAGGACCTAGAATTGAGTTCCACAACAGCACGCTGCTAAACCATGGTGGGTGGAAAACTTGATTCCAACCTTTCTGAAGTCTATCATCTACTGTTTGTTTGGTCATAGGTAGGAAAGGGATTCTGTCTTGGAACGCCACCCACCGGCGCGAATGCTGAGGCCTCACCGTCTCTTCTCCCTCCTGGCGCGTGGACTCATGGTCGTGAGGACCCCAATGCACAGGAGCAGGAAGGGTCTTTGGCACCGACTGAACTTGAAGAACTCTTTGGGTCTCCACAACAATCGGATGCACAGGACTCTCCACACGAAGGTTTGTATCAATGCATCATAATTGTTCTTTTCTTTGTGTGGTTGATTGATGTGGGATTGAACTGTATACGAACCACTATATAATCATTATAATCCATCCTGTGACGAGGACAAATCTGAACCTCAGGCTGCAGCACGCCCCGTGGCCACCCCTGCTCGTGGGAATGAGGATGCAAGTTTGCTTGAGGCTGCACCGAAGGAAGCAGGGACCAAGCCGACAAAGGTCAAAATCTCGAAGACGCGGCAGGTTCCAAGGGCTTTTTTGGTGGGATACGCTCCTGTTGGATTTTCACAGCTTCCTACTTTCACCCACTTTCCTCAAATACAACCTTTTGGACAACTATCTTTTTGGGTGCACGCCCTAAATCATGTGGACCAGGGTGCTCATCTGTCACCATCCAACTTGCCCCACAGGTGCTTCTCCATGAGGCTGCTTTGGCACGGATCCGACGAATGGTCAAACCAAAGAAGAAGCGAGTTGACCTGAACCCACCTCAGTTCTTGAAAGACCGTTGGGTGATGGGCAGAAAAGAACAAGATGCTATGGCTGAATTGCTCAAAAAGATGAACTTTGACAAGGAGGGGAATTGTTTTGAGGGGACCCCAATGTCACTGTGGCAGAGACCCTATGTAATTGTTTGCAAACTGGGCAGGAATCCTTTCTCAACAAGCTCGAGCTGATCGTTCTGAAGTGCAAGAGTGTTGAAATCATCATTTCCGAAGGATGGTACTCGGAACGTGAGATGTCCGAAGACCTTCACTGGTCAAAGTTCCAATCTTAGAAACAAGTTAATGCCTGATTTGTCGCACGATAGGGTTGACCAGGCCACCATGTTTATTGTGTTTTTGGTTTATAAAACGCTGAGGGAGCGCATTGCCGGAGCAAAGGCGTTTTGTGAGCAGCATCCCGACGAACTTATCAGGACTTGTTCTTGCTTTCTCTCAGTCTTGAGTCTTCAGGTTCTATTTTCGAGCACCATGCTTTCCCAGGACCAATAAGTATGATGGATTGGCGGAGTACTTTGTAAAGACTCGTGAGTCTCAGAGTCGTTCCGAGAAGTTGACTGAAGAAGAACGCCGCACCAAAAGGATGGTCCCCGAGGTGTCTTGCAACCTCTTCCCTTGCTCACCAAAGACCCCCGTTCTCCTTGGCCAGGCTGGAGTGGATGAACCCATGGCGCCGGTCTGTGGGGCCTTGGACATCGCGAAAGCTCGTTTGGAAGTGGGGGAGAAAGCTAAAGGAGCTGAACCTCAGACTCGCGAGGTTGACACACAGGTTGGGTATGGTTTTCGCAATTGAACTTTTTGGAAGTGTTGATGTTGATGTAAAAGTTTTGGGATGGAAATTGTGTTGTCCCTTTGATAATTGAAACCCTGCAAGTACAAGCTGCAGTTCAAACGCTTCATGGACAGCATCTTGCAAAAGTCCGGCAAGTTACGGGGGTTGCATCGCACCATTTCCGACCAATACGTGGTGGATGCTGCAGTCCAAGAGTGCCCCATCTGAAGCAAAATGGTTTTCCCCGTGTTCAATCCTCGCACCCTTTCGCACACGGCCTAGGACTTTGGACTCGCTGATGCGGCAAATCTCTATGCTTGATCAGGAGTTCGATGCATGTAATGAAGTGTATGCGCAGGGCACTTCTGACCGGTAGAGCTGCTTGTCATTTTTGCAGTCCAACTACCAATTATTAAGTTGTGCCGACCCTTTGGTTACCTAGGTTTTGGAAGAAAGGTGAACCGGCTATCAAATCAGCAACCGTGAAGTGCCTTGTTCTTATTTTACCTGCTTCTTCATAACCTGCACGGTGCAGTTGATCTTCTCTTAGTGCCCTGCCGGCCTCCAGGTGCCAAAAGGCTTTGGCAGTCGAGGCAAAAGTGAAGTCCATACCTCAGCAGTTTTGGACTTGAGAAGGGTCCCTTTGTTAGCATTCATTCGCAACAGGAACTCGAAGAAGTTCTTCCAGAAGAAAACTGAGAGGGATGGCGCGGCGTCTGCGGAGCAGGGTGCACGCAAGCGGACCCGAGAGGGTGATGCTGCTCCCAAACCTGCCCCTAAGACAGGTGCAAAGACTAAGGCAGCTCCAAAGAAGAGGGGTAAGGCGTAGATCCTTTTTTCTGTGTTGCGGGTGAACCTGCAGCCTGTCGCTTTCTAAGGTAGAATGCGATTTCTAAGGTGGCAGTATGTTCTTTTATTTACCTGAGTTGTCACCGTATCTGGCCCTATAGTTGAGGGCTCGACCCAAGTCTCGACGCACTTATCATCTTGGACAGCTTGAAAATTGCCACCTGCCATCGGTGCATGCACACATAGTTGTGCAATTTGGGGTCTTTTAGCCGTACAAGCTGGACTAGCTTGAGTGGCAAGGATTTGATGGACGGGGAAAAGGACCGGATTGGGAAAGCTTTACGTGAACAAGCTTCACAAGTTTTGAACTGACACACCAATTGCTCTTATTTGCAAAAGCCCTCCGTAACCAGCCCAATTTTCACCAGGGAGATCCAAGAACAATGCCAGGTGCACCTGCCGGCCGCACTCTCCAGGGCTTCGCTGGTGCCATCGGAGATGGGGTTGCGAAGCTAAAGTCTGAATGTGTCTCTCTGCCTCCTTGTTACACTGCATTTGGTCAAAACATTGTGCCATGAAAGGGATTAAACGGCCTGCTCCTATATAAGAAGTGGTTGGAGGAGGTTTGATTGAAATTCTGCACTAAAACACTTGACTGAAGATCTTGTTGGGATGTTTGGGTGCTGTGTGGCTTTCTTGTGGGATCTTAGGCTCCAAGCTGTGGATCGGTGATTGCGGCCCGCAACATTGTTGCGGACATTGGTGAAGTTGCTGCTTCTTCTTCGGGAGGTTTGTTGAGGTTCGCTGGCCTCAATGAATCCAATGCAGAGCGGGATGCCCACAGGTGTTTTGCTCAATTGGGCCTACGCTTGCCGATCCCCCTGATTCATATCAATCTTGAAAAGAATGATAGTGTGAAGGGGCTTCAATTGCAGGATTGGGCACGCTTTCTGTTGGACCGAAACTGCTGGCACATTCTATCTGGACTAATGAACCCAAACCCAGATCGTGAAAAAGCAATCTGGTGCTCATTCTGGGCAAGATACCGCGAGACAAACCCAAACCACGAAGTGTTCTCTCTGTTCGATCGAGGTATTTTGAAACCAGAGTGCACCGCAGCTATGACCTATCATGGAGACGAAGGCCGTGGCAGAAAGAAACAAGCATTTTTCGTCACATCCTTTAAGTCAGTGCTTGGAAGAGGGCTTCAGCCTGCCACTGGCGCTCAGAAAAGGGACCAGTTGCCAAAGCAATATTTGAAACAGCGTTGCAACTATGTCGGTCACGTTTATAGCACGCATTTTTTATCAGCAGTACTTCCGAAGCACTTGTACCGCAAGAATGATGAAGCCGTGCAGGACATTTTTGAGTTTGGGGCTGCTTCGGCTGACTACATGTCAAAGCATGGCGTGCAAGACACACGTACTGGAGAAAACTTTTGGATGGTTCTCATTGGTGTTACAGGAGACTGGCAGTTTTTGGCCAAATGCGGCTTGCTGAGCCGTACCTACTATAGTACGGAGAAGAATTTGAGAGGAAGGGCTCAGGCAGACCCCCGAGGGGTCTGTCATCTTTGCCTTGCAGGAAAGCGAGACTTTCCCATGGAGGAGTTGAGTTCGAGGAATCCACGTTGGCTGCAAACCTGCTTCCAAGAGAGTGGTTTCAAGACACAGCCGCCGTTTTCCCGTGTGCTTTGGAACCCAAGCCAAGCAGAAGCCTTATACCACTTTGATGTGTGGCATGGGTTTCATGTTGGAGTTGGCAAGACCTTCATTTCGTCTACGCTGGCGCTCATTTCTGACCTGTTCCCAGGAAGCAGCATCGACGTCCGTTTCGAAAACCTGTCTTCTGACTACCTTGCGTGGCGCAAGAGGGAGGGGCAAACAGCTTTCCTCAGCTACATCAGCAAAGATACAATTTTGTGGAAGAGTCGGAACGAGACACCTAGTGCCCTTTGGTCAAAGGGGGCTGCTACAACAGTGTTGATGAAATGGCTGGAAGCCTGGAATTCAACTGCTGATCTGTCTGGCGACGTTCTTTACGAGAAACAAGCGAAGGCGTGCCACTTGATCAACAGTTTTTTTTCAGCGCTGTACGAGGAGGATGTTTGGATAGCAGGTGAGACTGCGATGTATCTTGGAGATGCTGGGCTACAATTCCTGCGGATCTATGACCACCTGGCCAAAATTAGCTACAACCAGGGACGGTCTCTTTATCCGTTCATGCCCAAACATCATTTGCTCCATCACATTTTTTTGCAAGACTTGTGGATCGCTGGAAAATCCCAGAGATGGGTGATTAACCCTTTGTGCTGGGGAACGCAGCAAGCAGAGGATTTTATCGGAAAAGCATCACGGACTTCACGACGTGTACACCCTTCAAAGGTTTGCGAGCGCACAATACTCCGTTATTTGACCAAGGCATTTGCAGAATGGCGGAAGCTTAAGTACATCATTTCTTGAGATAAAAAGATTGGAGTGTGTTTGCTGCTTTGGCAACTTCTTTGTGCGTTTGTCAAAACCCAGAAAAGCAAAACCTCGGGTTTCATGACAAACCTCGGGTTTCCCTCCAGAAGTTGAGGTATTCTTCAAACCCTGCTTTTTCTTAGGTTTTGGTTGGTCAAGGTATATGTATATTTATTTATGAGAGTCTTGACTGAACCCTCCCACAGAGGACAAACTTCTGAAAACATGTATCTTTTTGTGTGTTTTAGCTTGTTTTCTTCAAGAGTTGTCCACAAAGTGCAGAATCTTTTGCAGAGTGTCCTGGCAGTGTAGTTTTCTTGACAAAGGTTAACAGAGTGCCCTCCCCACAGTGTAGTTGTTTTGACAAATCTTAACAGGGTGCCCTCCTGGCAGCGCAGTTTTATTGATAAATGTTGACTCAAAAGAACACACATTTGCGAGAAAACTTAACATTTGTCAAGAAAGCTGCACTACCAGGAGAGCACTGTGTGGAAAATTTTGGACCCTGTGGACAAATACAAAAAATACACGTTTTCAGGGGTTTGTCCTCCGGGGGGGTTCAGTGAAGACTCTCTGAAATTTGTGTTTATAATATGTTTTCCCGAATGCGTAGCGAAGGGTCCTCGATCTGGGGGTTGGACTGTGTTCGCCTCGGGTGCTCTGTGTCGTCGTTTCTCGTCGTCGTGGGGTGTGCTGACGTCGTAAATTCTCCCCATTGGGCGAAGCTTTTGGAGAGGTTTGTCGATGGAGAGTGATCGTCAGATTCGTCGCAAAAACCAGAGTTTTGTGAGATCCGCGGTTTTCTGCGTACTCACATTGGGATTGGCGTTTGGAGGGTGGTGTTTTGGGGGTGTTGGAGGTGGCTGTGACATTGGGATTTGCGTCTCAGGCTGTTGCTTCGAAGCTGTGTTTTCGTGACAAGTCTCAGCTAAAATGGCGATTTTGGTGGCTGGGCAGAACGTGTCACGTGTGGTGTGGCGAACATTTTGTTGAAGCTAACATGATATGATATTGTCACTTTGCGTGGCAGGCGCAGTACTTGGTGCGGGCTTTGAGGTGTGTGTGCCTTGCTTGCTTGCTTGCTTGCTTGCTTGCTTGCTTGCTTGCGTGCGTGCGTGCGTGCGTGCGTGCTCTCACACGGGCACTGATTTGCGCCCACCCGGGTCAGTTCACAAGTAGAACGAAGCATGGAGGGGCTAATGCTGCTCCATGCTTGGCGGAAGAAGGTTGTGGCGCGAGTGGAACTGCCTTGCGCGGCCTAAATGCCGTTCTGGGGTGTTCTTTGGGCTTTTGCGCAACCTGTATTTTTTATTGAAAGTTGATTTAGAGTTGACTTGAAATATAATCAAATTTCATTGAAAATACAGGCTTCATCTACTTCCAACGGACTTCAAATTTAGATCTATATAAGTCATTTTTTACGCTATACAGTTTTAGCCGAATTTGAATACCAAAATTGAATTGAATTAATAGAAATAGACCTTCATTAAAAAACTACTATTGAGTAAGTATTTATTTTTTTGAAACTATTTAAGCCCAACTTAATTCTAAATTTAGGATATTAAAATTGAACCTGGTTGAATTCAAATTTGAATCTAATTGATTTCTAGTTTAAGTTTAGTTTCAATCTCCATTTTGATTTCAATTCTAATTTAGTTCTGAGTCTACTGTAAATGTCACTTTAATTCTCATTCAAGTCTGGTTCTAACTCATTTTTACAGCAATTGACTTCTAATCGAGCTGCAGGTTAAGCGATTCTATCTTATTTCTTTCCATTTCTATATGAAATAATGAAATGTTGATTCAACCTTAGTTTAATTACAATTCAAACTTAGTTTAAGTCTATTTTGTTTTGTGTTTTTTGAAAATATGTCTAATTATGTTTTTTGTTCAGTTTTGTTTATATTTCAATTTATTCGAATTGGAATTCAAAATAAGTTGGAAATCAACATGGAATAACAAAAATTGTAAAACAATTGAATTTGAAAACAAATAGATTGAACAATAAACAAAACTAAATCTGCATTAACGTAAAACTAAATTAGAACTAACTTCGGGATAAATTAAAGGCAGCCGTTTTTTTCAGAACGGGTGCTCCTGGGAGATGTTTTTCATGCAAACAATGATGCAAAAACACTGTGTTTTACAGTGATTTCTAGCAAAAACCTCTCAAAATTGAGGTTTTGAGCTATTTTTTGATCAATTTTGTGAGATCCAAGCCTATCCCAATTTAGAGGGAATACCAAAAAAAACAAAAAACAATAAACCAAAAAACACCAAAAAAACAATGTTTGACACAAAATGCAGCCAACATCCAAAAACCAATAGTGACCCCATTTTGTCTCAAACTTTGTTTGTTTTTGTTTTTTTGGTTTTTTGGTTTATTGTTTTTTTTGTTTTTTTTTGGTATTCCCTCTAAATTGGGATAGGCTTGGATCTCACAAAATTGAGCAAAAAATAGCTCAAAACCTCAATTTTGGAGAGGATTTTGCAAGAAATCACTGTAAAACACAGTGTTTTTGCTTCATTTAAGTTTAACGGTGGAATTTGATGTTAAATTGGATTTCAATTGATTTTGGTATTAGACTTCAATTAAAACGCTTTCAGAATTATTGGTGGAAGTTGATGTATCATTAGCTTTCTATTAACAATGTGTTTAAGATTAATTGTAGATTTTTTACAAACAAAGTTTCATTTGTACCATTGTCAAAATCATTGGGGAAATTGATGTTTATATTAGATTTCAATTAACATTTCTTCAAGATTAATTATAGAAAAATGAATGTGTAATTCAATTTCGATTAAATGCCTTTTCAAGATCATTGTGGCAATTGATTTTGACTTAGATTTCAATTAAAACCCTATTATATTTCATTGTAGAAATTAGGCATTACTTAAATGTCAATTAATGTCCTTTTCAAAATCATTGTGGAAATTGTTTGTTGTTTAGATTTAAATTATGTTCTTTTCAACATAATTTGATTGAATTGCTTGTGTATTGGATATCAATCAAGACCCTTTTAGAATTGATTGTGAAAATTAACTTTCAGTTAACAGTTAATGGTGGCAATCAATTCTTATAGTTAGATGTTAGTTAAAGTCCTTTTATTTGATGTAGCCTTGTAGTGGGGAGCAAACAGATACAAAATCAATTCAAGTTAAGCATCACAATTTCCACAATTGATCTTAAATCGACTTTAAACACAATCTGATACTAAATCAAAGCCACCACCAACTTTGAAAAGGACTTTGACTAAAATCTAATTGTAAGAACTAGTTTCCACAATGAGTTTTAAAGAGAACTTGGCAATGATTTTTATTGCAATCTAATATCTAATAAATAGCAAGTTCCACAATCAATGTTAAAAGGATCTTGATTGAAATCTTCTAATTTAAGTTTGCCTAATTCTATTTTAGTTCCAGTTTAGTTAGTTTAAGAACACACATGTTACAAAACCTATATTTTACAGTGTTTTTGCCCTAGGAGTGCCGGGAATAAGACACAAACTATGTTTTTGAGTAGATAGTATTTGTTTAAAGTAACCCCTTGGAATATTCATTGCTATATTAAAACTGCTTTATGTACAAACTTCTAATTCAAAAGGTTCCCTCTAGATCTGATCACTTCTGTGAAAAATATAAAGCTTTCATTTCAAAAGCTTTCCTCTGGATCTCTGGAAATAGTCATGGTATTTTAAAAAAGCTATAAGTATGTATGTAAGTGTTTCTTTCAAATGCTTTCCTTCAATGAAAATACACAAATCTAGGAAATCTACTTTCCCAGAGATCCAGAGGAAAGCTATTGAATCTAGATATGTATAGTATTATAACTTCATTCGCTCATGATGCTACATTCATTGTGGGCAGAGAGAGATTCACCTGATAATATTTATCATTGGTGTTGCACATTGATAGTGGGCAGACGAAGAGCTGTTATTTGTTGTCTTTGACATTGGACATGGAGACTGGGCACAGACAGATCAAAAAAATTGCGTTTCGCCTAGTTCTCAGAGCAGTTTTTGAAATTTTGCACGGTATTTACAGTGTTTTCTAAGGGTTTTGAGCTAGTGTGTGCTCTCCCAAGCACACCCACCCTCGTTTTTTTCGGGGGGGGGGCAAACATATACATATATAGTGAAGGAAGTGAGAATACAACGCTGTCCATGTACTGAAATTCAAGAAGCGACAAATTTAGCAAACTCATCCAGTTACCACCTTGAATATGTATGTCAATATATACATGTTTTTTTTATACACATTGATCCCTAATTCCTCATTGGCAAAGAAATAGATAAAGGCACATCCCTTGCCCGTGGCTGAGATCCTCTTCTACTCCACCATCGATGTGGAGGAACTGATCCGGTCCCTTGTGTGACGATCCTTTGAATTGTTCGAGTAAAAAGTCTGACGGTCTGTTTCTCGCAGAGAAGGCGAGCTTCCTTTCAGGGTGCACCAACTCCAGACTCCTGGAAACAGAATAAAGTAGGACCTCGAGGCTGTCGACATTTGCGAGCCCAAGGCTGATACTTATAGGGTACAGTCTGCCAGCAATCTGCGCAGTCAGTTTGACACCCAACATTTGTCATAGGTCAAACAGTCCAAGCACTCAAGCAATCTCAAGCACCTAAGTACATAGTTTTCTGAAAATTCTGGATGTCAAAGAATACAAACGGACCGCTGGCACCGCTGGTGCATGGACCTGCTCCTGCTAGATAGATTCCAGCAACAAAAATTAAATTTGTTGTCTGTAAAAGAAATAGATCGTAATTATAATCAATATTGACAAAAATCAGAACACATGCCTCCACTCAGACTTTTTACTTTGCATGGTCATCATATCACCATACGTCGTTTCAGGACCAACCCCCCATAACCTTCGTGGCAGGACGCGGTATACAACAAAGGTCGGCCAGTAGGTCGGCCCTGTTCGACTCGACTGCCGTGCAGTGTCGGGGCATCGTGGCAGGACACGTCGACCTCGGAGCCCGCCGACTTCACCATGATGCCAGTGCAATCCTCTTGGCGAGTGCGGGACCTCGGGACGTTGGGCGGGACGTCGGGACGCCGTTCGTGGCCTGGAAAACGCTTGACTCGGTGGGGTGGGTTGGCCGGGTGTAGCTTTTGGAGGAACGGGGGCATGGTGAAAGGGGGTGACACGGGAGTGGTATTTTAGAGCTGGGGGCTGCAACTTTGGTGCAACGCTGCTGTGATGGCAGGGGTGCCCGGGGGGGTGAAGCGAATTCCTGATGAAGACAAGGATAGAACAGTACTAAAGGTGCTACAGAATGTGCTTGGAAGAATGGAAGACAAGTAGTTTCAACAAACATTGGTGAAACTCCCCAAAAAGGTGGGCTCCTGCGTTCATGGGGAATGTACTGTACTGATTGTGTCCATCCCCACTTTTGCGGAGTTAAGAGCAGATCTCATCCGCGATTCCAGTCTCAGTTTGGCCAAGAACCCACTGAATAACGCTTTCGAATCTGAACCAACTGCCTAAAATCAAAATGGTTTCCCTCCTGTCTCTCTTGTGTCCACACGCATCTTGTCGGGCAGGTCACAGTTCACCGTCAAGATCAGGGGAAAGGCGAGCGCCACTCAAAACAGACAAAGATTGCTCAGAAGACAGATGCGCTACTAACCCACAGACTCCATGCATGTATTTACATTAGGGAACTGTTTCATACTGGATTGTTTGGGTAATGACCTGCACTCCTGGGCTTTCCAAACGGCTCATGCTAGCTCACGGCTGGCACGCCTCATGGCTGATGATGGCTCATCATGGCTCATGATGGCTCATCTCATCCCTCTTTTTGGCCAAGCTCGCATGCTGCCACTTGCAACCAACCGTGTTGGTTGGCCGACCGTATTGGGGTGAACTCGGTCTGACCTTCGTCTGTCAGGATCTGACTCGGTCTCAGCGGCTTTCGATCGACCTCGAGGGTGACAACGATGACCTGAAACGTAGGTTCTTTCGACAGAAAGGACAGTCATGGTCCGCCAAAAAAACGGAAGTCCTGCACGTGCTGTTTCCAGCTTGGAGCACACCAATTACGTCACACACAAATTACGTCCCTGCGGGCTGAGGATCTGGGGCGCGAGGATCTGACAGGAAAAAAAAACACGCAGGGGTGCTTCATACACCGCTTCGACGTTGTGAGGGTCCCTCCAACTCACAAACATGGAAGTGGACCACCATGAAAAACATTGAAACACCATGTGTTTGTTAAGGAAACTGGTCTTCCAGGGCACATCTTCCACTTGCCGCGTGGGGTGACTGACTCATTCTTTGAACATTGGCACGCTTAGTCGACCATTAGCTCCGAATTTGACTGAGCCTTTGGCGTTTTGTATGCCAAAACACTTGTTTGTTTGGGCTCGTTTCAGGCTCCTGGTACCGGGAAGTGCCCAACCACCAGAGCTTAAGTGTCCTAAATCGGGCCATGGGCACGTTGCCAGGATGCGGTGCACAAGATTCATTCCACATTGTCACACCACCTGGAGGAGTTCTTGGAAATCTCATCACTCCGCCTGTCGCAGGCCCCGATCGAGTGGAGAAGATCCGCAGCGAGTGCTCTTCCCGCGGCGAGTCGAATCGCCGCGGCAGTGACTCGGACGGCGACGCGTCGGACTCGCCGTCCCGCTCGGCGTTCCACGGGACATGCGCGGGCACGAGTGTGGCCGATATCTGAGCAAGAGCGATGGCCTCCAACCTAGTAGCACAAGGTAGAAACAGAATCATCCTAACGGGAATAGTAGTGGGAATCGTGTATGAGGTCAGAAGGACCGGGTCCAGGATGAGACAAGGCTTGTGGAGGAATCCCTGGCATCGAGCGAATCACGGGCATCTCGACTCCAGCTTTTGTCGACAGAGAGGTGAGCCCTTTTTGGGACAGCAATTCCACATGGATCGACTCCACTCTCGGCTGTTACGAGGAAAACTCGTTCGTGTGGGTGAAAACCATGTTTAACCGTTGAACCCTTACTACACCAGAAACTGGAGGGGTCAGCGACCAAATCTCGGGAGCCTGCCACGTGGTGTTTCTGTGTGTGTTTGATCGGTCCAAGGTGAATGGATCGGGACTGGGACCCCAACAAAAACACCACCGGTGTGTCCCAAATGCGGTCAAGACCGACACCGTTCTCGCGCCTTGCCGACGACCGGGTCATAACGGGCCATAACGGGTCATGTTGGCTTGATTCAGCTACCCTCTTAGCTCCTGGATCTGAGTGGATGATCGATGGCATGAAAGTCGCTCAAAATCTGTGTAGTTTTGATAGTTTTGATATATAGTTTCTATCAGAGGATCCAATCAAAAGAGATTGGATTTTGCTTTTCCAAAGAGAGGTTCCACCGAGGGGCGCGTTTCCCCTTCATGTTGGTCACTTGCAGCCCTTCTGCCCAGGCTTCTTCGACTTTCACACGTCTTTTGGCAGAGAGATGGTCCTTTGTTCGACTGGACAAATACGTCCCACGGAAGGTGTCAAACAACTCTTGGAAGGTTCCTCTTTCTGCGAACCAGCTCCTGCCTTCAATCAAGACCAGGTTCCTGTTTCAGGAAGAACACAGAACACTCTGCATGGTCACGGGAAGAAGGGCGGAGAAGTCATTGCGAAATAAGACAACTGCGGATCCGCACGAGTGTGGTGGGGTTCTTCAAAGAGGCACTGTCATCTCGGATCCAAACTGTTCAGCTAAGGATGTTAAGTGTTCGAAGGACCAAGCAATTAATGGCTTGTTGAAGGAAGACTTCCTTACAGTTGGTGTGTATCCCAGCTTTCAGGAAGAAACCATAAGAAACCACTTCAAGCCTAGCTCTGCATCGGTGCAATGCGTGTTGGCCAAGGAATTGCAAGTGGTCTCTTCTCTTTGAAGGGGTGCATGCATGTCTGAGTCTGTCCACACCAAAACAATAATCATTTGATGTATAAAAGGTTGCACCATCCTTTCACTCACATCTTCCACCCAAAAGCACCCACATCACCACCTTTCGACCAAACATGTCTTTCACCAGGTTAATGGCCTCCATGTGGAGCTGCGTCTCCTGCGTGGACTCCGGTGCCGCCCACGGCCGGCCGAGTGGCGACGGTGTGTCCGAGCGTGGGCGGTCGTGGCCGACTGAGCTGCCAGACCTGGGCGACTCAGCAGAAAGTACTGTGGGGAGCCCACGGCGTCTACCATGGCAGTACTGAAGAGGTCAATGGAGGTGTTAGGAGGTGGTTATAGTTGAAGTTATATGAAGTTATAGTATACAGGCCAGGAGGTATAGCGAGTGAACGATATATAGTCTATAGTTATGAGTTCTAGACAGTGATTCCGAGATTCCTGATGACATGTTCATAAGCAATTTAGTGGTGGTCCGGAGATTGTCTCCTTTTGGATTTCTCGCTTTAAGCCACAGAGCGAGGCTCCTTCCTATATCGTCGGACCTCAACAGAAATGCTATCTTCGGCTATCGGCACAAACGGCATTTCGTCCGTGAACGACCAAAAAGGAGGTGAGAGTGGAGGTGAGTCACGGGCCCTTTAGTGTAATTGTTTAAATTCCCCTATTGCTAGGTGAGTCGTAGACCCGTCGGACGGTGTGCACTCATGGAAATGGGTTCAACAACGTGCTATTTAAGCTATTAGGTAAACACAAAACAGATCAAAATGGATCCCCTAAGATACCATGGATCCCCTAAGATCGGTGTGATTGTATTTTCACCCGATGGTACAGGTCGTCTCGTCTCATCAGCCGTATGTTTTTCACAGTGAATTGCCAGTGACCTGGATCATGTTTGAAACATATGGTTTCCTTAGGGATCCAGTCGTACCTTGTCAGGTACGGTGATTGGGGACACTGCTGAGCTACCCCCGACTACACCACCGGTCGACCGGCGACTCACCATGGCACGAAATCACCCGGATTTCGGTCTGTGGTGTGACTGACCCGATTGGATGTTTGAATATTCTGATGAGTATTCTAGTCATCACTTGATCAGACTAGAGAAGCACAGCTCTTGCGCATGGTATCAAAAGGTGTACAGATGGATGTAAAAATGTTCGATTGACTTTTGAATACTGCTCTTCATGCGGCTAAAGACAACGAAAGGGATGGTACTTGCGTACACCTACACTACATGCAAGGCAGCCCAATTGCATGCACTACTAAGTGTGTTTTATCTTGCATGGAATGTAGCGTTTGGTTGCTTCAAAGTCACAGTGCATGAAACATGTATACAGTTTGCTGCTGCAAAAAAGGAGACGAGTGCTATCCCCAAAGTTTGGAATTGAGGACACAGAATGGCAAACAGTACATCATATTTGGGAGACTAATGGGCTCTCTTGAGCCAATTCCTCTTCGTGACCTTTGTGTGTCAAAAAAAAACATACAAAACACGAGCGTTTGACGCGGTGACGAGTCACCGAGGTCCCGAAGTGCGAAGCATCGTTTTAGACAAACAGGCCGTTCCATCGGGACCGGTCAGGTCGGGCGCCAGGGGAGCCACAGAGTGGCTCGGGATCCATATTGGTGGGATTTGAGTCCAAAATGGATGGACATCCCAAGAATGTTCAGCTACAGAGCTCTTGAGCACTGCAAATCATCCGGCTTGATCCGCAGACTTTTGGGGATCTTAGGCAGTTGCAACAGAACATTTGCGTGGTTTGCATGACGAATACCCAAGGTCCAATGGTTTGGTTGTTCCGCGATAAGTTGATGAGAGTCCCTCCAAATATCTTCAAATGGTTTGTTTTTGTTTGGACCCCTTGTGTTTTAATTGTTTTTGGACAAGCTTTTAAATGATGTTAATGTTTTGTTTATTTTGTGTTTGGTGTGTTTTGTGTTTGTTGCGTTCTACTTTTTCCTTTAGGCTTTTCCTCCATGGTGGTTCCTCAAAAAGGCATTCATTCAAGTGCGTTCCGGATGGGCAGAGATGAAGCTAGACTAGTCTAGCTTTTGTAAGGCATCCCAGGTGGGGCGCATCTTCTCCACCACGTGGTTTGGTGAAGAATTCTTTTGCACCACCTTGGGCAGGAGAGGGTTTGTAGTTGGGATTCTTCAAGAGTTTGTATTCGCAAAGTATTTCAGTTGTGAGAATTCCATGAATCCAGCTGCGAGTTTGCCAGGAAAACATTGACAAAATCTTGGAATCTTATACTCTCTCAGAGGCTTGGCAGTCCAAGATTATTTGGGTTCCTTTGCAATTGAAGTCTGTTGATTAGTGGTGGAGAGTATGTGTTTTTTTGCTTTTCCAGGCTCCTTGAGCAAACCCAAGCGCTAAACTTGTTCAGCCTGGCTGTCTTTCACCTTCCCTCAGAGACGCGGGTGGTCGGTGGACCGTCACGTGGTCGGTGGAGACACGTTGTCTTGTGGGACGGATTCGCGTCCTGCCAATTGGATGAGTTCCTCTGCACCATTTGGCACCCTCCCTCAGACGTCAGACGTTGGCTGAGTGGGATGGCCCCACCTCTACACATGGAGGATTGCATGGACGTCTACGCCAAAAAGACACGGCTTCCACTTTCGAGGGAGTGTATTTGTTGAGCTCCCGTTGCACCTTGGAACACCCATGAGCCTCTCGTCATGTCGCCTCTTGACATGATTGACACGGCCCACTGGACAAGAGGGAATGGTACCCGTTGCTGGACTCCCATTATAGAACTTGGGGTCGAGCTTTGATCCTCGGTAGGTGAAACATGGTAAAATGACAATCTGAAAGGCAAGTTACATACTTTGTCTCAAGCACAGAAAGTAAGCTAGAGTTCAAGCAATCCCACTGACTCACTTGGTTTTTTTCCTGCTTTGACTGCTTGAAGTTTCTGAGGAGCAGAAGCAATCCTACGACTCCTTAGTGAAATCGCTCACGGGAACCGACCGCTTGCGACTGGCTGCCGTGCTCTTCCGGGGCATTTGCGCCAGTCACGTGGCGGCCGGCTGGACCGACGCTTGGACGTGGGGGGATCAGCGGCCGGGCTGACGCAGGGCTGACGCAGGGCTGACGCAGCTTGGAGGCCAAAAGCCTCGAGTACCACGGAGTTCCCGACGAGGGGGGCTTTCCTCAAACCACCCTTCGGAGCTGAAGTTGAAGTGGTTGTTTTTATTTTTGGAGTGTGCTTCTCATCTGAAGTGACAGATGTTGTTTAGATGGGTTTGAGCGAACTGGTGGTTGGGTCCGAGGCGAAGGGTTCTTTGGGCCGTGCATGTCCTTTCACGGTCGATGCTTGGGTGAGTTGACTCACCATGAAAGGGCTTCATTGCTTTGGTTTCTTTGCTGAAGTGTAAAGACATCATGAATTAAACCAACACATAACATGTTAAAAGTGTTCAGCTTGCTCTGTGGATACGGCACTTTTCGGCTTTTTTTTTGTTTGGGGTGGGTTGGGTGTGGTTGAAGCTCTATTGTTGCAGGTTTGCTGCTGTGGCACATTGGGATACATTTGGAGTGGCCTCGTTTGTGCACGTTTCCCTCTTTTGCGGAAGACACCAGATGCAGCATGATCTCACATGCCTTATGAACTTATGAGTGTTGCTTAGTACATCTTAGTACCCTCCCACCCCATGGGTGCCATAGAAACAGATCATCTAACAGGGCACTGGCCGTGAGTGGCCAGACCTTGCCTCTGCGCTGTGCACCGGATCGGCCCGTTCCAACCGGACCCGAAACAGCCGTTCCGATCGACCTCGGAAGATCTGCCCAACTGTTCAACGGGACTCCGATGAAACGTCACAACCCCTGTCGAGTTCCAACCAAAAAGAGCATTCTTTTTTTTGAGAGTGTGAAGAAGTGGGCCAGCACTTGCTTTTCGGTCTAGAAGGGTTTTCGCAGCTGAATCCTTCAATCAGACATATTGAGGCCATCTTCCTTCATGACATTGTTTACTCAATGACGCGGGGCACAAGCAAATAACACAAATGCAAATGTGAAAAAGTGTCAGAAAAGAACATAATTTAGGAATTGGTGAAACGTTTGCCAAATTGACTTTTGTTGCAAAAAGTCACTCAATCCAATCTCCTGTTGTCCACCTGCCCTGACAAGTATTGCGAGTAGACTACGTGGGGCACGGTGTGTGCTCATATTTTGCAGCCAAACCACGCTGCTTTGCAGTGTTCCCTGCTAGAATTGCCCAGGGAGAAGAGTTGACAGCAATGGTCGCAGGAACTTAAAACTGGAACACATTCCTTTTTGTTTGTCAAGACAATTAAGCAACAAGTTGTTTATATTTTAGCAATATATACATAATAAGAGAAAGCAAAACTCCAAAGAATTAATCTTGTTTTAAATAGTTTTCCACATATAACACAAATCAGAACTTAAGAAATGCCCGCCGCAGGGGCATATAAACTTAAGTTTTAAGTTCCTTAACAATCAGAATCTTCAGGGTTTGCCCGTCCCAAGCTTTTTTGTTCGCATATTTTTTACAACACTTATTGACTAAATAGGACACTAACAAAGTTCTCATTACCTTTTGGGGTAAAGTTTCGATAGGAAAAAATATCTTAGAGTCTTTTCTGTGAGTAAAGTTCCACCAAACAAATATAAGCATAGTTGTCTTATAATTTTTGGGGTGGAACTTTACTCCCAGAAAATATGAAAGGGTGTTTATTTTTTGTGGAATTTAACCACCATAAAAATATTAAAGAAAAGCAATCTTATATTGTTGTTGGTGGAACTTTAGTCCCAGGAAAATTGAACTTTACTCCCAGAAGGACAAATATATATAATATATGATGTTTGTTTCTTGTTTCTTTTGGTGCAACTTTACTCCCAGAAGAAAGATATAAGAACTAAGTTGTTTTCCAATACTTTGTGTGGAACTTTGCTCCCAGAAAAATCATAAGCAACACATGTGTTCTTGCGGCAATTCTTCTGGGAGCCAAACTCCGCAAAAAAATATCTGGGAGCACAAAACTCCACACTAAATAAAATTTGGCAAACAAAAACAAAATATAATCATTGGAAAACAAGTTTTAATCCTTGAACATATTTATAAGAAACACATGTTGTCGTATAAGTGTTTTTTCTTCGAGCCCATGCATGCCATGCGTTGCATTTTGGTGGTTTTGTAGCTTTTTTGTCGTGGTTCATATTCATGAGATTGCAGAAAACCTAAGAACCAATGTGTTTCTTGTAATTTTTCAGGGGAGTAAAGTTCCACCCCCCCCCCCCAAAAAAAAAAAACATGTATTTCTTTATTGTAATGTATTTGGGAGTACAGTTCCACCAAGAAATACAAGATGTTTTTCTGGGAGTAAAGTTCCACAACAAAAATACAATAATAAAAATCTAGTAAAATTCCACCAAAAATAGTTGTTTTTTCTAGGAGTAAAGTTCCACCAAAAGAATATAAGGAACAATATGGATAAATTATTGTCTTATATTTTGTTTGGATGAAATGTTCACCAAACAAATTATAAGAAAACAAACTGTTCTTATATTTTCTTGTTCTGGGAGTAAAGTTCCACCAAAAAGCTTAGGAAAAATCTTATGTTTTGTTTTTTTTTCTTTTTCTGGGAGTAACGTTCCACCAAAAAAATATAAGATAACCATTTTGTTATTTATTATTTTCTGGAGTAAAGTTTCGCCAAAAAAAAAAGAACACACATATTAATTTCTTTTTGGGAGTAACTTTCCACCAAAAAAGATATAAGAAAATATTGTCTTAGTTTTTTTTTGTGGAACTTTCCTCCTACAAAAATAGATGGTATATTTGTTTGGTGGAAGTTTACTCGCATAAACAAATATATATAAAGATGAGAATTCAGCTTTAAGCTATTAAACATTATGCGCCTATGTGTCCTTATATTTAGGAACTTATGAATTGTTGCAAAAAAACTCTGCGCCTGTGGCGGGCAAATTCTTAAGTTCCTAAAATTGTTTCTTTTTGTTTGTGGAGGTTTTCTCCCAGAAAATAGTATAAGAACACATGTGTTTCTTATAATTGTTTTTATGACTGTGTGGGGGTTTACTGCCGGGATAACTAAACAAAAACATGTTCTTTTATAGTTTCTTTTGTGGAGTTTTGTGTGGAGTTCTTGCAAACAATGGAGTTGCTTCATTTCATGTGTGTTACTGTAGATTAAACATGTTTAAACTATACATGAACCACAGGTAACTTCTTGCTCTTGTAGTCTAAATGGTCTAATCATTTATTGTTTATAGTCTAATAGTCTTAGAGCTCTAACATTTATTATTGGTGGCTGAAAGATAAAAATGACAAGTATTGCGTAGGGGAGGGCCCAGTCTTCCTCGAACTGTTCAGTGTGTGGGTAGATTGCAACCAGAACAACTTGGTCTTTGAGCCGCGAAAAAGAGGAAAGGCTGCTTTGCGCTGAGAATTTCACCCCAGGTAGCCCCCAACCCATTATGATTTTTAAGTTTCCATTATAAACCCTATAGGTCATGAAATTCCATAGGGACTCCCATCCCACCAAACCCACTCATGGCCGCCCCATCCCCTTGGCCGATCTTGGAGTTGCATTCTATTGAAACACCACATGGGATTGGTCTATCGAACAGTCCCAAAAGCTCAAAACTCAGGAGTCCCGTTTCGGAAACACCGTGTCCACCGTGACCACATGGGTCCGGATCCCTCTGGATCGTCGGACGGACGGACAGGAGTTGGATCAACGGCCCGACGTGGTCGACTTCTGGGACATCCAGGGCCATGCCGATAGCTGTTGCTCGGCGGACGGGCTTGGAGCGAAAGCCGAGCTGTTGTGCAACGGACGGGTTCATCCGTGGGAGGTGGGAACAGGCTGAAGAAGGTGAATCATCCGGAAAAAGAAGAAGGTGCAGGGGAAAGGGTTTGGGGATCAGCCAGGTGCCAGGATTTGGGTGGGTTGGTGGGGAACCACGTATGTGAAATGCATCAGTGCCAAACAAATCCTCTACATGAACTATAGATTACTGTAATAATGAATTGAGGAATTACTCTGAAATCACTATCGCTGACATTGATTCACTGGAGGCGCAACTAAATGGTGAAAAGGTGGAAACCCGCATTTTGCAAGCACAGTACGTGATGAAGAAGCTTAGTTGGCTTTTGCACCTGTCCATGAAGCGGTCCTTTGTAAACTCTTTGTGAACACCCCAGATGGACCCAACCGAACCCCAGATGGACCCAACCGGGTCGGGCTCTCGGTTTGTCGGAGGAACACGCACCGTGCCGCCAGGCTATCGTACTTCGAAGGACTGGGCGACCGGACGTCGAACCGGCCTTTGGGTCGAACCAAAGGCCAGTCTCGGACTGGGTCCACGAGGGCTATCGGTACGTTGAGGCTAGTGGAGGACTCCCTCTTGAAACGACAGAAATACCAGGAACGCCTTTGGAAAAGCAAGACAAACAGCACAAGCAGCACATCACCAAAAGACAAGAACGAGGCAACGAACCACGACATCAGCATGAATCAACTTTGTTCGTTCCTCTTTGCAATGGAAATTGGCATTGCACAAACATTACACTACGATTCACGACTGCATAAAGCGGCTTTATCCACAGGTTTAGGATGTTCTTGAATTCTTGCAGCGCTGATGCGTTTAGCCTCCTAACCAGGGTATGGATCGTCCATGTTATTCCACAACCTTTTTCCTTTGTACTCATTGGTTAAACGCATGGAGCATCTGGCAGATCTCCAGTCAGTGGGTGGTATCTGCCATTGACTGGGTCCGGCCGGCCTAAACCGTTGGGTCATAGGTCATCTCTTCGGGGACCCATGATGCATTCACAACCCCACCAGCCGAATGGACCATGTACGTGGACCATGCGTGCGACCGAAGAGGAGGTACCTGGACCCTAAGAACTGGGAACTTGAGGCAGACATCATCAGCCCTGGGAATGATGGGCCTAGAGTAATACCCCGCATTATGCTTCCTTCGCATGAAAGCCTATAGTTGAAGGAGGCTTTGGGCACTCTTTGTTTCTCGGAGATCAGTTTTTTTGGACCAAAACCCGATATGTCGGATTAGTGCGCGAAGGGTGTTGCTTGAAGTCGTGTGGAGCACAGATTGAATAGTAAAATGGCAATTGCATGGATAGGTGGGAAGCTTTCTAGCTATTATATGCTATTATTTTACCGTGCGGTGGTCGGATGGGCAGCTTTTTGCTGCGCAGCACCGGAATCCCCTTGGCGGGAGACGGTTTTGACTCACAGCCATGTTGTGGATGTTTTGCATTCAGCAAGGCTGCCCCCCCTTGCCCAGCAGCTCGCATGAGGACAACGATGATATGCTACTGTTCTCACGTTCTCTGAAGAATCCACGTGATCTTTTCTCCACGAATCCAAGAAGGTCAGAGCAGAGCCCCCAAGAAGCTTTGGTCTCGCATGGCCCACCGAAGTTGTTCGTGGTTCCTTGCTCTCGGTTCCGCCCTGCTCAGCCCTGCAGGACTGGTTAGGCAGCGAAGAAAGCATGGCAACTCGACCAGAGCTGTCAGACTCGAACCCAAGTTGTCCGACTCGACTTGGAGCCGCAAACTGCAGGTTGGATCGACTGGCACCCTTTGAGAAGGTGATTGGAAACACTTTTATGGCTTTGGGGGTCCAAATACTTCCTGAGAAGGTACGACTGGATCCCTAGGGTTATAGAACCACTCTGATGAGTGAATTTCTATCGAAGCCCAGTCCCAAAGCATGGGAGCTTGGAGAATATATACTCATGATCTCAGTGGAACCACCCCCCGTCTTGAAGACTCCCAACATCTCCCAACCTGATTATTTGAGATTTGTGTGGGTGCTGGAAGAGTGCCACATCACTCATTCTACCTTATGCTGGATGTGTGTTCATTGGTGGGAGGGAGCATCCTTATTCAGAAAATGATTGCCTTCACTGAATGCCTAGGTCAACCAAGTCTGTTTTGGTTGTGTTATATAAAGGCTCTGAGATGCAGCTATTATCTTATCCCATGGCTCCCGCAATATTGCCATACTATATACTATATTTTTCAAACAAATTGATCGATGAAGCATGGTAGGGTCTTTTGCTCCGACTTCAGATTTCAATTTTGCCAGAAGGTTCTGGAGTCGTCTTCAGAAGGTTTGACGTCGTGACAGCCTCCGGCCGCTACATGACGTGTTTCAACTTTCAACATCTTTCAACCAATTAGGACATGCCGCCCTTTCCTGGCGCAAAGACCCGGCGCACGTTGTGTCCACCCCCTTGTGCCGAACCAGCTCGACAGCTCGACGGTGGCGTTTCCGTGGGCTTCGCCCAGAGGCCAAGTGTCGGCAGACGAACGGTCACATCGTGTTCGTGTCGCACTGCTGGAACAAGCCGGTGGGTTGGGCCGGGACCTCAGAAAAAACCAGATGGAGGTGGATGGGCGAAAAACGGAGCGGAGATGGGAGTGATCTTAGTTGGTGGAGGGAGGGTGCAGGCTTATCATGGTTTACCCTTTCAAATCCTTTCATGATATTATCGACCACGGCAAAGTTTGGCTTTCAGAGTGCCCTGAGAGATGGAACATCACCGTTTCACCTCAGTCACGTGTCTCAGCTTCACTTCTCTTGGGGCCTTGGATAGGGTGCGCCCTTCCGAGAAGGCGTTCGAAGAGACAATCATCCCATCCACTTGCGCCCCCCCCCCAAAATGGCGGAAAGGGGTGCAGTTGCCGCATGATGCTGGGTTCATGAATCAATATGAGAAAGCATGATGATTGGCAGTATGAAAAGCGACCGTGTTGGCTGCATAGCATGCTGCATTGATCATCTCCAAAGAATGTCAAGACAATGATTTCAAACTGTCCAGAAAAGATGACAATCATACACTACTCACTGACGATCAAGGCAGGTTTGAGGGTTCTTAATTATATTTGATTATATAATCATTATAATCCATGCACTTAGTCTAAGTCCTTGTCCAGCGTTGTTGTCTCACTCTCTTTCTCTCTCTCATCATAAATTTCCTGATATGACAAGCATTTGTTCTGATTGTAACCCAATCCTTGGTCGAACGTGTCAGGCCGAGACCATGGCAAAGCAAACCAGCTTCCCGCTTCTTGGGCAGAGAGGAGGGCAAATCTGTGTCAGTTGCCAGCTGAAAAAACAGTTTTTTGGGCCCCTCTTCTTCGCTGGTGGTTGTGCGGGAGCCCGTCAAATTTTGCGGAAAACTGCTTACGCGGTTTGGGTGTTTGGGGATTGAATATGCACACCTGACAGAGCATGTCCCAACAGTCTCAAAACCTGGGTAGGGGGCATGTGGAGCTTCTTGAGAAAACGATAGTAAAAGACAACCTATTGGTCACCTAGTGGTCCACTACCTATTGGGATCCTACCATGGTGGTCTACAACGACTCCGTTTCTACACGGGTCTGCTGTCTTCTTCGCTCCCAAACGATCGAGGCAGACGAAAGCTGCAGCACCCTGGCGTGGAGACAATATGACGGGGTGAGGGACGGAGACCGTGTGGGCGGAAAGTTGAATGGAAGAGAAGAATAATGAAGAATAGTTAATAAGAAAAACAATAATATTAATGAATAAAAAATATAAGTAGAGGAAGAAAAATAATAAGAAAAAGAAGAAGAAGAAGATGAAGATGAAGATTAAAGTGTGGAGATGTGTCCGGAATGATGAATCTCCTCGTTTCTTTCCCACTGACCTTTGTTCTTGTGCCTGCAAGCGATGTTGTAAAGTGTTTTGACATCGCATCAATCGCTTCACCTGGTATGCGGATAGCCTGGCCCGAAAGCACTAGGGGGAGCTGTTTTAGCCGAGCAAAAAAAAGACAAACTACTTCAGAATACTTGAAGCTTGGATCCTTAGATCAGCTCAGATAGCTCACACCTATACTTGTAGAAACAAAAGGAATCAAAAGGAAGCTAATAGCGATGGCCTCCAACCCAATAGCGATGGCCTCCTTAAGTACTTAAGAATACTTGAGATGGAAGCTATATGTCTCTTCGGCCTGCTCAGCACCAAAGTAAAGCGCACAAAACGAAAGCGCACCAAACGCCGTCTACGTAATGCACTCGAACAACAACATCGTATTTCCATTGCGTCGTTGGTGTGCGCCAAGAGGCGGACCTATACAATTCCGTGGACTCCGCCACTCCCACGCGTCCGCCCGGCCTGCCCTCGCTCTTCTTGACCCGCCCACAGGGCGGTGCACCAGACTCTCGACCCGCTAGGATGCTGTGAAGCGTGACTCGTGCGGGCGAGTCTCTTGTCAGCGTTCGTACCAAAGGAAGCACCGGGAAGATGCGAGGTCAGCTGGTCGCACGTCGATGAAAGAGAAGACAGTTCAGTGGAGCGCGAGCGCATCTGAGCGCCATGTCACGGCGATTGACGGCTGGGAATTGGCTGTAGGCTATGTCTCATTGGTCTTTTCTACTTCGCCATTCGCCCCACACATCGGCCCAAGAGGGACGGTAGCACACCGGCGGCACACCGCACATCGCACCACACATCGCTCGCTTCCCGAGGAGCTTTGCTGCTATGCTAAAGATGCTTGCAGGAACCTGCATCTCGGTCTTCGTGAACGAGTCCTTTCGGCAACCGACCCGGGGCCGGAAACGCTCGGGTGGGAAAGGCATGGACCATCTGACCGTGGCCAATGCGTGGTTTCTCCCGAAAAAGACAAAAAAACACCTCACACACTCATGGATCGTTGCTTGTTAGATCCGGTTGTTCGTTTTTGTCCTTTGGCTCCAGAACAGGGGTTACTCAGGTTCTAGGATGTTCTACCCTCTGACTCTGACTCACTGGAAGGGGCTTGCCCCTCCTGTTTGGAAGTGTAACCCTTGAATCCCTATGGCAAGACACGGGAGAAGTCATGGCAAGTCTGGGTCTCCTTCCACCTTTCAACTGCTTCGGCCCGTTTGAATTGCTTGTGTTTTTCAGGCGGCTTGACTTGGGTCTGGCCAGATCCAAGCCATCGAGATCGGAGGCCTAAAAGTCACATTAACTATAGTCGATCAACGTCACCCGGGTTCTTGAACGATGCTGATCCAGAACGTCCACGCCATGACCTTCCTAACTCCAAGGTACCGAGGCCACGTCCCAGGTCCGCTTCGTTTCACCGGGGGAAACCACCAGCGAATCGCGGCCGGGTGGCGTCCCATCGAGGGGTGAACCGATGTGAGCTTTTCAGTTCACTAGCTCGCCAGAGCTCATGGAACACAGCGCTGATTTCAGCACATTGATCACATGATCCAGCGTCACAGAGTCAGGTTCCATGAGTTGTTTCGTCCCACAGGCTGTTTGGGGGGGGGGTGTAGGTCATACTTAGAATACTTACATGGCCACATATTAGGCCACCTGCACCTAAGCGATACTCGTCACGGCTGCTCCGGAAATCCTGTTCTCCCACAGCGAGCTATCGACCTTTTTTTGGCCCCCTATATGTATAGACAAGGATTTGAACTAATCAGATTCCCTACAAAATCCTAAACATTGATGTTGTCCATGACTCAGATGATTTCTGGTGCTTGTCCCCTCTCATGACCGAACCCACCGCTTTCAGGTATGGGGATGCCAGCACTTGGGGCAGCATCGGCTTCTGGATCGACAAGGTGCTTCTTTTCGACACTTCTGCGTCGTGGATGGCCTGAAGTTGATGTTTTGCCCTAGGGCTCCTGGCCAGGGGTGGGTCCCAGGGGGGGTCAAATACCACCGAACCTGAGGAGATGGGCCAGGAGCCCAAACGGGATAAAAGGGTTGGTTATTAGGAACATACATCTTCAGGGGGGTTTATAAACCACCCGACCTGGGTGGTGCTGATATATCTATATATACTATATTATATATATATTGTACCATGTTAATCTTATTCATCTCAGAGTCTGAATTTGCATTCCTGGAAACGTAGGCTAAAAAGTCCAACCTGAGTGCCTTGTTGAAGAAATTGAGGCTTGCATTCAGACTTCAAGCAGGACTTTCACACTGGACAAAGTCAGGAATGAAGGCCGTTTGCATCACCTTTTTTTTCTGATGCCTGAAGTGCTTCTTCTTTGCAACAAAAGCAATTGTGGTTGTTGGAAGTTTGTGTAACATGTCATGAACGTGTCAGACCACCTTTAACCGCTTTAACTTTCCACCGGCCCCGACATTTGTCCCCTGCGGCAAGCAAGAATACTGAACAATTTCACACATTGTGCTATTTTGAGCGATGTTCTTGGATTGTCCCTTCTGTTTCAGATGACTTCAGCTCTCGACTTTACCCGTCAAATGTCGATTCTACACACCACCAACCACGTGAGACAGCCTTTTGTGCTGATTTGTCTTCCGTGACCGCCCGTGACTGGCAGGCATGCATCCCCCAGGGTGATCCAGACATGATGGCGCTCTGCGTCAATTTGCTTGAAGAGTTTATCGCTCTCTCTGCGCCCTGGCAGAGAAAAAAGGGAACAGGGATTCGTGGAACATGCACAGAAGTGGAAGTGTGGGCACAGGCTCTGCAAATATGGAGTGGACATGAGTGGACATATCATTATGTGGACATCATAAAATAAAACTACATCAATCTGTAGTATACTTGGTTGCCTGCGTAAGGTGTCGGTGTGGAAATCCAGACCTTTGAAATAGCTATTATCACCATTTGTGAGGTGACTTTTGCACCCCATTCTCTTTTGAGCACCAAAGTCACAGACTTTTTGTGCATGAAGAATACATGGGTTCACCCGTTTTCACCAACCGATCAATTTCCCAAGCTTGTTGTTTTGCCCCGCTTTTTTGGTCGCTTTTTTTTTGTGATTTAGGGATTTTGGGCGCCT
Organism: Durusdinium trenchii; assembly: GCA_963970005.1. Classification (NCBI taxonomy): domain Eukaryota; class Dinophyceae; order Suessiales; family Symbiodiniaceae; genus Durusdinium; species Durusdinium trenchii. The sequence goes on along the minus strand of CAXAMN010022695.1, from coordinate 993,860 downwards.
CGCTTGCTCCAGGATGGGATGATCGTTTTGGCCTCCTGGAACTACTTCTCGAGGCACCTGGACCGCCGAAAGCGTGTTCAAACGCGACCTCACCACGGCTTTTCCGCCTTCGTTGAATCGTTCCCGCGAGAAGTCTTGGTCAAGACCGTGGATTGGGCTTTTGGAGAGGACACGGGAAGAGCGAGATTTCCTGTTAGGCACTATAGAAGCATAGAGCACGGAAAGCCACCAGCGATATATAGAGCTGAGGGGGCAGGAGATATGATATCTATATAATATATATATATGATGTTTCATGATCAATGTCCATTGTGTGAATGCGAACCCTTCTCTTCATATGAGAAAAGGCCAAAACATCCTATATAAAGAGTTGTAGAGGTGACCTGCCATTGACTTCGTAGAGCTTTGCAATCACTGTGTGTGTGTGTAGCGATAGGGAACCGACCTGTTAGAGCAATACCTGTTCCAGGAATATGCCAAAGATCGTTTGACCATGTTTGACCTATGTTTTGGAACAACAAGTTTGGGTTTTTAGAGCGATACCCAAACCGATACCGGTGTGTGTGATATATGTGTGATATGTCCTAGCCAGCTCCCATAAGTTCCTGCCAAAGAGCTGGTCAAGGCCGCCTGGCAATTCGGGTCAAACAATGGCGGCTCATGTGGTAGCTTCAAAGAGGAACCACAAAGAATCGTCAGGTTGGAGGGAGATTGTGGGGTTGTTGGTTTTTGCTTGAGACTGTGTGGAGCAATAGTGGAAGCAGAATGGCTAACATGTTTTGACAGCTGCACATATTATCAGCAGCCGCCCAAACGTGCAATGACTAATTTAGTAAAGAGCGGTCCTGAATTTGAGGAATTGGGCTAAAACCTGCAAAAGCGATAGGCTCCCTTCAAAAGCGTTAACCTTGCTGAATCATGTCCTTTGCTTGACAGTATCTTTTGGCAGACACTCATATCTCCTCTATATGTTCATACCGTCTAATTACACGCATCTGGATCACTTAGGCTTTGGTGTGTCTACGAATGGGTGTGTGGCTTGCTGATCCATAGCGCCATGGAGATTGAGATCCTGGCAGATCCCTTCATTCGTGACTCCACCGTCGAAGCTTGGTTTCCACCAGCGGCGCGGGAACGAACGCCGAACGCCTCTCGTTGGTGGATTTCGCCATGGCGGTTTTTGGAAGAACACTGGGGTAGCTCGGGTAGCTATTGAAGGCTGCGTGATAGCTCGGTTGAAAGCATACAGTGGAGCCGTTGATTTGTTCTTTTATGTTTCTTCCTGTGAGAGGCATAAGCTTAGTGGCGTTTGGTTGGTGAAACCTGGGAAGATAACAATCCTGCGGATCAGCGTTTTTGGGGTTAGAGAGTTTGGGAAGATCGTCTTTTGTGGGAGTGACCAACCGAAGTCACTCAACCCACCCAGTGCACCCAGGACACATACCTGCTGTGCATTCGCAACTTCAGCGTCGCCAAGTGCAACTGTAACAACGAGAGTGACCGGCAGAGCCTCAACCGCCGTGAGCCCCACCTCAGCCTCAACGCTGACCAGTTCCATCTCTTCGAGGGCATGGTGGGCTCCGATATGCCGGATCTTCTACTAGAAGCGACATGAAGCTACTAGGTGGAGGCCATTGCTAGTAGGTTGGAGGCCATTACTACTAGTAACAAGTAAGCTACTAGTAGCTAGAAGCTATATGTTTGGTATATGCATGTTTGGTATATTTGGGTTTGACAGGGCGGGCCGCCTCAGCATTGCAAGCACCAGCCCTCAGCCCTCAGAAGGGGAAATTCGGAATACCGCATCCGAGAGCTGGACGCGGACCTACAACCAACCAGACCCAACCGGTGTCCATAGTTGCGCGTTGCTTCTTATGGCAGTCTTTACACGCGAGGCAGGCCCGACATCGGTGAGGTTGTCGGTCATCCGCAGGCCCAACCGAAGACAACATACACAGTGAGATTGTGGTGAATTGTTGTTCACTCTGTCACAAAATCGAAGTGCTTTTGTACGATTTTGTCCTGATCCAGGTAGTATGTGTTTCGAAGTGTATTCCAGGATTCATGGAAATGGAGTGCTGCCGGGTCCAAACACTCCTGTACCAACTGTCTATTGATGTCTTTTGTGCTGTTTGTTCAACTTTATTTCATGTGTAGGGCTGGGTGACCACGTCATCCGTCGAGGACATTGATCGACAAGGTCCACGCCTACTACAAGCACCCTGTCTACTTGACCCTGGTGGGATCTGAGGGGTCAAGTAGTGCTGATTTCCACGTCGGCCACGCACCAAGCGAATCCACTACCTGTAGGCGGAGCTACGAGCTTAGTGAGGGGTCATCTCTTTGTAGGGTGTTTTCCTTGGGCTCACTGGAGGGATGGTGTCCCTTGGTCGCTGAACTTCTTGGACTCGTCATCGATGCGAAAGGTCGCCGTAAGGTCGCACCTGGCATTCTGCAGACCGTGCGTTCCGTTCCCAAGAAGCCTATATATTAGCCTAAAAGGAATAAAGCCGCACCAGTTCCTCCAGTTTCAAGATCAAGCTGAAGCTTCCAAGCGCCAAGATGACATCTGAAAGCAATTGGCAGGTGGCACAGAGAAGGTGTTTCAGCGCCCAATCGGCTGAAAGGGGCCAGTCAGGCTCTTTAAGCCCACCACGCGAAAAGGGCCAAGAGCGGCCAAGAGGCAGGTTCGGTGTTGTGAAGAAGAGTTCATGGTGTAGGTACTATCCTTGGGATAGTGAAGAGGTATATGTGTAGATACTGTACACGGCTGATCACAAACATATTTACACCACTTGGGGGGTATTGTTGATCAACGCGAAACTCGCCCACCTGCCAGTGTTTCATGCATGAAAGCTGCGAAACTCGCGCACTCGCTGAGGTCGGTGGCAGACTTCGAGCGGTTTTTTTCAATGTTCGGCCCCTTTGGATCGAGACGGAGGATGGATAACAGTCACTGGATGGGACATGATGGGACCTCCCAGACACTGAAGGATGCACCAACCCGACCATGAAGAGATGGCAACAACAGCTGTTTGGTTCGAAAACCCAGGGAGTATACGCGAGTCTGGGCGCCAGACACGACTGTTCCTGTGAGGATGGGAGAGTTGCCAGGCTCCGTTGCCTGCCATTGGGTTTGCTGCTGGAAATAGAAGTAAAATAGCCATACCGGCTTCTTCAACTGACCTTTTGAAGGTTCCTAAGTGACCCTTAGGAGGCTTAAGTGACCTCAAACCAGGTTATCAAAAGGTCACTTTGAAGATCCAGGTATGTCCTGGATGTTTGAAGTTTGATTGGTGTTGGAAGATGCTGACAATTTGATGTGTGTCTCACGTTTTTGTTCATTGACTAAGGGTTACCGAGGGTGGAGTGTGATGTTTGTTGGGGATGTATGACTATAGATGGGTCCATTCGCAGTGGATTGTACATGACCTGCACATCAAAATCTGCTGCCCTAAACAGAACAGGGGGTGCAACTAGAATATCGGGGATTATACCGAAAATAGATGAGATACATCAGGTTCATCCACAAAGATTTATATTTTGCCCAAACCCTTGATTCGTGGCAAAAGAGGCATCTAAACAGCCAATTCTGTACAAGGTCCATTTTGAGGTTTGATCCTGGCCAAGGGAGAATTCGAAGGGTACATCTCGTAGTGACTGACCTTTTGAGAATCAACTTGGTGGCTCTCACACACACATCACGGCTTCACAAGTACTTTACCTAATGTTGGATCCTGATTAATAAATAGGCCCCCCCCTAGCTAAACGATTGGAGGGGTCTCTACAATAAACTAGTACCAAAACAATTCTAGATTCCTGGTAGACTTCCTTTTGCAATTCAATGTTGTTTTCCTTTTCCTTTCATAGATTGTATTCAGTAGTAGTTGTAGTAGTTGTAGTTGTAGTTGTTGTAGTAGCAGTAGTAGTAGTGATCAACTATGATGAATTGCTTTTTTTTATTCAGGAAAAAAACTTCGCACAATTGAGGACCCTTAAAACAAATTCATTATTGAGGATCACGGGCCCTCCTGGTCTACTACCTTGAAACTTTGTTTAGGAGGAATCTTTACATAAAGGCATAAAGGATTGATTAGGGAATTGATGGTTTTGGGAAGCTGTCAGTTTTGAAGAAGAACTATGGAAACGTATACTTATCAATACTCTCAGAAAGCCAACCATTGGCTTAGTAGTATTAAGCTTTAATATATCTATTTCTTAAAGGAAATATACTGAACCCTAAATATTTTGGCAGCTCAGGCCAAGAAGCAGGCTTTCCTCAGCCAAGGACTAGGGTTGTAGTTAATTAACATCTTGTTGGTGGTTTGTTTGTTTGTTTGTGTTTTGCTTTGCTGCTGGCTGCTTGCCTGGGAAGGGAGGGGGGGAGTGCAAGTGGACAGGGTTCATAAGGAATTCAAACTCTTATCAAGGTCCAATATTAAAAAAAGAAACAATTAGGGTCCCCCAAAAAAGTTAGCATTATTCAGACCCCATTTTTCAATAGGGGTGGCTGGAATAGTTTTTGAAAAAAATTGCATTATTGAGGACCCATTTTCTAATCAGGATCCAACATTACCAAGACAGAAGGACCAAGACAGAAGGGTCGGTCTGTGGAGCTCACTCCAAAGTTAAAGTTAGTGTTGATGCAGTGTTGACATTTGGTTGCTTAAAGGGACGCGAACGGGACGGGGGGGATCACAGCATTTGTCCTTTTACCGATTTGTGGTGCACAGAGATTTGTGGCCAACGGGGATCGAGAGTGTGCATCAAATGCGGAAATCGTTCCAAACAGACACGTTTGGTTTGAAGCAACTGAAGAAGACCAAGAAGAACCTCATCGACTGAAAGAACCAGTGATTGAGAGGAGACCCCATTGTTTGCCAACAAAAAAGGTGGCAAAGCCCTAGGTAGGGATCCAAGTACCTCTCAGAAGGGTACGACTGGACCCTGGCACCTACATAAGAGTGTCGAACACATCACCGTGCGTGAGAAGGTACGACTGGATCCTTAGGGTCAAGAACTGAACCTTCGCTTCAAACCTTTATAGACTCATAGACTATCTCAACAAAAAAAACAAGAACCTTACTGATCCCGGACACTCCATGCATAGTATTTTGTTCATCTACAGTACATGGACGCCTGGTGTTTCAAAGAAACATAAGACACCACCAATGTAAAACAATGTAGACCCCCAAATAGATAGAAAAGTCGATCCCCACTACCCTTGGACACCATTTCTATCTAAGAGCACCACAGGAGTAGATGTCAGTCCGCTTGGATGTGCTTCATACGAGGTCGTCGTTCAAGCCGCTGGAACCCCCGAGGTCATCGTGTGTTTCTGCCGTTGCATCGTGAAGCGACGCCTCATGACACAGCGCGAGCATGAAGTGCTGAAACCCTGGAGCCTCAGCCGACGGCCCGTGGCGGACCGAAAACCGCGTGCGGGCCGGGCCGGTTGACAGATGCGCGATGGCAACCCGAAGGAATTCCTGAGAAACCATGAGAAACCTATACATAGTATAGTATATAAGTCATAGTCATAAAACAACTTGTCATATATACAATATATAGTATATATTAACTATAAACATATAAAGTTAACTGTATGTATATATATATATATTTGTTATTCCAGGACCTTTGAAGTAACCTTTTGAGGTTACTTAGTCCCCAAAGAGGTCACAAACAGAGACTCCAAAGAGGTCACGAACTGAAGGTCCTGGTATGTCCTGGTTATTACACCTCACAACAATCACTTGAGAGCTGGTCAGTATGTCCCATGTTGAGACTTCAGCTATATTTGCCCCGATGAGTCCTATCCCTCTCTCCAATCGCTTTTTTCGCGCAAGACGCGTGCGCTCGTCTTGCGCTATTCCTCGCGCCGTCTGAGGAGCGACCTCTCCAAGGCTTGTGGCTTCGAAGAATTGGCCCTGCTAATCCGCCAGCTCTCCAAGAGCCTTGCCAGGCTCGGTTAGGACGAGGGCATCAACCGGGAGGGATTGGAAATGGCTGGATTTCTCACCATATATAGCGCTTATATATAGGTTCCATGGATTTGGATGTAAGATGATATCAACATCTATCAAATGAAGAAGCCAGGGCTCTCAAGAAACGGGTCCACGTTCAGTTGTTTGTTCCTTTTTCCGTTGCGAGACGAATAGTGAGCAAGTTGAAGTAGAATAAGTCCTCCAAAAGTTCAAGAGTGCAAAGATGCTCATTCTTTCACTTACGTTTCCCTAACAGAGCTGGTTTCAAGCTCTGCAGGTAGGAGCATGTGAGGAGTGGACACTTCTGGACCTTCTTGGTGGTTTAGGTAGCCCGCTTTCCACAGTCCGAGCTAGAAGTTGAAAGCCAGCACCACATTGTGGATATGTAGTAGAGTCTTATGACTTGTGACTTGTGCAACATGAGCGGAATCCCTTTGTGAATGGTATCCTCGCTTCTCTTCAACGCCGGCACGCGGCTCTTCATCTACAAGCTAGTGTCACTAGATCGGATGATGACCCAAGCAACGATCAGAGGCCGGTCCCGGATGGGTCCAGCACCCTTCAAGTTCCGAGACACTAACGCCGTGGTGTGGCTTCGCGCTTCACCTCGCACAGGTTTCAAGAAGAGGCCCGGAACAGCAGCAACAGCGGGAGTAGCTTCGACGTCCAAGCAGCCTTCAGTGTCTTGGTTTCGGGCAGCACGGAAAGGTGAAAGGACCAAGAGTCATTTTGTTTGGAGGTCAGTGGATGTTTTTGTATGGCTCAAAGACGCTCAAACCGACCCCAAACCAAACTATCAAGACACTCTTCAGTGACTCAGCACAATTGGAGGCAAGATGATGCAAGACCAGTTCCGACAACACCACTCCCTCGGAGCCTCCGGTCTTTTGTCCAGCCTATATCTGGGAACTCTCTCGTTTCAGCTCTCTTTGATGATTTTATGCAACTCAATTGGCCGGCTCCTGGGTCATTGCTGTCTTAGATCTCGGAATCAGTTGGATCGAATCGTCTACATCTTTCATGCTGTCTATCCCGATGGATCCACTGCCACCTTCTCCGGTTTGGTACGACTGGACCCTCCAAGACCACCTACATAACTGCCGTGGCCGTGTGGCCTGTGGATGGTGGGTTAGAAGATGTGACTTCAGCTCTTTTTGCAGCAGGAAGACAGGTGAAGCATGGTGAAGTCCAAAACCCCGTCTTAAACAGGTGAAGCCAGTAGTACCTCCACGTTGTCAGCAGGGGCCTCCAGTTTGGATATCATTGGGGATGGGTCCGGCCCCCCGAACTGTCCAGACCTGGTCCATCATGTAGAGACCAAGCTCCCAGCTCTACCAATGGGTCGGTCTGAAGCGATGGTGACTTCACTTGTCCGTCTCCACCCGTCTCCACCCGTCCCTTCAGGTTCCAAAGTGGACGAGCCTTGGCAGTGACTTCAGTCATCCTGCTTTTCAGCGGATGCAGCAGTTTGCAAGAGCAGAGCATCAGGCAGTGAACCTCAATGTCTTTCTTTACCCAGACCATCCATGGGACTTGCCTATTTGCCTACATTGGGATGTTTCAGGGGACAGTCTAGGCATATCCTATATATCCTCAACTGATTCCAAGTTTGGGGAAACAGGGTCTGCCTGCAGGGAGATGGTTCCAACATTGTGGAGTCCTTCAGCCACACAGGATCATATAGACTCTTGATCAATACATCCCCAATTTGCAAGTGTAAACCTGTTCATAGGTTATAGATGGTTATAGGGTGTTGTTATCAATCAAGAGCCTTCAAGAGTCTACATTGAAGTGATGTGTTCCACTTCTTCACTGGTAAGCTTTGTTGGTGATTTGTGGATCCAAAATTTGTACATGTAGGTGGCCAAAGCTCTGTTGGGCAGTTCACAATTCTCATTGGATCCCGTAGCTGATCCCGCTGGATCCAGTCATCCGGCCGGCGCCGGCTGGGCCTGAATCCCCTGCTTGGTTCCTGTTCTTTTCAATGGCCCTGGCACCCGCCATAAATTTGAACACATCTTGGTCCTGCACCATCTAGAATGAACAAAAGCCCTGCAACTAGTATACAGTAACTGCCAATTGGCGGAGGCTTCCGCTCTTGGCGGACTCAGGCCGAACGGTCGCCCGGCCGCAGCAATCCGCTTAGGATTGGTTTAGCAACAACGTGGCGCCCTTGCTCTTCGCGGAGCAAGAGCAGGCCACGAACCACTTTGGGATGACCTACATCCGAAACCTGCGCTTCGGATGGAAGATGAGTAGAATTGAATATTCAGACTGAGGACCTCACAGTCCTTGAACTAGAGCACCCTCAACATTGACTGACAGAAATGATCTAGAATGAATGTGTTTGCATATGTCATCACAAGCCTGGATCATCCATTCTGGTTCACCTTTTTGACTAAATACCTGCACTACATATCACTACCTCCAAACAGGACACCCAGACGGTCGGATGATCCTGGAGAAGATGATGATGATTGATTTTATATGGTCACTAAAGAACAAAACATTCAAAGGGTATAGTCACGTGGTCCCTGGCTAATGCATAGGCCGTGATGGCCCCTCAGATCCCCATTCTGAGGCGCACCTTGACGGACAACGCCAAGCTGCTCGGAGCGGTCGATGCGTTTTCCGCGTTTCGGACGGCCCGGTCGACGACGGACGGCCCGGTCAGCAGTCATTTGGCTTGATCGGAAACTGAAAGACAAACGAACATGTCATCTACCAGAACCCCCTACACTCCCTGAAACAATCATGGAAGTGGAACATAGGCCCCCCCCTCGACCCCTGGAAGGCCATTTTCCTCTACAAGTGAGGCCTGCGCAGCTTCCATGGTTGTTTGAGGGAGGGTAATTAAGGGGGTTCTTTTGATTGGCCCTCAGACCCTCAGAGGTTGAGGGGTGTCCATGAACCAACCCTTAGTGGGTCCGGTCACGTAAGACCTTGATGTCGAGCAGCATTTTAACTACTCAAGAGTCCGAAGTTCACCTTGAGTGAAGAGCTTCCTTGTTCTTTTGCTTAGTGTCGCTGGACCAGTTAAGGGGGGCTTTTTCTTCCAAATCAGAGAGTCCGGAGAGTTGGTGGGGAATTTGGCACGGAGACTTCCATACAACTCTCAAAAAAAGTTGGAAAGCCATTAAAGCCAAGCAGCTTGATGCGGTCAGCTCCCGGTAGAGGAATATGTGGCTCGCAGGGCGAAGCTGCATCATTGAGGCCCCAGTGTTGTTCAAGTGCATCCGGCTCCGACGGAGATCACTTCCTCGTTGCGGTGTTTCGCAGCGACTCACTGAACATCTCACTGAAAGCTGGTGCACCAAACCCACCAATTTTGGGATGAACACACTGCAGCAGTTCCATCGAAATCTGACATCCATCGAAATCTCGGGCAGCGCAGACGCCGTTTTCTCCGCAGCGCAGACTCGGCTTCGGTCGTCAAAGCTCAGGCACAGCTCACAGACTCTGAACGATGCTTGGCGTGCCAAGTCGTGCGGTCGAAGTCAGGCGGACTCTGACGGGACCAGCTCAGTTCAATGGGAAGAGGGGCCACCCACCTAAGAGATCAGGAGAAGCTGATCAAGTTCTAGGATGTTCCAGGTCTTTGTTTTTCCACTTGATTGCAAGGCAGCTGACTGGTTGACCATGGTTGACCTCTTCTTTTGGTGTGAAACTCTCATGATTGCAAGTAAAGCAAGGTGGCCTATGGTGGCCCCGAAGTCACCAAAGTCCCCATGGTAACGATGGTTCTGGACCTCCAACGAGGTCAGTGTGGTGTGAAGCGTGAAATTCCCTCGGTGGGTGGACAGCCACCGAACGACCAGTCATACCCAACAATTCGAGTTGGAAACTGAGTTCTGACATTTGAGGTCCAGTGTCCCAAGATGAAGGTCATCCTGGGTACAGACTGGGTTTTGACTGGGTACAGACTGGGCGCACGGCGCACCCCAAGAAAGAAACTGCACGTTCTCATGGGCTCACCAAGGGTTTGGAGCAGTGGCTTTGACTGTAGTAGTGGAATATAGTGGAATGTGTTCTACCTCTAAACGCAGTACCTCTCAGCAAGAAACCTACATGTTCCGATCTTTTCTGCACACTGGCAGTGGTCTTGAGGGATATATAGGAGATAACCAACCCAACAACTTAACTTAATCGGAGAACGGGGACGGGACTGGACTGGTTGGATCCACTGCAGATCTTCCAATCTTCTAACTTCCAGGCCCTTTCTAGCTTAAACAAAAACACCATCAGGTTCCGTATGGTCGAAAACTCATGTGTGACTCACTCTCGAAGGCGGCCCTCGCCTTCCGGCACCCCAAAACACCCGACGGGACGTTCGCTGCTCAGGACTGGTTGGACTCCACATCGGGTGGCCAGGGAGTCCTGCTTCGGAGCCACCGCAGGGCCGGGGCGGCCCAAAACGCGAAGACGACTCCGGACGGCGGGGGTGAGACTAGGAGTGTTGCTGTTGTTGTTGTTGTTGTTGCTGTTGGTGTTGTTGTTGGTGTTGTTGTTGTTGTTGTTGTTGTTGTGTGTTTTGTGTTTATTTTTGTTGTTGTGTGTGTATTTAACTCTGAAAAGGTGGGTCGAAGCATTTTGATCATGTTGAAACCACCAAGCGATATGAGATGCCCCCCCGATGAGATACGAGATACCTACCCCAGCCCAATTTTACAGGTCATGTGTTCTTGTTTCGGATGTGCCGTGCCATTCAATACATCGTCAGCAGTGTGAACATGAGAGGAATTTGTTTGGAAGGTGGGGGGTGGTGGGGTGATTGGGAAAATGCCCCTGAACCACTTGGGACTTCAACTCTGGACCTTTGTATACAGAGTACATCCCAAAAAAAGCAGTGTGATGTTTCTGTTCGGGAAAGAAGAATGGATGGTGATTCAGACCCTTCGGTTGCACTTGCCGTCCTCATAGCTGATATTGATGTATTGAAATGATTGGGGAGTGTCGCCAAAGGGATTAAAGGGATGTGACCATTGCACGCATGCACAAGTGTTGCTTGGCCATGTTTCAATCGCTTCAAATAGAAGTAACTGTCAGTTGTTGACAGATTGCACCGCCTGGTGGTTCGTTCATTTTTTCTCGCAAGAGCAGGTCTGCAAGATTCTGCAACCCTCAAGAAGGAAACCAATGTGTATAATCAATATTGTGTCAATCTACTCATATATATGCTACATGCAACCCCCGCAAAAAAAAAGGAAACAACGTTTTCAGACAAATTTCTTGCTTGTATGTGAGAGTTGACCACAAATTTTAGTCTATATTGATTGGTGGGGCTATCGGCTAGCAAAACATGTTACTTTGCATGGCTTTTATATTATCTTATGTTTTTAATGTAAAATATAAAAGCAATTAAATATGTTGACCATTAATTTCCTCCACAAGCATTCTTCATTACCAAACAAAAAGGCTGCCGTCAATAAATTAATAGTCAATCAATCATAAAATACTAGCCTAGCAATGGACCGGGCATTAATATTCAAATAAAATAATGCCCTCATGATTATAGATTAAAGAAATAGATTAAAAGATACCATGAATTTTAAAGAATGAAAAGATATTCAATTCATGGGCATCATCCAAGAACCACCAAATTTAATCTCGTCCCAAGGAATTTGCTATCTTTTGTCTACCCCACCTTGCAGAGATGTCAAATTCCCTGGCAGGCTCAAAAAAAATCAAAAAAATCAAAAGGCCCTAGTCACAAAATCCTGGCAGGCTCAAAAAAAGCAAAAAAAACAAAAGTTTTAGGATCTATGCGGGCTCTGGGGGGGTGCATAAATTGTTGATTTGTTTAAGCCTGCCAAGGAATTTGCTATTTAAACCCTGCGGGTTGTTCCGCCGGCCTTTTCAGCCAATGGTCCCAAGATGCGGATTACCTTTTGCGTCAAGAGGAAAGACTGCAACAGAGCAGAAAAAGTAACAGCATCATCCAGAACACAGCTGGAGCAACAGAGAACCTACATGAAATGACGTGCATTATGATACAATAAGAGAACAAGGAGATGAAATTGGGGGATGCAAAGTATAGCCTGCCAAGCAAGAAGACAAATTATATGACATGTGACACAATGAGCGAAGTAGACCGTGCGAAGCAGCAAACGCACATAGCATTCCGTCAGACATGAGACAAGAGAGTATTGAGGACATGTGTGGCATGGGGATTTCCAAGCAGTCTGAGTCTGCAAAAAACGATAGATACGTGAGTGCAGGTGCAAGGCCTGAGAAAAACGCATGCAAAGCAGAAGCGCAATGCATGGACAACGACAAGAGAAGAACGACGATAAGAAGGAAGCGCACACAACCTTTCACTTTAGCTATGATATATGTGAGCTACATACATTCGGGATGTTCTTGGGGGGGAGGGGGGGTCAAGTTAGACGAGGCAAAAACTTGCTCCAGAGACACTTTTCTTATTACATATAGATTCAACATAACTTAAGCTACATACAAGCCACATTGATAAAACATGCCGGCGCCCAAGGGCCGGCGGATCTTTTATCTACCCCACCTTGCAAAAACACTGGCAGGCTCAAAAAAAACAAAAAAAAATTAAAGGCCCTAGTCACAAAACCCTGGCAGGCTCAAAAGAATCAAAAGTTATGGGGGCTCTGGGGGGTGCATAAATGTTTGTTTTTTTGGAGCCTGCCAAGGAATTTGCTATTTTTGTTTACACCACCTTGCAAAAACGCTGGCAGGCTCAAAAAAAAATCACAAAAAACTAAAGTTTTAGGATCTATGGGGGCTCTGGCGGGTGCATAAATGTTTGTTGTTTTTGGAGCCTGCCAAGGAATTTGCAATTTTTTGTCTACCCCACCTTGCAAAAACACTGGCAGGCTCAAGAAAAAATATCAAAAGGCCCTAGTCACAAAACCCTGGCCGGCTCAAAAAAATCAACAGTTTTAGGATCTATGGGGGGTCTGGGGGCTGTCTAAATCGTTGATTTGTTTGAGTCTGCCAAGGAATTTAAAAATTTTTATATACACCACCTTGCAAACACACTGGCAGACTCAAAAAATTAAAAAAATTTATACACATTCCAGACCCCCCATAGATCCTAACACTTTTGATGTTTTTATTTTTTTGAGCCTGCCAGGGTTTTGTGACTAGGGCCTTTTGAAATTTTTGATTTTTTTTGAGCCTGCCAGTGTTTTTGCAATTTTTGGTCTACCCCACCTTGCAAAAATGCTGGCAGGCTCAAAAAAAAAATCGCAACAATTTATACCACCTATTTTAACTATATATTTGATCAGATGTAGGAGGATGTTCATTTAGCATTTTGATCAGACGCCACATGCACATTGCAGATTCAGATTTGTTGGTACCCCCCACCTCCCCTATTTGTCTGAAAGTGTCTACTTTTTTTTGGGGGGGTACCATATATTATATTTGTATATTTCTTCTCCCCAGTTGTGGTATTTTTCGCTCACGTGCTTTTGCATCTCGGACGCATCGCGGGAGATTCGGACGGGACGGGACGGTTCTCAGGACCAACCCGAACTCAGTGGTCGGTCGCCGGCGCCGCCACCTGCGAGGCATTGTATTCTGCTGCGTTCATTCCTGAAACTCCCCAGCCTTCGAGCAGCACGCTGGGCGGATCCATGAGGCACCGGTGCGAGCGGTTTGTGCGGTCTGTGGTTGATGTTTTTTCAGGCAGACTGGGTTGGATGAGTTGATTCCGTTATATATTATATAGACCCCCAAATAGATAGACAAGTAAAATCCCCTTTAAAGGGAATCCGTCTCGATCTTATTAGGGGTTATAATGACACCCCTATCAAGGCAGAGGATTCGTTTTGTAACAAACACCCGGTTTTGTGGACCTAGACGAATCATCGGGGGGTGGCGCAGTGCTTCAATGTTTGCATGTTTTCTCTTTCAGCAAGCAAGGACCTTATGGCAGAGTTGCATTGAAGGGGATTGGTTACACCAAACTTTCACCCATCAAGAGCGATGTTGCAGGAGATCACCCCTAGGAATTGAGGAACTGTATACAGGTTTCTTTCAGAGTCTAAGCGCCCGGCTGACTCTTGAGTAGCTGGGAGGGTCTAACCGGAGCTCTTTTGTTTGATGTCCGCCTGCCGCGGAACTGCCAGTGACCGGCAGGGACGGTGTTTGCGGTTCCACGCAACGAACAACGGACATGGGTTCGGGTTCCATCATGGAACCATACAAAGTAGATCCTGAAGACCAAAAGTTCTTCTAGTAGTATGTGCACGCGTGTTTTATGTGGGAAACCCAGTGTGTGTGGGTTCTCTGACAGGTGGGGAATGGAAGAACACGCACCACCACGCACTGAGTGAGTGGGTGGGGTATTGTGTCCCCATGTTTCTCATCTTGAAAGAAACCGCACTGGCTCTAGGTCACACGGCTGAATTTGAGTATGTTCACTTGAACGATCTCGCTTTTCACCCACACGCTGACCGGACCCACCAAACGCTGACCGGACGGGATGATCTCGGGGTGCGGTCCGGTCCGACCCCGACCAGTCTACCACGTCGCGAACGACCGACGTGACCGGTAGTAGGTCAAGTCAACCAAAGTAATTGTGCTGGTTTTGACCCACACGACAGACAACCAAACAGCGCGCCGGCGACAGCTCCCCAGTCCCACGGATCCGATAAGAAACGGATCCGATTCGCCGTGTTCACCTCAGGCCCTCTTCACTGCAACCCCTGCTGTCTCCTGGCAAGACGTGGGGTGGTGGCTTCTACAATGTTCAGTGGGCAGAGGGGTCAAAGTGCGAGGAGAACCCCCCAAGTGAACCAAGCATGATTTTGGCACCTCAGTTGCAAACCACCACCGTTGGCAAAGACCCTCAAGGGTGCCTAGCCCCTGCGCTGAGGGGTGTGTATAAACATGTCAAGACCGAGTTGTGAACGATTTTGCTGCTGGTTTCTGTTGAAGCCCAAAAAGTGCAGCAGTAGTAGCACAGTGTATCAACCAAGGCTGCTTGGTCGTGGAGTCCTTCTCACAAGAAGGGCTTTCAGCTGAAGATCCACTTTCACTGGATGTCACCATCACTGCCAGTGGTTTCCATCCATCTCTTCCACCTTCTCACCACCTTCGCCCAGAGCAACTCCATTTCCACAGATTTCAACCACCTTCCGTCCACAGTCTCCAAATCTCCAGTCCTTTTCTGCGGCACGGGGAGAAGTTTTTGTCGATCACGGTGTCACGTGAGTTTCTGAGGTCTCCCAACGTTTCCCAGGAGTTCCGGAGTCCCGTGGACACGGCCTTGGGTGATTTCATGAGGCGCGGATCCGGCGAACACACCACACCAATCTCGCGTGTGGGGGCACCGGGGTGCCCGTCCAAAAGCCATGGGAGACGAGGGGGCGAAATGGGGCAGGTCTGGGGCAGGTCTGCAGGTTTTGGACCCGTTCGCGGCCGGTTGGATGGCGTGAGAAAGAGGGAATGGCGGAGTACCAGCAGCTCAGCTGGGGTAACTAAAACAGAGTACCAGCAGCTTGCAAGACATGGTTCTAATTTGCAAAATTACACATGCACAGAAAGTGGGTTCGTACGAGACATGACAGGTGTTTGCACGGGGTTTCTTATGGGTTCCGAAGATGAGAAACCAAGTTGTTCGCCACACTTTTGTGGGTTTCTAGTGTTTTTTTTTGATGGTCTTTGAAACAATAACATGTAAACACAGTTGTTCATTGTTAAGGGTTTGGTTGCTCTTGGTACGCCAACAAGGGGCAACTCGCTCAAATGGCTATATGACTATATGGGTCAATACCAAACACACCGGTTGACCCATCATATAGGCAAGTTGGGTTTGAGGAGAAATGTGTGACACAGATATAAGAACCTATCCATTGGAGAGACAAGCACAGCTCAGGAGACAGGGTACTCTTCAGCTTTGTCCAGAGGCTTCTCTGCTCTGCTACAGAGGTGCTTTCTCAAGTACCCCGAGGCTCAAAGACATGCAGCTAGACAGACTGAGCTCTTCGGAGCGCAAGCGCCCAAGATGGATTCAGATTCAGCAGACTGGGCCTGGGGCTGCATTCACAAAAGCGCCAGGAATACTGTTTCCTGCCCAATTTCGCCAGACCGGCATGGGGTGAGACCCAGGATCGGACGTGAGACCGACATGCCGACGACGAAGCGAAGAGGAACGCGCCGTCGAGTTGCTCGCTAGTGGACGTTCTCGATGCGCAGCCAGAGGGGTTGGCAGAAATCACCAGCCTCAGCCAGCGCCTAAGCGTCACAGAACGGCCAACATGAGTAAGAAGTCCCAGAGTGCCCAAGCCAGCGCCCAAGCGAACAAAAGATCGTCCAGGAGACAGCACGCGATTGACCTCAACCAACATCGTCCACAGGAATTTGTGTTCTTGTTTGAGGGTATTGAGACAATTTCACCACATCGATCTGCAGCAGCACACTGAGATGTTTCATCAGCTTCACGCTGCGAGTTTCAAACTTGATGCTGAAATCAGGTGTTCTGACAGGTGGCGAACTCTTCACCGAACATAAGAGGTCTCGTAGTACTGCCCGAACAGCACGGCACCACCTTCCAGGTGGTTCATGCTCAACACCAGCGGAGGAAAAAACCAACGAAACCGCCCCGCTTGAAAAACCGTCCGGGGGGACGACCAGTGACCAGCGACCAGCGGATCCGTTTGGCGTTTCGTTGACCCCGCTGGTCACTAACGTACTTCTCTGACTTCTCTCCCCCGTTCTTGGCCTGAGCCTTGCTGAGGCTGTCAAGTGCAAAGCCCAACTGTCAAAATAGGTCACTGAGTTTCTTCACCAAGAAGCCGGAAAATGACCATCACCCTTATCCATTCTTGGTCTATGAAGCATCTTTCGTTTCGTCCCTTCATCCCATCATCCACGTTCCCATCATTCGCCCCTGCACGTTCCCCATCGCGTCCGTGTGTCCACCGAGCTGCGTCCCGGACCCGGGAACCCTTCTGACTCGCCAGGAGTGCGGCCCTCGAGACGTCACTCCTGAGAAGATAAGGCGGCGAAGAGCCGGGCAAACATCCTTCACATTGTCGGCTGCTCCACAAGACGCGGTTTCATCTCGCGGTTGGGGGGGGGGTGTTGTTCAAGACGTGAGGTATTCCTCAGATGTGTCACTCAGCAGAACCTCTGAAGGATCTTCCAGACTTGAGCTGGTGTTTCGAGCCCTGCGGAAGAGGATTCCCCATCTCCGCTCCCACCGGGAAAAACCGAGCCATCCTGGCCCAGACACTCTCTCATATTGGGTTCATGATTGCAAGCGTCGACGTGCGAATTCGTTTGGGGTGTCTATGACGGTTCGTCGGAAGCAGAAAGCGGCTAAGCGGCCCCACGACGGTCCCCGGTCCTCGGTTTCATGACGGTTCGGGTTCTCTGTGAATCCTATGGGGACGACTGCAACAATCCCCTACTTTACAAAACTGTGGTCTTGGGTCTGGCTCGTTTTGCGGGTGGAAGGGGTGGTTGGTGTTTGGGTGTCGTTTAACTGCTCTTGGAGAAGTATGGAGAACTCAGATCTACTGGAGCCTGGGTTTCAAAACGTCCCAAAGCTACTTTTGTAGAAACTGCAAGAGCATCTCGTTATCCAACTGACATTCTTTCTAAAGGCAAAGACAATGAACAAAAGTACTTTACTTTGAGTGATCCCCACCAAGACATTTCAATCATGTGTTTTCACTTGTTTTCATGCCATGGTGAGGAACATGTTGCCATGGTCGTGAGTTTTGCGGTCTTTGATCTTGCTTGTAGGTCCTCGGGTTTGGGATTGTTATTTTATGCTGGGGAGTTCGCGTCAAGGTGTCGCCAGCGTCTCCAGTTGGCATCCAAGTGCTTCCCTGTGACCACCTGCCACACAAAACGCCACACACACACAGGTAATTCTATTGTTGTAGTAGTCGTAGTTGTGTGTTTGCTGTGGTTGTGCGTTGTGGTTGTGTGTTGTGGGTGTGTGTGCTGTGGTTGTGTGTGTTGTGGTTGTGTGCTGTGGTTGTGTGTGTGTGTTGTGGCTGTGTATTGTGGTTGTGTGTGTGTTGTGGTTGTTTGCTGTGGTTGTGTGTTGTGGCTGTGTGTTGTGGTCGTGCTTGTGGCTTCTGTGTTTGTGGTTTTATGTGTTGTGGTTTTGTGTGTGTGTCGTGGTTTTGTATTTGTGCTTGTGTGTTTGTGGCTGTGTGTTTGTGACTGTGTGATTTTGGTTGGGTTGTGTTCTCGTGGTTGTGTGTTTGTGGCTGTGCTTGTGGTTGTGGTTGTGTGTTGAGGTCCGGTATACACGGAATCTGGCACTTGCACTTCCGGTTGAGGTCCGGCAATGCCCACTGCGATCGCGCACTGGCGGTTGACGTACTTGTAGTTGTGAGGTCCGGTGTAAGTGCCCACTGCGATCCCGTACTGGCCGTTTGAGGTCCAGTAGTACCCACTGCGATCTGGCACTGCAGTTGCGGTGGAGGAGAGGAGGAGAGGGGAAGAAGAGCTCTGACAAAATCTGATAAAATCTGACAACCCTCAGGTGGGAAACAATCACACCCACACACAGAATACGATGAAAAGGAGTTGGGATAGGACACAAAAAACAAAACAAGGGGCCCATGTGCATTCTCCGTGTCCAGAGGTCACAGATGGACCACCTGCCAGTTGCCCGGCTCGACGGATGTCCTGCAGCGGGAGAAATGATGTCATGAAGTACAATCATGGAAGTGGATGGCATGGCGCCCCTGAACTCCAAATGCCCAACAGGTGGTGGTTTTCAATTTCCTTGGACCATGAAATCTGAGTGCCAAACAATTAGGTTTTTCATTTCCCATGATGCTCCATTCTTTCAAGGAGTGTTCGCTGGCTTGTTGAGAGGATCCGAGGACCGACCGCATTTGACGTCCAAAAAATGTAAAAATCCTGCGTTTTTACCTCCCGCAAAGTCTGCACAGAATCGGTTCCAGTCACGGTCATCCGTTCTCCGCGAAATCACGAGATCTCCGGAGGCCGGCAAGGCCCGGGCCGGCCGCTAATGGACGGGGAAACAACACATTTCTCTTACTGTGAAGACGCCGTTTCATGCGACTGTTGGGTGGCAAAGCCAACCCTTGCAGTATGTTAATTGCAATGCCATTTTTCCGAGCGCTGCCATGGCCAGTATGTTCGTGTTGCACAACCGTACTCGAGCGCTTTGAGACGTTGGGCGTTTATTTTTACGTATCGTTGATGTATTCACATCGTCGGATAGTTACAATGTGGATTTAAACAAACATGAGGCAATTCTGCAGGCAGATTAAGGCCCACAAAAACCACACCCTTTCGCGGGGTTAACAATAGTACTATTTGCTCTTGAGGATGGTTCCATCGTAGCCAACAGGTATCAGCAGGTGCTACTCTATTGATCATAGTATGAACCACTGTCAATTCTGCAACCGTTCAGTGGTTCGACCTAATTTAAGACAAAACTGCGGACGTTGCAAAACCAGGAGTACAGCTGCGGATACTTTGTGAGTTGACTTTGTCCATCTGCAAATACCTGGACTTTCAATCGGCCCAACATGTTTGCTGATGGAGGCATTTTTCAGTGACACGACACCGTAATCGTTTCAAACATGTGCTCAAAATCCATGGACGCGGGAAAACCTTATTTAGACAGGGAAAGACGTGTTTTGGACGCCCAAAGACGCCGTTTGGACGCCTAAAAATGCAATTGTTTGTGGGCTTTGCAGTGTCCGCTTGGTCACAACCAAAATCGCTGTCTTTGGGAAAGTATGCCGTAACAAGTAACAACATTTTTCCTGAAAGACAATTTGTGCTGCTTCGAAGATCCAAATATGTATAGACTGCCTTTTTTCGGCCATGGCTCATATGACTCATGTCATCTCATGTCCATGTTTTTTGGACTATATATGTAAATCATGTGTGCATTGTAGAATTTGTTGTCAGTTTGGTCGTTGTCAGCTTGACACTATATGTAGATGTAGATCGATCAGACGTTCCTCTTCTGGGGTAGCCTAGCTGCTGAATTGTTTGCAGATTCCAACTTGAAAGGCTGCCAGAGACAAACCTAGCCTCCTGCACAAACAGTGTATACTTGCACCACCAAGCCGCTGATTAAAAGGCCAGTCAACACACCTAGGACCTAGTCATGTCAACCCACTTCTTACCAGGCTGCTGGGCGAAAGACATCATCATGGTCCGTCCATGTGATGTACCGGATGACCAGCTCACCAGCACCACTGGCTTGGCAAGTCCGTTGCGCTGATGGAAGTCCGAATGATCATCGAATCAGCCTTTTTGCCTGTTCAAAAAGAAGCTGCGCTGCGCCATTGCGGAGGCGGAGCTGTGGAGCTAATGGGCAGCCTGGAGATGTTGAGATGATGCTTTTCCTGGGTTCTGAAGAACAGTGACCTTGTCGATCTGATTCTGGGAAGGTGTTGAGGTCACGAGATGAAGCATCTAGCATGCTTTCAAGGTCTTTCTGACTTCCAGACGGTCACTTTGATGCTCGCAGGTTCTCGCAGGTAGGGGCATCGGCTGAACTTTGGAGTTTCCCACCAACTCTCAAGCGCTGCCAAAGCGTGTCAAAAACTTTCGGTCTCTTGAGTGACCAAACCCTTACGTCATCGAGCGAAGGAGGGACACACCTCGTTCCAGCTTATTTTTACCCTCTCCTCTGAAGGTATTTGGACCCTCCAAACCAAGCCCAAACACCTTCTCAGAAGGTACTTGGAGCCCTAATTAGGGAGTATATATATATATATATATACCTTCTAAACCAGAACACTAGTTAACAAAAATATGATATAACTATATAATTATTGATTAGCAAATTTACATTACTAATTAGTGATGAAGCCATCCTACGAACATAGGGCTTTGGGAACAGATTCTTTGCTCCTTGATGCCCCCCCTGCACTTAAAACATCTCAAAACGGTGCTGGCCATGCTAGCGCTACCAGCTGTGTAAAACGTGCATAGTGCATTCAGAAGTGATGTGTCTCTATGGATCCACCTACCCTCTTTCGAAGGTGATCATGTGAACACACACCTTTTTACATGGGCATGGAGGGTCCAGTCGAACCTGAGACGATCCAGTGGATCCCGTCGTTGGGTCCATGGTACTGCGGCACATGCGATCGATCATCCGGACTGGCCGAAAAAGCCCATGACATTTCATGAGACTGACATAAGTTATGACATAATGTTTGAATTTTATGATCATATTTTGGGGTGGTTGAACTAAGGGGTCAATGTAAATATAGTAATATTCCATACATGGAGTGTTTGGGCATGGGTTGTCCATGGTTTTCCCAATGTTTGAGCCGCTCCGCCAGGCCCTGAACGTTTCCTCGAGGGTCGGGGATTGGCAGTCGCCATGACGAGAGGCTGAGGTGACAGGGGAGAGGGCTGATGCTGGATTGCAGGAGGATCAGTAATAAGTAACTTAACAGTATGCAATCCCATTGTGCTTGGCCCAAGGTACCCTACCAGTACCACAAACAGAGAATCCAACGCATGTCCTGTAAGTGGTGCAGAATCCAATGTCCAATCGGTGGGATGTGAGCCTGACTACAAAATCGAGTGATCAAATAGGCTTGATCATGGGATGGACTGCACTACATTTGACTAACCCAGGACCGAATTCGAGCACATGTGACTAGAGATGACTAGAGTGGAAGGCAGTGGACCCAAGGTTACCACCAAAACCGCTTAAGATCAAGAATACCGCCCTGCATTTCACGGCATGGCTTGGAAAGCTCGTCCAGGATGTGTTCCTGAACAATTGACAATCGTTGGACTTTTCTCAGTTCCTATCTTCAGAAGATGTCAGACTGGATCCATATGGATGCTTCTAGTCTTGTCTTCCTCAAAGCATGTTCTTCAACTTCAGGATGAAACACTGTGAAACATGTTGTATTGTAATCAACTTTGCACAGGGGTCAAAGAAAGCCCAGGTGATCTAGTTAGCCCTAGGTCTGCTAACCACAATATGCTATAATTATAGTGGTTCTGGTTCGACAGACCTGGAGAGCGTTCCTTCTGGAATTCGACCCAATGGAGATGCGAAAAGAATCCACTCAGAACCAAAAAGCCTCGATGTGACAAAATCATCGGATCGGAACATCCATCATAATATGACCACCCAGACGCTCATGGACCCTCCTAAGTAGGGGCCGGCCCCTGACATGGAGGGGTCCGGACCCACCAAGGCCTGTTTGGAGTGTCTGGGTATATGGTTTTATAGGACGTCCTGATTTGCGATTGGTTTATCAATTGATATATGCATATATGATGCATATGATCACGTCACGTCGGCGCTGAACGGGAGGATTGCAGACCCGCCATTCCAGACTGGTCCGCACGCTACGTGGCCGGGACTGCCACCGTCGACCAAAACTCCTCCGCGTTCGTCCGGCTCAGCCGAATGCTGGTGGCGGGGGTGGGCGCGTCAGCTCCGGCGATGGAGCGGGATGCGACGCAGCTGCAGGTGGAGTCGGGAGACAAGGGTAGAGGTAGAGGACTGGGAAGATTTGCTATAATCAATAGACTCTTGATCAATAGATCCCTCCCTTTTGAATGGAAAAGCCTCTTATGAAAACATCGGGGGGGTTATACATCAAGAGTCTATATCTACACAACTTTATTTTTGCATGTCAGTAACTCTTACTTCCCGCCCCCCATGAAGTCCACGGAGTTCCAGAGGACTGCAACTCTCGATGAGAGTGATCCAGGGGGGGAGCTTTCTTTGTGCCACTCGGGACATGGAGATAGCAACCACTTACACTCGCATAAATGCCAGTACATTGGACTATCCTTTTTTGAATTTTGGGTGTGGTCGATCTACTTGAGACCGGGCCTTGTCCTGGCCCGGACTTGCGGATTGAGACTCGCAGAATTGACTCTGATCATTCTTGACCCCTTGATGGGATAGTGTCCCATGAAATGCCCATCCAGGGTGCCCTGGTCACAGGAAGGACACAATTCCCACCCTGGCTTCGAGTGGCTGTCCTTGGGTCCAATAGTGTCGCACTCTTGGCACGTCCAGTTGACGAGCGATGATCAAGACACTGGTGAGGGTCTGACCATTCGAAATCGAATTGACCTGGTATTCGATCCACTTGAGGATGTGTGTGTGTTTTTTATGTCTATTTTGTGTATGCTGGTGTTCATTGCTGCAGTCTTTCAGTTTGTTGGGGCCCGCACGTGCTGCCAGGCGTTCGGTGTTTGGAGTGTGTCGGATGAAACTCGCTTCCACCATGTGTGCTTCTCTCAATGAAACGGGAGAAGCATGAAAAATGAGATTCAGAGATTCATATCACAAGTATTCACAACTCTCACTTGATGGATTCGGAGCCTTATCGAGTCTGGGCCACCCGTGGCCCAAGTTCTGGCACATTCTGGCATTCACCGTTTTTTCGGCTGGAGACTCGTTTTATATCGTTTCACTTCCTATTTACCGAAAGAATCTTCGGCCACCAACAAAAATCACACACGCGAAAAAAACAAAAAAAATAACAAACAAACTCCGGATCAACCAAAGCATCGGTTTGGCATCCCTCAACGACGGGTCCGCTCGCAGGCGGAGGATGGAAGCCATGTCATGAGCGATGATGCTCTAAGGACCGGGCAGACTTGTTCGCTAGCGGGTGAACCGAAGCTTGCTGAAAAATATCTAGAAATCATAATAAACCAATCATATATTAAATAAACTGGTGATTTGGTGGGCGAACATGGGCGAACACATGATCAATCAATCATTATGTTGCGCGGCTGTGCTATTCTGCCATTGCTTGGGACATGATTTTGCTTCGGAATTGATCACCCTGGGCCTTCGAACTTTCCAAATTGAATCTGCAGTCAGTACAAAAAACGAAAAACCATTGTGTCAGACGGTCGGAGGAGTCATCCCTCGCAGTGTCCATTTTCACCGCCGGTGTCCACCGCAGGAGTGCCAGTGGAACCCCCAACCTCTCAGAAATGCCAGATGCCTCCGTCACGTTGTCGGTGGAGCATTCCTTGTCGCACTCCTCTTCGGAGAAGGAGCTGGCCACCAGTTTCATTGAAGCTTGGGACCGGTCAAACATGGGAAAACCACCACGCGAGCACCCTCGTCACAAATCCTCCAAACGGTCCGGGGCGAAATGAGGGTGGACGCTGTGAAACCATCGACGGACCCAGGGTCTACCCTAAAACCCCTGAGGGACGAAAGCTCGGAGCATCCAAGTATGTCAATTTGGCCCCAGAGAAGACTGGGACATGGCAGACCTCCATTCGACCATCCGAAGTACGGACGCTACGTGCTCACTGTTTGATTCTACGTAGGCATGGGTCCGTGCTCAAACAGACTCTGCCAATTGGCAGATCGCCTCAACACGCTTAGCACGCGTTCAGCACGCCTCCATGTTCAGCGTCCGATGGCCCACAGCATGTTAGTACGCCTTTGCCCTCGTTCGGTCTTCCAAAACTTGCTGGATTTCTTGGACAGACATGGTCTGAGCGCCACTGAACACAGCGCCACAGCGCCCTCGTTCTGGTGTCCAACAGCCGTAGCAGGGAGGATCAAGTGGACCTCTAAAGGTTGTTGCATCCAATTCAATCAAGTGTCAACGGGAAACACACCCATGACTATTGTACGTTTTTCTTTGTTTGTATTTTTTTCCAGGCGCGAGTGCTTTCTCAATCTTGTTTCGTTTTCGACAAAGTAAGAATAGGAATATTAAATACAAAGAAACGCAAGCGAAACGTAACGTATGGATCCAGTTAGTTAGGGTGCCAAGATTTTGTTCAACACCTGCACCAGACCACCAGACCGGTCGTTGGTGTCACGCGGCGTGGGTCAACAGCTCAGATGACCCGGGTCGTCCGGGGAGCCTGGATGAAGCAAGGAATGGCAGATCTCCGGTCCAGCAGTTGAATTGATGATTTCTTTTTGGCAATCGAGTTGTTTTGGGAAAGGATAAGTACCAGCAGAAGACCAAGGGGTTCCTATATAATGGTTCCTTTTTCATGGTCAATGGGACACCTGAGCTGGGTTGTTTTGGGTTCCGAAAATGAGTGGGTTCCTTTGGACACCCGGATGTTCCTGGTCATCCCGATGGATCGCTCGCGTTTTTTCGCTCGCCCTTCGCACGCTCCTTCGGCCCTGAGGAACGCTTTTTGGCTGAAAACATGGCGTCGCTGGAATTGACTCGTCCAGAGATGCTGAAGCTGGGACTGGAGGTTTTCTGCAGATTTGCATGTTTGGGGCCTTGTTTGGACACCAAACCGGACGTGACATGAGACATAACCCTGTTGCATGTCACAGGCACTGGTAGCCATGTTCCACTTGGAGGCTCCAAGTTCGGTACGTGGGGAGCACGCGTCGTTTTCTAGGTCATCTAATGCGTCGTCTACTTTGGGGTGGGGAATTTGTTTGTGCAGCCCGGGTCCTGGTTCCTCCCCCCAAATCTCATCTTATCTCAGGTTGCGTGGCTCCTTGGTGATTTTCAGGCTACCAACATTCCCATCTGCAGGTGATTGTTACTGGTTCTCCAGATTTTCACTTCCTCTCCCCTGTCCTATCTTTCCTCAATCCATTCGTTGGAGAACCCGAGCAGTGACTTCAACTCCACCCGAGGAGAGCGGTTTACTCCTTCGTGGTTCTCAACTCCTTCGGCTTCTTCTTCCGACACCCCGAGAGGCTATCGGTAATCGCGAGAGATGATCCAGGGACTGTTTGTAGACCATGACTGCATGACTGCAGCATGACTGCATGAGGATCTTGTCACTGCTCCCCGGTGCGAAAAAAAAGGATCAAAACACCCTCGAAGCTATCCTCAAAAAGCATTAAACAATCACGCAGCATGATGGAAGAAAGACGCAAACTGACAAAAAAAAAGAGCTGCCGTTCTTCGGTCTCTTCGACACCGCTCTTTCTTTCACCAGAAACACCCGTTGACGAGCCGGTCGCCGACCAGTCACTGACGCGCCAGGGCCACGCATTCGGTCTCCTTCGTGGCCTCCAAGATCACGGAGTTTTGGAGCCATTCGTGGCAGCTTGGGGAGCAACTGTTTGAGCCAATGGGGTAAGATGAGCATTGAAGGGTTGAAGATGGTTTGGTACGGTTGAAGACCCTAGTTCTTATGGTTCGGAGAGATGATTGCAAGGAATCATTGGCTCCTCGTCTCGCTATATAGATATTGATATAGACTATACCTGGATCATCCGTTCTGGGTCACCAATAGACTATGGACCTCAGCCAGGACGGATTTGTTAAAGTGTTTTGGATTTCTCATCAATGCGCAGAACTTTGGTCATGGAGGGTATTGGAAGTTCGAAAATGATGCAAGAGATGTTCTCTGAAAAGTACTTTGCAAAACACACCAGTTGAGGCATGGAAGCAAGTGGCAGAAGATTGTGCCTCGGCCGAGTCGTGTCCCTGGTTGGCCAGTCGGGACAAGAGGGGTGGCCGGTGGTAGCGAATTCCTCCGGATGGGTCAAATGGTGGCCCGATCCGCCATTTGCCACGAGGTCCTGCCTGGTCGGTCTCCTGGTGGTTTGAGCCCACCATATCAAAGCTCAAATACATCGGGTTCAGTAAGGAAGGCCCTCAAATCGAGCGGGACGGTGGTCGGATGAAGTGGTTTGGGAGTGGGGGCCAGAGTTTCCCATATTGGGAGACCCAGTTGAGCCGAGTGGTAGATAGAATCACCATGAATCACCCATTGTTGAACAGATATGAACAGATCTCCGTCTCTCCTATAGTCTAGTTCTTTTCCATTTCCATGAACTTCATTCCCTCAAACTCTGCATCTTTTGGTTTGACCTGTGAACCTTGGTTATACTTCCTGCAGGTACTTTGGCAACTTTGGGCAGGTTGTTTGGAGCACACGTCACAAGTGTGTGTGTGTGTGTGTGTGCCCACGCCAGGTGACCATGTTTCTCGTGAAGAACAGCTTTGCGGCGCTCATTGCGGGGGCGTTGCTCAGCATGATTGGCGGTGAGCACCAGAACCCTTAGCATCATCTAAGAATCAAGGACCTTCAAAGGTTTTCAGGTTTTCAGGGCCCAAACCCCTGCAACTTCAGAAGGGTCGCGGAATGTATTTAGGATATGATATGCGGGGCCCCTGCATCGTTTCCTGCAATCCTGTCAACCCAGTTCGGAGGGCCCTCAGGAGTCCTCCTTATAGGAATGGCCTCCAACCTAAGAGCAATTGCCCCCCAATCCAAGAGCAATTGCCTCCAACCTAAGAGCGATGGCCTCCAA